>JAWNKX010000682.1:1800000-2145000 GCA_035041755.1 Cacoxenus indagator
ATTAAATGATGAAGCAGTTTTTGTTAATGACTGTAAAATAGCGTCGCTTCCTTAGAGCGTCGTTGTAGGCATTTTTATTGCGGTTATTGGGGTTTGTTTTCACTGGTTTCCCTTTCGCCTAGCACTGCTCTGGTCTCTGGTCTGGTTTGACTTGTTCGTTGCGCGAAACTTTTGGCAATTGTGTCAGTTCACTTAATGAGGGTAAAATTAGCAACGTCGTCTAAGCAACTCAAATTAGGCACATTTTTGCTTTTGTTACCCAAGCACACAGCCTCAAACTAACTCCAGCTTTTCCTCCTTCAGTTTATTAGCGCTTTTAGCTGCGGCTCAACTTGTCGCAATTGCAGTGATTTATTGAAATTTCTAAGAACACTCTTTTTCTCCATCGCATCTCTCTGACTTACTCCTAATTGCCTCTTGACACTTTAACAAGCGTTGAATTATTTATAGCAAGCGCCAAGCGTCAAGCAATCGCCAATAAGCTGCCATTATCCTGTAAGCTCAACTCCTTGGCGTATTATTAATATTAATAGTCTGTCCCTTTTTGTTTTGCATCGCCACGCCAATGATCAATCTTTTAGTGCAACTAATGCCGCACGGGATTATCTTTTACTATTACTTGAACACTCTCTTCCCCCTTCACCATACCTTTCTCAAGTTATTTGTCATTGGAGTGGCAAACTTACATTTTGCCAAGTACGCAAATCGGAAATCATAGGCAACTAATATCGCATCACAGCGCATCATCATCAATTTTTTTGTAAGGAAATTGCAAAATTGCAATGCTTCTCTTGCCAATTTTTGTTATTGTGATGGGAATAGTGCAGGCAGAACTGGGCCCAGTTTTTAGCTCCAATACGGTTTCGTCGGCTCGTCGTTTTAATGGCGCTCGTGTTTGCATAGCAAAGGAAACAGTAAGTAAAAAAATATAGGACGAATAGGAAAATCAAGGTAATGATGCCTAGAATGTACGTGCCACAGGCAGGAAAACCGATTTAACCGCGACCGAACCGTCGACCGCCACATCAGCGCCAATTACTTATTACTCATACGACGCGGTGCGTCGCTTTGGCTTTCATTTCATTGCGCGCATTCAGCACGACATCGTCTCGTCTCGACGTACCTTTTCAGCAGCGCACTTTTATTGTTTAAATCAAGCAGTCCGAAAGTCATATCCGTACCACCAAACAACAAAATAATGCAAACACTCCCCCCTTACCACTCTGACTATTCGTTTTGTAGCACAAGCAAACACGCAAATGACCAATGTTCTTAATTTTTCAGCATACTTTTTGGCGCGTGAAGGCATGGAAATCAACGTTCGAGCCACGTCGCACATTGTTGTTTGAATAAAACGCTGAAATCCGCGCATTAGAAACGCGTGCAAATCGGCGTCTTCGACCGCAAGCTAGACTGCTCGTTTTATGTATAAATAAACTCGAGTATGACCCATAATGATTTGGTTCTCGTGTGCCGGTAATGAACAAATGAACGAGCGAAAGGACTCACGACTCCAGGGACTTACGTACGCCTCTACATAGGCGTACACGTAATAATAATTTCTTATGGTTTTATTTTCGTAACAGAAAAAACTTAAGTCACGTAATATAATTAATATAATAATTGTTGTTGTGTTCTCTACCCTAGTAACTCCCACATCAAAATTTTCTATGGTGGCTGGAATAGATTTTGGGTAGTAATTTTTCTGCGTTGACTAATTGGTAATGTGAACCTGTTTTATAGCACACAGATTTTTTAAACTGGAAATTTCAAGTAAAAACTTAATATATATTTCAAGACATCAGTAAATTCGCGCCACTTTGGAAAATAATTGGAATCTATCTTTGAAATATTTTATGAACAGTAGAGAGCCTTTTCGTGTACAATTGGCATTTGTCTGAAATATGCTTTTATGATTTATAGCAGAGTACGATATTAGGACCAATTAAATTACAGAATGAAAAGTAACCTTTGACCTTTGCATAGTTAAACGTAGAAACTACGAAACTAAGTACACCCCAACAGGAAAAAGTTCACTTTCCGTAGATAATGTCAAGTGTAGAACCATAATTTGTGGCGCATCATGTCAAGTTACTTCCTCCATCTTCCTACTTCCTACCATCAATATCAATAGTATGTATTACAACGCAAATGTTGATTGGCAATAGTACAAATAGTGAAGGCGGATAGTTAATGTCAGGAAAGCAGTGTCATTAGCATATCTGATCATAATTATAATGGCGTCGTTTTGGACAATCAAAACAGACGTGTACAGTATATGCAGAATATAAGAGAGAACTATACTGTGAACCACTCCAGTTAGGATCATTCTGAAAAGGCCATCACAGCACCTACCATAATGAAGAACTATCAAGTGTATACGATATTAGTAACATGAAATGGAGTCAAGTAGCAACTTTTCGATGTATGATATAATATGCATTAGATGGGGCTGATACAAGGGAATGTGATACTAACTTAATGACTTGGTACGCCACAACCTATGGCATTGTTCAGGTTATCCATGCTCATATCTGAAACCATACACATTCAAAAATATCCTTGAAAATATGTTATATAGTCTCATTAACAAGCCAATCGGGGTAAATATATCTTGGGTTAACAGCTATATTACTCGTATATGGCGGAGTTTGAATTTAAAAGTCCTGCCGTCTTGAAAGAGCCAAAGCTTTAAAGATTTACCAAACTTGTAAAAACTTCTTTAAAGAGATTTATAAACGTTGTAGTCCCTTCGAAAATTGTGCTCATACATACATTTCACACAGCTTCTAACACCGTTACATTGTCCATAAAAAGAATGGTCACCTTTTCACCTGTTTTTGTGACCATTCAAATGGTTCTACTATCGCCTAAACCAAAAAGCATCTAGTTATTACAGGTATGCCGACTATAGCAGAACAGTGTGGGAAAGTGTGATGCGCAATTTCAAGCTTTTAAGCATTTTCGTTTAACAATAAAAGCCAAAGAGCATGAATAAGTTCTCTCTGGTAAAAGCTGTGAGCAATGCAGAATTGGACAGACAGAAAAAGCTAGGACAAAACTTGCTCAAGCTTTGAATTTGTTTTTTTTTTAGTTGCGTTTAAGCTTTTCAACTCTTTCATATACAAAATCAATGAATGAGCTTATTTTTCAAGGTTTACAACCAAAGCTTTTTTAAATGTACCTAAAGCAAGAAACAATGTTTTTAAGCACTGAGAAGAACTTTCAAACGTTTTAGAGGAAACCCTTTTTGAGGCTTTCGTAATAGCAACAAAATGCACCGGTATGAACGTCTGCTTTGCTTGGAATCACTGTTTTCTACGTTCCACGTTTTCTATGTTCACAGCTCTTTTCAAAAATAACATCAACGCAAGCAGATGTCGCTTTTGCTGATACAAATTTTATTGTTTTCGACAGAACCAAAAATATTTATAATAATACAGTGACATGATTTTATGGTTGCAAAGGTATTGTTCCAAAACTATGTACAGGATAATTGTAATGCCAATATATTTATGTTAAAGCGGGAAAAAACAGGTGAGAAAATTTAACATTAATAATATTGAAGTACTGCTTGCGCTACTGCGAACTGCGTTATCATTATCACTTGCGATTTGTGATTAAGCCTGCGACTTCAATCGGGTTCTTGTGAAAGCGCAAATATAGATAATGACATATTCTGTATCGCATGCGTTCACGTGCGAGTCAATCTCTAATATTAGACGGCAAGAACCGAAGTCTTAGAAACCGAATATTTTATACATAATGTGAATGTATTACATATCATATGTGCAGGCCGTATCTATATATTAATACGGATAATATGATGTATTCATGAGGGCGGTCGAATTTCGACCACCGGGCGATACTAGTCCTGGACTGTTTTGGAATATTTTGGTCTCTAACGCGAACAGAATAGAATTAAAATTATTATTGCCTAGGAATTCGACTACTTAAGTAAGATTTAGGTAGGATATATTAACAGTCGAATGACCAGGCACTTTTAGATCAAATAAACTCAACTGCATTACCACTCGAACCAGCCACTTTCAAACACTGTTTTGTGCCATTTTTGGCCCGATTATCTAAACGTCTTTTATGGAAAAAAGGCCTCGCGAGTTATTCACTTGTTGTGTTCAGAGTTGGCTAAGTGACAACATTAAAAGAAAGAAAGAACATAAAAAAACACAGCCTCGTATACAAGAAACAAGATAAAAAGGAGAGACGTCAAAGTTGACCCTAAGGCGTAGAGCGTCATAGTGGAATGCAAGCAAATATAATTGAGTGTAAGCTACAGAGCCACTGCTGTCAGGTCGTCTATGAATTATTTTCACGGATTCACCAAATTTTTACCGACAGAAGCAAATTTCGCTTATACGTTATGCTGCTATCTTCGTCTGAGCAACTGACACAAATGTTTGCAGATTTCATTCTCATAAAATTCTCTACGAGAAGCGATCGCCATTTAAAGATTGAAGCTCCAATAACGTACATGGCTTCGTTATTAATGCATTATATTTTTATACATGGGCTTGTGAAAAACACAACATTTTGTTGCATTTTATTTGAAAAGTATGCAAACTGTAATTAATAAAAACAATTGCAAAACCAACAGTATTGCGTTACATGCCCAGTTGCACATTCACTTACCCAAAATTAAAACGCCAATAATCACAACGAACGGCTTCAACATGTTGTCGGCATCAATTTGAAAAAATGCCTTGAATTCAGCTGGAAAAAGGACATGGAAAACACGATTAAAAACTGTAAACACATGAAATGAGAGCGTAAACGAAAATATTTGTTAAATTAATTATTAATGCAGATACATGCTGTTACATTGATATAATTACAAAAAGGAAATTGCAACTGCATTCGCACGCCCCGCAGTGAGTCCGCGCAAATCCTGTCGGCGCCTGACGATGCTTCTTTGTGCGAGGCACGCCTTTTTGGCAGGCAAGCCAAACCGAATTGCGCAAAAAACGAGGTAGGTAAAGCAAAAAGTGTGTAACGCAAATAATACGAAATGCACAAAGCGCAAAAGCCAGTTTGAATTAAACATTTTAAGTACACAACTCAAATGACATGAGTTATTTTAATTCGTTAGACTGTGAGTGTATCGTTGAGTGCCTGTCAAAACACGTAAGTGAACTGCTTAAAAAACTCGCCTTTCAGGTAAATTTTCAGTAGGTTGCATGAAATGTAACAGACGAAACTCACTTCAAATATAATATATTTGACAGCTGATTTCGCAGAATTTCCAAAGGACGAGTAAAGTTCATTATGATTGGCGATTTGATTTAAGCTCGCAAACTTAAAAAAAATCGAATATAAAAATTTGCAACAAATTAACGGATTTACGTGTATATGCTTCGGGGACTCATTAGCGTCGTTGTACTTGTAATTAATGCATTTGCATTATTGATTTAAATAGAATTCGCACAGGATGTACATGCATTAACTGCGATGATGAGTGCATTAAGAGCTTAGGTTGAAAAGGGTTACTGCAACATTGCTGTTACCCCACCATTATTATGCTAAGTGAGTCATTAACGGATTAAAACAAAAAAACAAAAAAGCAAAAAAACAAAACACCTATTGTATACAAGGAAGTAGGTGAACTTTGCTTTCTTCAGTGTATTCTTCCCTCACCAACTGAGGTGAAGGCCAATCCTCTTCACTTCACAAAATTACTGCATATCTCAGCCTAGCAGAATTGTGGTTTTTTGTGATTAGAGCGAGATGAACAGCTGCAGTAATTTTATATTCGCATGTTTCAAACTTGCGAAGATGAGCTACTTGGATCCGAAAGTATTTACAAGCCGAAACTTTCTTCGAATCATTCGAAATCACACTCAACTTTTGTGAACAGCCAACGAGCTCGTTTTTCCGATTCATCTCTGGTGCACAGTTCCCGCTTAGTGACAGATGATGAGGTGATGACAAGAAACCCATTGTGATAAACTATCAGTTGTAGCTGTTGGAGAACAACTGCATTCAAGCACCGCATACGTCGGGACTCATATCTCGGCTTCTGGAGCTGGATATCACGCTATTCTTAAAATATATCGGTCATTGAGCGCACTGTAAGCGTCTACCATGAAATGTGCCGCCTAGCAATGAGGTCCTGCGCTATGGCATTTCCTGAACATTTTATTTTGAGCGTTGTCTCGCCTTGCAAGTTTCCGGCCTATCAGATTGCATTTACAAATTTCTTCTCGAATATTGCATTCCGGTGCTACTCTCAATGAAGGAAGCACACCTAGTGCGCTATTCGTAGTTGTTGACCATTTGTGGCAACCCGATACAAGCCATGAACTTGGTTTGGAATTTTTGCTGGTAAGGCCAGAGTTCCCAGTTTACTGTTCGACCAATTTCTCTTTGATTCTTAAGAACTACGAAGACTTTCGAATAGAGCATTTTGAAACGCCTGAACGATCATTCAGGACCGATTTTCTGTTTGCAGGCGAACCCTTAAACTTCGTGCAACCTAAGCATATTAAACAATGCAATTCTACTTACCAGCATGTCTGAAAAATGCTTTAAAGCCTGTCATTAGATACACTTCGATTAACCCAAGCAGTGATTGATCACCATTTGCAGTTGCAATGAAATGGATTGCCCTTCAGCACAATGCAATCTAGTTCTGTTCGAAGAACTTAAACTATTCTATTTAGACAAAGTGTGAGCTGCTTTAAATTTATATAATTTCTAAACATACAATGAATTCTTCAATATATCAAATTACCAGTTCGATTTGTACAAGTTACAGCAACAATTTTTATCTCTAATATTAATAAGTCCAGACAAGAATGTCAACCAAATTACATAGAAAAAATGTGGAGTAAAAATCTTCACCCACATTTCTTTCTGTGCTTTGTCGCTGTAATAAAATACGCGCACATTATAATTTAGTTAATTATGATAACAATAATGAGAATGATACACACATAAAACCCACTTATTTTTTTCACTTTGTTTCAACAACAAAAAGGATAAAAGGGGAAATATAATGCAAGAAGTAAAGTACAACAACTAAAGAAAAGCAAGTGTGGAGTGAACAAAGGGCACAGCCGGCGTAGTCCTCGCATAGTGACGACGACGTAGTACGCAAACAAAAGGACACACAACAAACGAAATGGGAGAGAAACAATAAAATAAAGGCATAAAAAACGAAACGGCAAAAGCATGAAAGAAAGCCAAGCAATCCTACAAAGCAAAAGTCACGGCAGAAAATATCTCGAAATTGAAAGAACAAAAAAAAAAAGCGGAGACCAGCGAACCGTTTTGACTTTTGCCTCTTTTTAAGTGAAATGTTCGAAAACGATTGAAAATAGAGAAACACATCAAAGGCATGGCATGGCAGCTCCGGCAGCTGTTGTGCTCTAGTTTCGACATAACTAAGCTGCACTTGGCGTGACCACAATCTGAATAAAGTAATATTGAAGCAATGCACTCGTGATGGGACTATGGGGGGAGTAAAGTTTTGTTTTATTGTTGAAATCGATTGAAAACTGGTAAAATAATAAAATATATTTTTTTGCCTTAATCGTCATATTGAAATTAACGTTTTTCAGAGAATCAACATCTTAATTTCAATAATATCTCCCTTGCTCTTTTTGCCGAGATGATGAAGGCACATGAACCACATATTGTATACAGTTTACAATAATTTAAGAAGCGTACATTAGGATGGGTGATAAGCCTGTGACCATGACCCTGAATTCTTCCCCATGCCGCATGGGCTCGCTAAGTGCAAATCTTTCCCAGTATCATTCCAAAATATTGGAAGTGAATGATGATGAGCCACCTCTCAATGTATAGTTGCAATAAACAGATTTCATGGCATTAATGCTGATACACCATGTCTTTGGCCATAAAATATATACAAATAGCCTCGAGCCATCTCTGCCAACTGACAAAATGAACTCGAGTATGGCAGCGTCGTTTCCTTAAGTAGCCACAACCATGTTTTCATCATCCGATTTCGGCATATCCACAGTGTGTATCCTATAGATGACTGGGTCAAGAAAAGCCCCACTAGTCCTAACCCGAACCATGACAAAAAATGCTCTCTTCATCTGACCGAAACTTAGAAAACGAAGAATCATATCCTTCTTCGCAATCAAAACATGTTCCCACAGAGCAAACAATTTCGCCTAAAGAAAACAATCGTTTTTTCTTCTTTTGAGTAAATGAAAACCACAACAACAAAGAAGTTCCTTCCAATAAAAATAAGCTTTTTTTTCTGCTTGCCAGGTGAAATGGCTGCCTTCATCTGTGCTTCAATTAAAGGTGCTGACTCCACGTGAAAGCTACAAGTGGACAACGACAAAAACACAAAACGATAAAAACGTGCTATAGTTGAGCACACGTCGCAAGGATCAACAGCGCGCAAGTGTTTGAGTGAGTGTGCATGGTATATGGGTGTGTGTAGTGCGTGCCTCTTAGCAGGACAGTGCGTCGCTCTTTATGTACTTGAATTGCTGCAGGTGTAACAACAACGAATAAAACAACATCATAAAAAGAACACAAAAACACAACCACTCCGCAAAACGATAATGGCAAGAATAAACGCCGCGTCGGCCCTGAGATAATGACGGCAGCAACGACAGAGCGACCGAGCGACCGAGCGACCGAGCGACAAAACCAGAGCGACAGCAGAACACAGTCAAAATGGCCAGAAGGTGACATTATTATTCAAAAGCCAAAGCGCGCCTCAGTGGAGGCTCAAGTATTTCATATGTGATACGACATTTCCCGGCCACGCTTACAACAATTCTGGCCTATTTATCTGCTTCTGTATGTGTACATACTCGTGTGTGCATTTTTCTGCTGGGTGTTGTCATTCATCTAAGGTCACTTAGTTTTTTATTTGCTTCCTACTATGTGTTGGTGTGTGTAAAGTCAGCGACCTCTCTCCAGTAAATCGTCACGCTTGGTTAGCATTTCACGCCATTTTGGTTTGACTCCCTGCACTTCGCTTTGGATTTGCAAAATTCAAATGAAAATTGGAAATTGATTTGAAATTGAAATTTAACCGTTTACTTGGCTGTCTGTCTGTCCGTGCATACATTGCTTGAATTGATTTGGCTGTGTTCATTGCCATGTGAAATGGAATAGAAAAAAAGTGGAAAGTAAAAAAAATTAACATGAACAAATTAAACTGTTTCAATAAATTTGACGCATAAAATAGTTTTTGCTAGTACATAAAATACACAAAAAAATACCGATTACCAACGACAAAGAATATATTCAAACTAGATGGTATGGACCAACATAGAAAATTATGCCAGGGGATCCTTTTATCGGAATAAAAGTATGTCCTACCCAGTCCGAGCTCTATCCGGTAGTTTTTTACATTATATATTATTTTATTAGTTATATTATTTTATATTAACTATTATCTGCTGCGTTACACATAATAATTAGTGATAACTAAGGCGCAGACGATGAAATTCTGGTCCACATTTAAAGCATTTAGTTTAGTTTAAATAGAGTCCCAAATTTCGTGTTTGCTCCGAAGCCCTTGCTTTCCTAGACACGGCACTGCTAACACTCTTTTTGCAAGCAACTCACAAACAAAAAATGAAGAAGAAGCATAGCAGAAACAGTAGAAAAAACGTACGAAACTTTTTGTTCTTGGTCTTGCAGTGGCCTTGCAAAAACTTAAACCTACGGAAAAACAAATTTTACTTTAAAAAATGAAATATAGATATAGCCCATGACACTCAGTGATAACATAGCATTCTCCAGGTGAAAGATTTTTTAAAAACGTATGCCTTGTTTCAAAGATTACCTATAACATCCAAAAATAAACATTACAACCGTATAATATTAGTATAGCTAATTATTCTTTGGAAAATTTCTATTTGCTTATGACTGCCATGGGAATGATTCCCCCTTAGTGTTACACACAGTACAAGCCCAAATGCGGTGAAAGCCCCCTTAAAAACTCGCCTCGGACGGACAATATTTCGAAAAAAAACATTTGTGTTTGTGTAACCCCTCGTTAGAACGCATAATTGATTTTTCTACAGGAAAATATTCCTATGATAGCTTTTCAGAGAAACTTAACCTCTTGGATGGATAACACCATATAACAGAGGTTTTATTTTAACACCCGAAACCAGAAGCTCAGTATCTCCTTCTCACACAAGTATTCCGCTGCGCCAACAACATCGTATACAGTATAATTTTCAGTTGAATTTCGTCACGATGCTCGTTGACAGGATCTTCTCCCGTGCAGTTAGTCACGTTGTCAAGCAGGCGGTTCAATTTGTGGTTCCATTACAGCAGACATTTCCACATACGCGCTTACATCGCATTTGTGTTCTATCCTGTTTTTGTTGTTGTTGTATGTGTTTGGTCTGCCACTGAGTCGTGCATTGAGACGCCTTTGTGCTAACGCTGCTATGTGGGCTCGTTAGGCGCATTTGTGTCGTGGTGCGCGCGTGTCTCACTTTTAACATCGTCAACAACATCATCAACGTGGGCAGCAAAAGCATTACACAACAACAACAACAACAACAACAACTTCATCATCCCCATCATCCTCATCATCATCATCATGAATGTCACCATCGCTGTCGTCGCCATCAGCTGGCAGCATGCAAGCTCACGTCCACTCGCTAGTTCTTTCCGGCTTATTCATGCGCCGACCCACTTCGACAATTTTTGGCCAAATGGCTAGGTCTCGTGTGTGGTATTAGAACGAAGGCGCTGAGTGTGTGACCGAACTTATGCAGGCGAATGCCAAACTTTGCACACACACACACACTAGCACAAAAACGAGTTAACACTAAATCTAGTCGTAGTATTAGCGCATTTCTACATACACTCGCATGCATTAATTTGAAGTACAATGCCCAAGCTACCTTCTCTTACATCCTTCAACTTGAAATGCAGAATTTGGCATAAATTAGAAAAAAGTAGGGCAAAGAGCTTTAAATAAGGATTTGAAAACTATTTTCAGTGGTGAGGTACAGAAATAAGAGTGTATTAATTATATTACTATAAGTAACGCATACCTTTATAACAAACTGTGTATGAATGTTAGATTTAGTGAACTCAAACTGTCCTTTTCTGTACAAAGTAATTAGAGCTTATGAATTCAAAAATAAAAACTTATAAAAGGAAAGTGAATAACTGATTAACGAGAAAAATTAATGACAGTGTATCTGATTCAATTATTCGCAACAGCCTTTGATCGAAAAAAAACATTTATGCAATATATAAAAATATTTTCTTTTAACTTTTGATTCATCATACATTTATCACCGAATTAATAAGACTGGGCACGAGACAGAACTATCCTTAGTCAGCAAATAAAACGTGTAATATAAGGGTTGCAAGGTAAATTATCAGCTTGTTATCAACCAATAGGTTCCTGGTGGTGATGCCAAGCCATAGAGTTCCAAATTACCAGGCTCATGAAAAATATTAGCAATGCATACCAAAAATAAAAATGTGTAAGTGTGCTTATCAAATTCATATTCAGTTTATAACTGAATGAATAAATAGGTATATTAATATATAAATAATAACAACGCGTGCCCTTTCTCTTGCTATTGTTTTCGGTCCAACGATTGTACTGTCAGTATCAACGTCAGCATCGTTGTTGTTGTTTTTACGACGGCCGTCTTCTTTTTTATTTTATTTTTTTTTATAAATTAATTTTTCTGTTATTATTAGAACAACTTAAATTAACTTGTATATACAAAAATTAACAAAATAACTTAAATAATAAGTGGGGAAATGATTTCATAATAATATTATAAGGATCTAATAGGGAGATCGACAGGGTGCGATCTTCTCAGCCGTCTCGCCACCCTAACTCCTCCCATTCTGCGTCGTTTTAGAAGGCGCTTTGCTAGTTTATTTGGATGATTTTTTAACCTCTCTATATATTTTTTTGCCTGACGATTTATCACATCTCCAATTTTCGGTATTTTTAACTCGTTTTCAAGATCCGCCGTTCGCATGAACCAAGGGGCCACCAGTAAGCATTCGCAATATCTTGGCCTGCAGTACTCTCACCTTCGTGATGTTTGACCTCGCTGCTATGCCATACACCTGCAAACCGTATCGCCAAGCAGGAGCAATTATGGTTTTGTAAATGTTCACCTTATTTCCCAAGGACAATTTATTCCTGCTAGTTAAAAGCCAATGCAATTTACCAATCCTCTGACTTAAGGATTTCGTGATTCTTGAAATATGCGTCTTGAAAGTTAGCCGCCTATCCAAATACACACCCAGGTATTTGTAACCTGAATGGTGTTGCATCAGCTGGTTTCCAATGAAAACTCCCGGACAGAAATCCGGCCGTAAGGCGTACGTCACATTGGCACATTTGTTTTTGTTAATGCAAATGTTCCAACATCGTGTCCACTTTTCAAAAATATGCAGGTATTGCTGCAGTGAGTCCGTGGCTTCGTAAATGCACTTGTTTCTGACGAGGATGGCCGTATCGTCTGCAAACGTGGCAATGATCAGATCCAGAGGATCCTTCAGTGGTATTTCTGACCCAGTGGGCATGTCGTGCGTGAACAGGCTATAGAGTGTAGGCCCCAAAACGCTACCCTGGGGGACACCTGCGCAAATCGCCTTGATGCTAGATTCCAAACCATCCAGTACCACTGAGAATGTCCTATTCTCAAGGCAGCTACGCACGATTAACCATAGTTGAGGCGGCAAGAGATTCTTGAGCTTACTGAGCAGCCCGACATGCCAAACTCGGTCGAAAGCCTGCTTTATGTCAAGCTACGCTGCCACCACGTACTCCTTAGCCTCAAATCCTTCGAGAATAAAGTTAACCACCCTATTCAGCTGCTCTTTTTTACGACGGCCGTCTTCGTTTCAGTTTCTATGCTTCGCTTAAAAGACTTATCTATCAGTAACATCATATGCACTTGTTGTTGTTGTTTTGTCAGAGTATCATTTTTGTTTTCCTTTCTCTGATACAATCAAGAGATTGCGCTCTCAGCAAAAATTAATTGTTGTTGTTTTCACAGCTAACGACTTCGTTTTCTTTTCCCAACTGCGGCTCAAACGCTAGTTTGCGGTGACGAAAACCAAAACCAAACCGAAACCGAAACCAAAGATGTTTCACATCAAAAATATTAAAACTCCAACCTAGTATAGTAAGTATCAGAAATATACGATATTAGCATTGAATCTATGTACCTATCAGAACTGCATACTTCAATGTATTCAACAAAATAATGTGTTGAGAGGGGGGTGACACAAAGGTAATATGAATCTGTACCGTGGGTGAAGCAAAGCTGAGACGTTGGTGCGATGAAGATGAGGCAACGATTACCAAACAATAAAATCTGTATGGTAAGAGGGTGTACGAGTACAGCAGAAAATGAATAATAAGAACAGAATGCTGGCAAGGTAGAGATGAATATCACTTACTCTTCCTTGCATGATTGGTTCAATAAAATAATCGTAGAAATCGATATCGATCGTGAACGAATCTAAAAATTGTAATGAATATCATCATTGAATTAACGTATAAACCAGAAGATAGAAAGATAGATAAATAGTTAGATAAATATATAGAAATAGCTGTATGAAACCACCAAATAGTGCTACTAATAACCAGGTTATTGAAATTGACAAAATAATTTAATCGTCACATTAGAATTTTACACAGTCGTGCTTTAACAAAAAATACAAACACCAACTCCCTTGCGCCTATATATAATATTTAGTCATGAGTTACTGTTTATGTGTACTCCCGATGACAACTTCCTCCCAACACATTTTGCTACTAACAATTCAGACACACACAACTCTTCGACATAAATCATTTCTCAAAATTGAATTTTGCATTAATTTCATCGAGCTCGCAATTCGCTTGCGCATCCTGCCAAATGCAGTGGAAGCCTGTGCCAGATTGCATCCTAAGTGCTGAGCAAAGATCTTTCCAGAATTTCAAAATTTATTCATGTGTATGCCAGTTGCACAAATCTATCGGTTATTAAGTTATACGCTCGTTCATATGCATGACTGCTCTACCGACGACAAAATGATTGCAGCACTTGCACCTAGCCACAAGATTGCTCGATAATTATGTTAGCAAACCATTAAACTTTAAGAGTAATCTATGAAATTTCAATTAAAATGCAATCTGATATACAAATTGCTTAATTGAATCTCGGTTAATACGAGCCTGGCAAGCAAATGTCCCAAGCTGCTGCAGCTGGCGTATGCGTAACCATTTTAGTCAATCAATTTGCATTGCAATGTCCAAGTGCCGCTGATTGTCAGCCACAGTATTTGTTGAGTTCTACTAACTTGATGTATATATATATTTTCAAAAATAAGTTGAAAGTGTGTGTGGAAACCCTGCTGCCTAGAGTAGCAAACAAGAAAAAAAATGAAAAATTTAAAATGATCTAAGCAAGCTTTGCGGTTTATTACAAATATTTCACTTCCAATTCATTACTATACCTTAATTTCAGTTTCGTTTTATTAAGACACAAAACTAGTACAAAATTCTAAGTATAATTCTTTATCAACTACCATAGAAAATGAATTTTTCTACTAAATCTGCAGTATGTGTATTTCGACATTGGACGCGAATAACACAAGTAACCAAAATTTGGGATACTGTGCCACCAACGACATTGTGTAAGTTCTAATAAAAAAATCTTTTTGAAGTACAAATGCATTCGAATTTTTGTTCCTTACGTAGGTTTACATTTGGAATGTGTTAAAACAATGCATGACGGCATATGTTCCCTAAAACATATTTGAAGCTCTATGAGTGACTCACTAGTTGAACTCTTACGGCTAGGCATAATCCATAAAGCCGTAATGGAGCGTATTATTGTTCACTTACATCTCCCGTAATGAAGTCAGCGTTTTAGCGTGCAGCACGTTTCGAGTTACTGTTGTTGTTAATTTTTATTGTTTATATGTTAGCTCATGGTCATGGTCAAAATATATATCGGTCTCAAAGGAGATTTAAATCGCAATGAATTGCATGAAAAATTAATGAAACTCGGGTAAGTCGTATGTTAGTCTCGAGGAACTATGCTTTTTCGAATGCGGCTTTGATCTTGTCAAGCACACGCTCGCTTGTTGACAACTCAGTGTCATCAAGAGCGCCGATTGGAGTGCAGCCAAGCTAACAGAGGGTCACTCGGTGAAGGCGCCAAATTTACAACAATTTACATTGCTTATTACGAAGTCGATGGGGACTGGCTCCAGGTGCCGCTGACTTCAACAGTTTTTTTTTTTGTACATTATGATAAAAGAGTGTAGGGCCGATCAAATCATTTGCCTGTCCCAACGAAAAGTTGAATTAAGTTGTGTTGTAGTTGTAATTGCTTTTATGTGTGTGTCATACTCATATATAGATTTTCCAATGTTGGTCTTGCAATAGGTTTAATATTGGGTTACGCTATGTTATCGGATCTGACCAGTCACCTGGACTAAACCAATTCTGACAATTGAATATTTGCGAAAAGCAGTGAGTTAGCTGAGAAAGCAAGTAGCTCCATAGTAAGCGCAGCCTCGCGCATATCAACCAAATGCTCCATGTTTATTTTTTTATATTTTCTTTAAATCATTCTTTTATTGTCAATGTGTTTTGTATCGGAACATCAGCACTCAGCTAAGCACACCCGTTTCGGGTGAACACGCTTACAAAACATCTGAATATTCACACCGGTTTTCAAAGGAGATCCACTCTCTGTATATGAGAACAAGATAAACTGCAGTATATGGGTCTTGACATCTTAGAAACCCTCATATATTAGTCGAGAAAGTTTTGAATTCTCGAAGAGTAACTATACATCAGCCGGTCTCACTTTCCCGTCATTATTTTACGATACACTTTACTGTTAAACCTTACTGTCCTATATATTATATATCTTATATTAATTCAAGAGGAGGCACAAAAATTCAGTCTTGTTATATTAGAAGTGTTTTCGCGTACATTTTCAGCTGTTTTTGAATTTATTTGCAAAGTTTTCGTGCCACTCACAGCAACTTCGCCCCACTGTAATCTTATAAAAACCACAATGCCAGCCAATCCAGCATTTCATTTCGAATACAATTGCAATAAGTTCTAAGCCATTTGCAATTTGTCTTTATATGGATTAATAACAATTTATGTGTAATGGAAAAATAGAAATCTGTGAAAGGAAAAAACGAATAAAACTTCAGAGCGCAGACATTTCCCGCCTTCTTTGGCTTTCTTACACTTCAATAACCTCGTATTATATAGGTTTGCATTGGTGTATATGTGTTTGTGTTTGTGTGTATGTATGCACAAATCCAGCCATTTTAAGCCAGCCAGCAATTCTACCAAACAGAGCGAAAAGCAAACCAGCAAAACCAGAAGAAATAAAATGAATTGGGCGAAAAAACCGTTGCTCTTGTTTCATAAATTAGTTCATTTCATAGCACAGATGAGTGGGTAACTGTTTTGGTGTATCTGTTCGTAGGTCTGTGTCGGAGTCTCGATATCGAATGGAAGATACATTTTTGTTTCTGCTACCGGCAAAGTGTGAAACTTCTTCTATACTTTGATGTTTTTTCGCTGACTTGTCTTCCTGTTGTAGCTTATTTTGCTTGCTCTCTGTTGGATTGATTCGATTAAAACATCAACAACAACAATGCAGTAACGAGGATAACAACGCGCACAAAAACAAAAAGTACAACAACAGCGACCATGTGCGGTGATGGCTCGACTTTATTACAAAAACATAAAAGCCAAGCTTATAAACGAAATCGTGTGTATAAGCCTGTATGACCTCGTCTTTTTGCGAACAAGCATATGGCATCATAGCTGTCACTGTATGTGTGCCTGTCTGAGCATATCTGTCAAAAAGTTGTGACTCCAATTTTTTTTTTTTCATTTTATTTCACTTATCCCTGCTTTGCCGTTCGCCGTTCGCCGCATGATATTTTTCACTTCATTTTTCTTTTTGTTTTTCGGCGGATTTATGTTGTTCCGCGCGCCACCGTGCAATCGAAATGAAACAAAAGTAAGGCCAAAAGCTGCACAACGCGGCCCAGTGTCACGCAAACTTATTTTTTGCGCTCGTCTCTGAGTCAAAATTGAGTCCCGCCTGGCTGCCAGTCACGCTATTTGATCTGTTATTGTGTATGTTTTACGAGGCGCAGTAAATCCCCTTTAAATTGCAAATTCTGTGCATGTGAACTTTACTTGCTTGTTATCGCCGTGCACGCCGTGGCCTTTGTGAACGATTTTTAAGCGTATACAACGACACTACCGAAAACGAAAGTGTAACATTGGTCCTTACGGCATTACGACATAAAACGACATTTTCACATTCACAAGTAAACGCGTGGGAATTTGTTTATTGTCGCACTTTGGCCGCCCAATACAGTACCTACGACCCTCCTTATCAAGATGCCACATCATCACGGATTCTATGCAAGTGATAAAAATTTATTGAATCGAGAACAATAAATATTTGATTTGATTTGATTTGTTCCTTTTATGTCATACACACTTTTACCAAAAAAAAAAAAATAAAAATAAATAAATAAATAAATGTTTTGTTTGGCTTCACCTCTGCTCCTGACGCTTAAAACGTCATCGTTCACAATTGAATTTGTGTCGCGATAATTAAATAAAGCATTTATAGACATCTCCGGTAAACGCCTTTGTTTATTCCTTGACTTCTGTCAAATAAACGTTTTGTGGTTTGAGCACTACTCAAGTCAAGTACATGACCAAGACGGAATTTAATATTTATACAAATTTTATGCTGCTGTTTTACATTGTTAATTCAATCCCTTTAGTATCAGCATTGTGTGCATAGCTGATTCGGATCGTCGGATCAACAAAATATATTGCTTTTGGGAGGCTTGGCAAAGGAAATTAAGATTACTTTGAAAAACTAAGGACATTCATTTTTATGACAACATTCATTTTTATAACAAATGCTAACTTTTAAGTTAACTTAGTGTAATGTCGAACCAGTAGACTGGTATTTGAGCCAAATGAGCTTCTTTCAAGTATTCCTACAAAATAATGCGACTAAATGTCAGGCCCGGAAAGCTATATTTTTTAGTACATTGAATGCCATACATTTTTTCAGAAGGGTTGTTGAATACTATATTTCCACTTTGAATCGCCGTAGTAACCAATGGTGCAGATGATGTAGAATCTACATATCTCTCGAGGTATGCTAAACTCTTCTGTGTATGTCAAACAGAATATTTTCAGAAGCACTATTTGGAAGCCACAAATTATGTTATGCATACGAGTAAATTATATGATAAAAGCTGACCCGACAGATGTTGTCCTGTTCAAAAAAAAAAAAAAAACAAAACACTTGTGAGGAATGATCATATCACAAAAACGGAAAAAATCACTTTAGAGATAATAAGAATAAGAAATAAGATAGTAAGAATAAGCAAAGCATGTAGCGTTTTCGTACATTTTCTGCGTGCACATGAGCTCGGCTTGATAAATAAATAAATTTATAAAAAAAAAACATTTTCTAGTGTATTGAATTGTGAATCTAAACCATTCTCGAATGCACTTGAACACACACAAAAAATTTCATCAACATCGCTACAGCTGTTTACGAGGAGCTCAGTCACATACACAAGTACAGAAGATTTTTATATATAAATCTCCTTATTCTTACAAAAAGCTGCACTTTTTATTTATATTTCAAAGTATTGTGAAATCTTAACAACGATTCCACAAAAACACACATATAATCGTTTTAAACAAAACTTCAATTCAGATTGACAATCGGCGTAGGCGGACTTATAGCTATAAAGCGATAAAACCGTCGTACGCAAATTCACACATTTCACAATGAGCCATAAAACGCAAACTTTTGTTTTTGTTTTTTTATGGGATATGCCAAGTCAGAATTATGCCATAAAACCATTTAAGAAATGCTCAAAAGTTTTAATGTAACTACAGAGAGCCGAAGGCGAGGCAGCCATGAACGCCAAGCCAAGAACGCTGCCACAAAACACTTGAAAACTTCTCCAAATTTGCTCTTTCATCGTGGTTTTGTTTGAGTTCATTTGAGTTAATGCTGAAAAGACCACGAAAAGCAGACAAGGAAAGAAACACAAATAATATTAAAGTGGAGAAAAAAAAAATAAATAAATATGGAAAAGTTGTGCTTCATTCATTTTTGCATGTTGAAAGCTGAAAGGAAGAAATATATGAGTAAATGTGTTTTGGAGTCGCTGTTATCGTGTGGCAAAAGATGTTTCGTGTTTGCCTACATTGTGTAGGCTGCCATTCAAGCAGGTACAACAGCAACATACATACACAAAGGACGAAGCTAAATACATGCAACCAGCCAACATGGACAACTTGAGTTCACTTTAATACAGTTTTCTTGAAAAAAGCACCAACGAAAGGGGCAGAAACGAAACAAAAAAACTCAGAAGAATATGCAAGGCCATTGAAGTCATATGAATGTGTGTTACTATGTGTACAAGTGTGATTACTTACAGACCCGACATGAATGAACAAGAAATATAGGTTGAAGGAAGGCACAGAAGCTTGAAGAAAGCTTGGCGCTCCAATAACGAAAAAAAAACTACCGCATTTGGCCAGTGAAATCGGCATCAATGCCAAAAGCAGCCATCAAATAGCAACAAAAGGACATCACAAAAAATTGTATCCTTTTGGTTCTTTAGTTATTCTCTTTCTTGCCGATACGCTCTGCACGCAGTGTATAGTGTTGCAGCTTTGCCGTGAAGTTTGTCGCATAGTGAGAAAGTGATTAGATCGACGAGATGACTTCATGTGCATACAGCAAATTAATCGGTACATATGTGTTTCTCTTCTATATATGAACACGTTCCACAGTTTATAAGACAGAGCCCTAAAGAAATCTATGGGTCAAATTAAAGTTCTTGCATTTCTGGACTTCCCATTTCAAAATCTATTACATACTCGTAGATGTAAACTAAGAAAATTCAAGATGCCTAGTATTATTGAAACGTATAATTTCAATTCAAATTATTGGTTAAGTTCTAAGCCCTTTCACTAAGAAGAATATAACATATTCGGCTCTGTCGTCCTTTTTTATTATTATTAGAATTCATTCGTTACATTTGCCTTGCTCAAAATTTGCGCAGCATCAGCAACAAAGCCTCAATAACACTAGACACCTTAACGTTCGCAACCCTTTCTTACCACCAGCTGAGAGTTCAGAATGCATGTAAACTTTTTATGAAAATGACTTCTGCTTACCACCGAAAAAAAGAAAGAAATATATACAACGAAGAAGATGTGCGAATGAGATTTCCACAGCTCTGTTCGGTTCAGTAGAGTCGTGTATGTTTGACGAGTGACAGCGAACAGCAGAAAGTCATACAGCAGTCAGTAGATACAAAGACAGTCAACCCAAGATACCCAGACAGTGCCACAGACGGTTAGACAGATTGATATTTCACCTTGTGCCATGGCTTTCAAATGAAATGCCTCGAACCCGAGGCGACCCCCGTCAGCTGACGCTCGGAAGTCGCAGGCTCAAGCGTTAGGAGACGAAACGGAAGTGACGCCCTCACAATCGCGCATTGACGTTTGACAACGTCCGACCTTGCTGTATTTTCCCTTTGCACACTAAGGAGTTTAGGGGTAAAAAAAAAATATGTTCACATTTTCCATTGCCAATACGAATCAAGTAAATTTAAAAAAAAAATAAGATTCTGGAGACGCTGTATTACAGTTCACGGTAAATCCTGTCAAAGCTTCACTTTATTTAATTGTAGCTACGGATTTCGTGCGTTTGTGTCTGCATTGTATGCATGTGTCCTTATTAGACTGATTGCTTTTTGGCTTTTTGTTTGTTGTTTGTAGTTTCGTGTTGTTGTTGTTTTAGTTACATCTTCAACCAAGTTCGTCTTCTTTCAAGTTTTAGAAACTCCATTTTTAAGGCTCAGCTTAGACGCTGATGACGGTGGCGCTGCAAGCGAAAGTGGTGGCGGCAGCGGTGTCAGCCGGATTTGAAATTCCGTGTACGTTGTGCACGTCGTTGTCACTTTTATTAGTATGCGTAACTAAATTGAATGAGTTTATGTTTGTGTTTAGATGTGTGCGTGATGTACGAGTATCTCCCTTTATCTGCATAGGTGTACTCGCATGTGTACATTTGAATTACTGACTTTGTTGTTAGTCAACTTGCCATTGTTGTAGTCTATGTCATTTATTGCTGTTGTTGTTGCTATTATTCCTGTTATTCTCATTGTTGCCGTTGTTGTTGTTGCTCTCGTTTCGTATGTTAATGTCTACTGAGATAGCAAACAGCAAATGCAAATGGCTGCGTGTCTCTTGAACATTATGAATAATTCCGGTTAAGAATCCTGTTGCCTTTACCCCCTTTTCCTGCCGCTGTTCAACATTTTCTTTTTCTTTTTCTCCTCCGTCGACATTTGTCTATTCACTCGTCTACATATATTTGCTGTTTCCCTGTGGTTTTGTCCTTGTTTTGCCGTGAAATGACTGCAGGTGTTCCTTTGGTATTATTATGCAGTGGTGTGTCACAAAATAGTGTTGAATTCCTTTTAAGGTTGGAGTTTCTTATTATTATTATTATTCAGTTCTGTGTTCTTTTGCTGATTATACAGCTTACTTTGACTTTGTTTTCGTTGTTCCTTTTGTTTGTTCTGGCCCATATGCAACGAACGACCACTGCCAACTGTTCAGCCCATTACGCAACCACGTTCGAACTGATCTGCCTCGGCTTAACAGCAGAATGTTAATATTATTAAAGAGCTTCATATAGAAATTACTATTTAACATAGACAAACCATTAGACTGACATTTTCTGATTTTGCCTCGGCTATATCACTCATTCATGTGGATAAAAATAGAATTAATTAATACAAGTGTTGTCCAGCAAAAATTATGTCACTCTCAATCAATTTTGGCAAATGACGCACCTGTTTTACATACCAGTGCGGATTATTAGGTCTTTGAATTTTAATTTCTTTGAAATTTAATTTAATTTCCCAAATCACGAATTCAAGCGCAACACTAACGGTCTCAGTAGTACAATATGGTGAGTGCTGTTATCATTGCTCAGCAAACCACAATCCTAATTAAAAACTTTTTAATTAAAAAATAACTGTTATTATAAAAATCAGTGCTTGAACCTGCCCCATAGTTTGGCCAAGTGTGTGCCTACTATGTTGTACACACACATATACAAAATAAATTAAATAATACTGCAATAAAATAAGATTTATTACAGTTTAACGTTGCACGCGTCACCAAAAAATTCTAGAACAACAGGCAAAGGAAAGCCAGACAAACCACTCAGTCTCGAAGGAACCAATTGAAATAGGCAGAGGGAGGCTGACATTGCTGTCGCAAATAAGTCAAATAAATAGACTGAAATTTGTATTAATTATTTACCACACTTTTTTTATGAACAAAAACAACAATATCATCATAATTACCAACGTCATCATCATGAATGCAACACTTGAGTTCATTTCAAAACAAATGGTTTGTAATGATTATACGCATCATATGGCGTCCAATTACATTAAGTGAAGCGCCTACGTCTAAAGCACCGTTATTAATGGTTCCGACCATGCCCAAACCCAGTGGAGACAGAGCATAATACGCACACCCGCACGCACACACCGCAGTGGTATGCCGCCGAGAGCGAGCAAATTGTTGACTGGGCGAGTAAAATGTCACAAGGATAATTGAAAATTAATTATGTTGACATATTCAGGAAAGTGATTGTTAGAGCAACGACTTGTATAATTTAACGTTGACCGACGACTAAAATTAAGTCGAGTTAACTCTGCTCCCTTAATGAATACTGTGAGGGTGGGCTGAACGCATGACAGGCACTTTTGTTAGAAAGTAGCACCGGCTAATTGATATTTTAATTTGTGTTAAATGTAGGGTATGCTAATTACCATCTAATATGAAGCGTCTGTGGCCTTTTGATAGTAATTGACATTTGCAGTAGACTCAATATGCTCGTAAATGAAAGCTATAAGAAGGAGATGCACCTATATAAGAGTGTAGGAGAGAGAGAGAGAGCTCTTAAGGGGAATGCAATAAACTACAGTCAAATACAGCTTATTATAATTTAAATATTCCAGTCGAGCTATTCAGGAAAAAGCTTGCAAAGGAAGTCAAGCCACACTGAGCCGGGCCGAACGGACCACTTATTATGCGCTGTGAGCAGCGAGCAAACATAAAAGACGGAAATGCAAACGCACTCGCACAAAATGGCGACAACAATGTCAGCGGCAGCGTCGCGCAACGCGCGGTAGAGTGAAGTGGAGTTTGAAAGCAAATAGCACAACAATAATGCATTGAAAAAAAAGAGTGCACAGTAATAATTTCTAAAGCGCAGAAGTTAGCATTGCACAAATAACGACAGTTGGGTTCGTGCTTTGTTTCCGCATTACATTTCCACCGGTTTCTTTCCGCCACTTCTACGCGTTCTTCTTCAGCTCTACATTACTCACAAAACGATTTGCGTAACACTGCATTGCATCATTGAAAACGTTAAATTGTTGAAATACTTTTGAATAGCTTTATTAAAATTTTACTGAGATATCTTTGAACTCATTGTTGTTGGTAATCGCCGCCGCTCTCAGTCTTCGTTGTTGGCTGTGCATCGTTCACGGTCACAAAATTAATCCCGACGCTACGTGCCACAATATAACCCAGCAATATGTTTGAGGCTATCTTCGATGCTTTCAGGCATATTGGCGCGATGTCTGTAAGAGGTAGCATTTTTGTAAAATTCTACCGTTGACTTGTTATAATAGATCCACAGCTCTTTCAATATTTTGATTGGTATACTCTGTACTACCAGCGGTTCTCGAATCGACAGAAACAAAAGGTTGTCCAAATTTGGTGAATTTTAGAAACAATTGGAGCTTAAAAGCTTGGCAGCACTTTCTTGATTATCTGATAAATGTCATACAACACTGAACTTTTCTTGGCATAATGAAAAACAGTTTTTTTATTTACCATATTCTCTCCGGTAAGCGGTGTAAACTAATTAAGATTTGTCGTGCCGTCCACGTAGACAGCGATAATCGCTTGGTCGTTGAATTTGTGACCAGGAATATAACTAATTCGCTCAAAATGATTCTTTCAAATAAAATTTGGCTCATAAGTCTGTATGAAGCAACAAGGTTCTTTGTGTTACCGGTTCTAGTTATTATGGCGATTTTTCGCACTTCCATTATATGAGGAAGTGATAGGAGGGTTTAGACCACTTCTTTGTCACGTCCAGGATCTTCTTGAAATTCAGCTTCTTTATTTGAGTCGAAACCTCTTCAGAGGTAACGTGTTTTGTTGGACTCTGGTCCATGACGCACAGCAATAGCATATCTACTGTTTCCTCCGCCTACGCAGTGTCAGCTAGGCTAAATTGCGTGAAGCGGCTCTTCTACGCATCTACAAATGTTTCTGCTTTCTCGCAACCACTGGTTTTGAGAACCGCGGTTGGAGCTTGTCTATGGCTCTGTTGTTGACGCACTACTGTTTTTTTTTTATATCCGCCATCAGATTGATTAATTTTTCCGGTCGCACTGTTTGCATTACTTACCTTTCGGGTAGCTCTACTCCATGCGGCCTTGTCGAAAGCGTTTCGAGACCTCATATAGCGTTTCTCTAGCCTGCGCTTGTATCTCACCAGCTCCCTGCTCATCATGAATATCTTTTTCATGGATAACCTAGTGACAATGTTATTTAAAATTTGAAAAAATTGCAACACAGTTTGATTGAGTAACAATCGGCCTACAGAATATAAATAGTTGAACTGATCCTGCGAAGATGCTGCCATAATTTGGAGTACTGTACGTTTTCAGGAATATGTGGTGTCTGGTCAGAGTTATACATATTAATCGCTACCAGTTTATGCTTAGGGGCCATGAAAAGTAGTAGAATAAGTAGTGGAATAATTTGAAGGCGAATATTTTGGTGACCAATAAGGTCAAGGGAATTTTAAGAAAAAAGCAACCGCAAAATAAGAAACATAATCTATCAAGACACAGTTTTTGGTGTTCAAACTTCACGAAACAATGAAAACAATTTGATCCTTAAGTTTACCTTATATCCTACATTTTTAACGTTCAATTGAAATTCTTTCATTATTTCATGCAATATTACAAGAAGACAGAAACAGGGTTTGGAAATAGGAGGTTCGTGTAAAGTAAGAAATGTGCATGCTGTAGGTATTTAAAAATATATATCAATTTCTATGAATGTTAAGGAAACCCCCTTGAAACTACTAATCAAATTCATGTTGAAAGGAAACTTAATGGGTCCGGAACAGTACAGGTCATGTTCTGCATAGAGTATGGCTGAGCTTCTGTCATATGGTCGGCACCGCTTTTTCAGCCGCCTCGGGCTTTCACACATCTATTGTGATATACTTTAAGTCATTCTAACTCTGATCACGTAAAAAACAACTTCTAAACAACTCGCTGGCCTTTCATTTATTTAGAATCCTTAAGATAATTGGATCGAGACTTGTGGTGTGAAGAGTTATACGACCACACCAAATGTCTATGAAGATTTCAAAAAGACTAACAATCAATTTTGGGGAAATTCGCAAAGAAATAAAATAAAAGCAGCGAACATAAAATTCGTTCAAAATTTTGGATGTAATAAATTCTTAAGCACTTTAACGTTTGTCTACCTCACATACAAATCCGTAAACGATGACTACGTGCGTTAGAACTTGAGACCAATAAAAATGTTTACATAATATTTATGACACTTCAGATACATGTGAAGAAATGGGACGGCGAAAATTACAGTTATTGCAGCGCTTAACTGTCTCCAACAGTGAAAGCTTTATTTATATAACTGGCCATTTGACTGCCTGCCTAGCTGAATGGTTGGCGCCAGTGCAACTGCTTACTACCCGTTCGTACGTCCTTTTCTAATAACGCATTCAAGCCTTTTACGTTCGATTGTCACGCAAACTTTTATTCTATTTTATTTTCGTGTGTGTGCAACACAACAAAAACGGCAAACGAAGGAATGAATGCAAGGATATAAGGGAAGGAGCATGCCAGCAGACATTGCAAAAATATGCGCGTAAATGACGATATCACGCGGAAGTGGAACATGTAGCGTGCATCCAAATAAAATGCCGCACGAGGCGCTAGAGCCAAGTTGAGCGCGCGCAAACCCGTATTCAAAATTCCTGAAGCATAAATGGCAAATTATGCCTCACTGGCATTCCGCAGTGGTGTGTGACGGGAGGAGTTGTCAGCAAGAGTAGTCGACACCGCTAACGGCACAATTCTTCACACGTTACACGATAACGCGACAACGCAACAAAACGACGGAATACCAGATTTGCGATAGCGGCTCTGAATGCAATTAACATTTACGAGCGACACATGAGCGGAAAATGTTGAAAAAATATTTATAAAAAACTATATAAATAAATAAAATTAAAAATAGTAAGAGGCGTCCAAATCCGTTCGTATTCAAAAGTCGTTGCACACTTTAAATTACGACTTTCGCACATCGATTTTGGCTTAGCTCTCGCTTTATCGCCTTCCAAGTTTGCGAGATTGCGGCACCGTGATTATAATTTGGGTTAAATACGTTAGCATGAAAGAAATGGGGTGTGCTCACATCTCATTGCTCTGATAATCCTGATGTCGGTGACGATGATGATGATGAGGTTGATGTTGGTATAAATACAATAATTACATTGACTGTGAACACGCACACATGCACGAGTATCAGCCATTGATGTGTATAAGTCAGTAATTTTATTTTAACACCACGGCATTTCCGTATATGTAAGTAAAAGTATCCCAGCATACTTGCCGTCTCTCCGTATATGCGATCGCCTTTACTAACTGACTTTATTGACTGGCTCACTGCTATGCATGATGCCCTTACGGTCTTCACTGCCTTCAGTGACTTGTCTGACGTCATGTCAGATTGCGTGGCTGATTCAATAAAAGGGTTAAGTGCTTTCTTTCTTTTTGTGTTCGCTTTCATTAGTAACTGCAAAAGAAAATCAATAATTCGTAAAGAAGTGGCAGTAGATGCAGAGGCAACAACAGCAGTGTCAGATACAAATTAATTCAAAGCATTTTCGTTGGCTTTACATTATCGGTAGCAGTTTTATGGTTTCATGGGTTTTCTATAGTTCGATACATTTTTATAATACTTATCAGATTTTATTTTGATTTATTCATGTGTTTTCTTTTTTGGTTATTTTTTTTTTTGTATTCTGGTTGGGTATGCGCGTTGTGTTATAATCTCTTCTGTAAATATGTGTTATAATCCCCATGAATATTGTGTAGTGTGATTGTAGTGTGTTATATATTTTATCAATAGCAGACTTTTGTCAGTAATGAAATTAATCTTAGTGGGACTTCGCTAAGAACAGAGCCCAATAAATGTAAATATTTTCATAGGTACCGCCTGCATTATAAAATATCAGTGTTTTCTATCTGCCAGTCGACGCAACGTGGGACTTGCCTGATTAACATATTGTTGATATAGAATAAGCAATACACAGGAACGTTCATTAACTTAACTTCCGCAAGCAACAATGTAGACCACTCAAGAACACCCACAGCCATATGCATAGTACACACTCTTATTTGATATGTGCAATAAGATAAGTTTCTAGCTCAGACGACATGAGGTTAAGAAATCATTAATAAGGTAAACGTAAAACTGACAACAGGTGTTTCAGCAGTTGGAAGAGTGTTATTCATGGTTCAGGTCTTTTGAATTTAAAGTTTTAGAAAAGTAAAAAATGTTACACAAAAGAAAGGAAAATGCAATCAGCATATCATCCAAGGTGTGTTTTAATTCGTTGTTAGAATTTTGTGTTGTTAGTTTATTGTATTCCTTTGTTCCCTTTTTTATTTATTTATTTATTTATTTATTTATTTTGTTTTATTATTATTATTGATTTGATATGTTTTGGCGCTGAGTATATATGCTTTAGCAATTTAAATGCTTTACTGCAAGGCCAATTCAGTACATTGTTGATTTCTCAGTAAACAAGATTCAAGTGTTCAATTGATGCCTTGCATAAACATAACTACACAGTTCGTAATAAAGTATTAAAGTAACAGTAAGAACTTCTTTGCTTGTTACGCTTTTACATATAGTCGATTTATAATATATCTGTGAGGGTGTATCAGCCCAAAAAGCTTCTTACTTCTCTCCTCAGAATATATATAAACTCTCCATACATATATAAACTCCTGTAAATGTACTTGTTGTACTAATTTATTTTTAATTAATTTACCTATTTTTAATTCGAGTCACTTAACCTTGTACAATAGGTTCCAAACTAAAAGAAGAAGAAGAAAAAAACACAAGGTTTGATCAACTCTTATCAACAAAAACAGGTGTAGCAACTTTATATTCGATAATTAGAAAATGCCTAAAATACTCTACTCCACACATAATTCGCATACAGCAAATTGCGTCCGTTCAAACATCGTAGACACCCACACACGCGCATTGCCACGCGTGCCACACTTTGTGCTGCTCTTTCGCCACACGGAAGACCGCAACACCCACATTAATGCACACAGACAAAAACCAACTAAGCGCAAATCCTTAAGCCTCGCTGGCACCAGCCGCGACAACTACCATCACCGTCACCGCCTCCGCCTCCGCCAGCGCCATCATCGACACCACCGTCGACACTGAAGAGCAAACATTTGCTTGCGCATTTTTCCTGTGCTGCACTACACAAAGGCGCCAAGCGAAGTAAGTAAGCGAAGTGAAGACAAGTCAACTTGAGTAAGTAAAGCTAGTTAAAGCATTCGAAGGAAGTCGCGGTCGTGGTCGCTGTCGCGGTCGCTGTTGACGCCAGTGGCAGCGGCGTGTCAGGAATTTTAGCGAGCATAATATGCCGCAATGCGGCTTTTTAGGCCCGGAACAGCACACAGCTGAGCAGTTGTGCAAAGTCAAGTTGAGACCAGCTGCGCTGCATAAGAGTTGGGAGAAGAAATGGAGCTGGAGTTGGAACTATGTGAAGACGTTGCCCACATGGCGTATGGCACTCTTCAAATGAAATTCGCACTTTGCTGTTTGCCAGCCGCATGCCAACTTGCGCCTGACTTTCAATGCTTTATTTGTGATTTTTTTTCCTTGGTTTTTTTGCTCAGGCACAAAACCAACTACAAATACGAATTTGAAGTATAAATGGCATAAAATATGTGCGCAATAAAGTACACACACAAACCAATTGAAATGCTTAAGCCGAACTTTTGAAATTCTGATGCCTCGCGGTGGCTTGAGTTGGTCGACGTCATCGTCGTCGATGTGGCATCAACGCCACTAGCTGCGCGTTGTTGTTGCACGCTAAACTTGCGTTGTGTTTCAGCCGGCTTGACGGTATACGAAATCGGCTTGATTTATGTTACACTCAAATACACACATCGCGCAGACAACGCAAAGCATAGACTAACATGCACGTCGATGAATGTGGACTTTAGGCTGAATGGGCATCATTGAATCTGCTTGTGAATTGCCTCTTTTAGATGAAAGTTCAGTTATGAATGGGCTTACAAACACTAAAAACCCATAAGACTCTGGGCATATACAACTACAGGTGCAGTTGCATTTGTGTGCTTGTTTGTTTGTTTATTTTCACATTCATTTCAATGAATTTTCAAAGAATTTTTGCTTCATTTTCTTGAATCTCTGCTTTGCACTACAATGCACCTTACTACACAGCTTGTTTGTGCAAAAGTGTTTGAATTGAGAGAATTAGATGGTTCATTCACACACTCTGCAATGATTCGCTTCAACGGCCTTTATTTCGTCCTGTCGAAAATGATTTTCGCTTTGCTTTCTTTTGTGTGTGTATGTGTGTGAGTGTGTGTGTTTCTTGCTTTGCACAACGCCGCACTTTGCCATTTGCAATTTGCATGCAGCACCTGTGCGTATGCAAGGCCACTTGACCTTTAGTGGAGTTGTTGCTTGCACTCAACATAATTGCCTGGGCGCATGATTTTCGATGGAATTCTAATATGAAGCAGAAACCACCTTCAAAATCAGTATTTAATTACTATGCAAAGCAGTAACTTGGCCAAAAATATCACATTTTCTGCATGCTGTCAGAATATATTAAAGTTGTTTTAATGTTGAATTTTTTTAGATCCAAAATTGAAAATGTCTTACGTCAAGCAAACCGCAACCCTTTAATCAATTCAAGTTTCTAAAGAAAGTTTTGCTTTTTTTTTCTTTTTTTGTGCCGAAGAAAATTGTTGAAAGCGTGCAGAAAATAACTTTATTAACATTTTTAATATTGCGATTGCATAAATTTCAGTGCGTCAACTTCGAAAAGGACAATATTAAAAGTGTCAACGCGTAGGCGCAGGCATTGAAAGTGGCGTAAAAAGGAAAAGGATAATTTTGCTCGTAATGCAGTAAAAAAATAATTATTAAAAAAAGTTTTTACTTACTTATCAATAAAACAGCGTCGACTTTGCTATAGTTCAAAGAAACACCACATACAAATTATACCTCCTTTCTCTATGGAAGTTCCTTTTTGATTTAATTGCTTGAAGTCTTCACACGAGCTGCGTTGATAACGTCATGCCATGCGCGTAAAATTCCATTGACGTATATTTTGTTTATTTGTTTATTTATTTCTTTATTATTATTTTCACTTATTTACTTCTTTGTTGATGTGGCTTTGCAGCTGTTTGTTTTGTTCTTTTTCGTACTGTTTCTCGCATTCGCTTTCTTAATCACACTTTTTCTTCTATTGTATTTTTCCTTCATATATCAGCGCTGAGTCTTTGCGTAAATGTGCTCTTTAATGTTAGCTTCAATAAAACGGCAAATGCATACACACCTTCACACATATAGTATTGCTTCAAGCATATAAGGCGCCACGTAAACACGTTAGTTGGCAATAACTTTGTGTTGGACAAAAATTTGTGCGCCGTAAGATATGCAATGAAAAATGTCTGCTTCTCTACGGATCGTTTGATTTTATTTAATATATTTTGTCGATTTTTAAGCACTTTTGCCTTTAACTGCCTAATTTAATGGCTGAAATCGTTTCAATTTAACTTTTAAATTAATTTTTCTATTTTATTTATTAGTTAATTTTCATTTTAATTTAGCTTAAAACGCTATTATTTTAAAAACTATACGCACACTTATTTTTATAGGAAAAAAATCAGACTAAATTTGATATGTATCGTTTATAAGTATGTTTAAGCTAACGTAACTGTGTTATTATTATTATTTTTTGGTTTTATATTCAATTCACATGTTTCTAGCTGGCTGTTATTTTTATCATATTAAGGGCACAAATCTTTACGTGATCGTCTCGTTTTTCTAAATAAAAACAGAGGCTACCATTTGTTGAGTTGCACGGAGACCTGTAAAAAGAGAAACGAAACTTATATTAACAAGTCATTTTGTGAAAAAAATAATTTAAAGTTTTTTAATGAGCTGTTCCCATTGATTCAACCACAGGAGAGCCGTGAATCGAACTTTTCAGCAAGTGCGATTTTGTTTCATTGCAAAACGTTTCGTTTGCCATGAAAAACTGTTAATGAATATCTTTGTCTGCAAAGTTTCGCGCGAAACTCAACTAAAACTTGAGCCACAGAGGAAGCAATACTAATAGCGGTAGGAAGATTCTTTCTCACAACGTGTTCGTACAATAATTGGCATGCCGTTTTAAAAATGCTTGCGTGTGTTTTCCAAAGTTTTCTCATGAATACACACAGCTATTGTACATACATTCACAAATACACAAAAATTCAGTGTCACTATTAGCGCATAATTATGCCTTCTGCCTAAGTATTATCGGTTATGTAGGCAGCGCAGAGCAAAGAAAGCCTATTAACTATAATCAACGCAACAGCAAACGGAAATAGACAGATATCCGGCTATTAAACACCCAACTAAATAAACACCACACCACCAAACCCGCAACCAAAGCAAAATGAATTCGACCCCGGACACTTACGCCCCAATGCAAACCAATTCATCCATTCAAGCCCATCAACTCGGATACTCAACTACACCTGTGATTTCCGTTGAGCTGAGGCAGGCAGGCAAGGAACGTTGAGTACAAATGAATGAAAGAATCAACGAGGAATCAACGAGAAAATATTGAAAAAAAAATGTTAATTAGAAGTAATTTAACATGGCACAGAAACAACGCAAACAGCAAAATGATTAAGCTTCAGGAATATAGCGTAATCCGAGTAAAACAGCGCAGCTTAAATTCTTATGCGAGTTTGCGATGCGTTCGAGCTCTTTGACATTGATGAACAGCTCAGGTTTAGCTTGTGGCAATGACGTAATTTTACACAATACGACAATGTGGCAAACAGCCCGCGACCATGGCACAGGGATCACATGCATTCATCGGCCGCATGCTGTGCCAAAGTCGAAGTTATTCTCAAAAATATATTTAATTTCGTATTGTTTGTTGTTTATAGATGACATTTATAAATGGTGGAATGTTGAAATAAACAAATGAATTTTTCTTGTATTAATTATATTATAAATTGACTTTAATTATTGTATATAATTGTATAATTATTTCGTGGTTTGGTTCAATTTTAAGTGGCTAGTAGCATGCATTTTGCACCGAACTTGCCTTTGCCACAGCCTTAGCAATGCATAGCCCGTGTAATTTAGGAGATGTCACATTGAACAGGAATTCACGAGGTGATAAGTTTGACGCTTCCATATATTATATTCAGAAGCTGTTGCGCAAAGTAGCCCTTGATAACAGCCCCAGGAATTTTGAGTAGGGAAGCGGGTTTCTATATATTTGAAAGGCATAATGAAATTTATGTAGCTATTAAATGGCATATAAATAAAACGTGAAATTTCATGCAAAAATAATGGTTCCATTTTAACTACACCATTTAATTTTGTTAGCCTTTTACCTGGCTAGGTCAAAATTGGAAATTAATGCACGAACGTAAAATTCCTCAAGCATAGGTCAAAGTTACTTAGCATAGCCATGGAAAAATCCCAACCTCCAGTAAATATTTTCTTTATTTTCCTTCATTTCAGCATTCACATTTCTTTAAAACCAAATCTTATTTGGAAATTACTTTACATTTTGAATTGCCGGCTTCTGACAACAAGTTGAAGTTTAATTAACAACATAACTCTTTAATAACCTCTCAGTCAAAAACAAACATTTCAAGAAACTTTTGAATTATCAAGCGCTGTTGCCTTAAACTATGCTACAATAATCGAATTTATAGTTTTGTACTAAGGCGAATTTACAACCTTAAATTTTTCACTTCGGCATTCTCAACTAGAATAGCAAAGCTTTACAGCCCATAAGTATGCAAAACAGACATGGCCATCACGTAGCGAAATTCAAATAAATGAAAGCTGACTTGGGTTCGATTTGCTGTTTACTTTGAATGCCAAATAAATCCTGTACATGTTTATATAACACAAATTTGTTTATTTAAAGCAAATTTATGCTCAACGCCGGCTCAAAATGTTATTTGTTGTATTACACGCATAAAAACTTTTCTAACGACTGAAAGAAGAGGACAAGGTGGGCTTTACTATTTAAGCTTATCAAGCTCATGCAAGCCAACTAAGAAACAAACAATAATTTAGGCAGTTTTGCGATACAATTTCAAAACTTTTTGCGCCTTCCACTTTATAACACTGTGTCACGGTGTCAAATGTTTGATAACAAATATTTCTAGTACCGAACAATAATTTACACATTTTGTGAATAGCGTAAATTGTTTTCCTTCTTCTTCTTTTTTTGCAATAGTTTTATTTTCGTGCGCCGCCATTTGTCACTGATGATGTTGGCCCAATCAATTTTTCCATGACAATTTCATTTTCCTTTATTCGTGCAATTCATATTGCGATAAACACGCGATACGCCCATTGATAAAACTCCAGGTATTCGATAATTTTCTCCACCCCCTACACAAACAATGACAGAGCAAATGCCCCAAACACACACGACAGTGGTTCACGGCGAGTTAAAGAATCATTAGCATCGTCATATTTACATTTAATTCTGTTTAGAAGTATCTTCTTTCTTTCCCTTTTGGTGTGGTAGCTGAGGAATAAATAAGCATGACCAAAATAAAACAAAGAACGTGAATGTGATTTATTATTATTATATGAGCATGAAAATTCATGGCACAAGACTCGCCTGCAGCGTGCAGCATGTGGCACGCCAAGAAACAGAAAAAAATAACGGAAAATACAGAAAAATAAATAAACCACAAAAAATAATGATAAAAAAATTAAAGTAGTAATAATAATAATAATACTAATTCAATGCTATGGACTATACTTCATACTTCTACACTGCCTCATAACTCATAACGTCTGCCGACACAGGTGCAAAATCAGTGCAAAAATGTTTCGTGTCTACCTGATACGGTGCTTTGCGTCATGTGTGTTTCATAAATCTCACTCTTATTAATAGCGACTATGCAATGCCAATTTATTATTTTTTTTTTTTAATTTTATTTGGTTATCTTTTTACGCTTGTTTCGCTTTTCGCTTTTGTAAGGCTCATTTTTGTATGCTAAGCCTTTGTTTGGTTGTGTCATAAATTGCGGTAAAATTTCAACAACTTAATTAAGGTGATCACATAACACCCTTGCAGTGTTGCATACTCCCATTGCATTGCAACACTCTGTGTTGGCTTCACACCTTGGCTGCGCGCTGTGCATTGAGCAATTTATCAGCAACAGCAGTGGCAGCGTTCATCGCTCAAGGTCCATGAGTCCCAGCTGAAAACCTATAAAGTCACACACTCTGTTATTACTTACAGCAGCGCAAATGCGTTTGCTTTATGCTGTTTCGACCAATGATGACGCCGCAGCTGCAATGCTTGCAACGTATCCCGATGACCGAAGGACGCGAAAGCACGGGTGTAACGCGAACGAACGAATGAGCGAAAGTGTCAAATTCTACTTCACGTTGCAATGCGATTCACTGCCTCACCGCTTTGACGTGACTATGCGCGCCTGCTGCTGAATTTCCGCTTAGATTGTGCCGACATAGTAACGGAAGTGATGCTGGCAAGTAGCAGCGTTACATACGAGTAAAAACACACAAACACGCGAGGAGCCAAAATTAGTTTTAATGCCTCAGCTGTTTACCGCAGATCAACACAATTTTGGCGACTATAATTTAGAAAAAAATTATCTGTGCTTTTGAATTTATGTGCTCATCCACTTAAATTTTAATTCTTTATTAGTTTAAAAAATCATCAAACAGTCAACTTTGCTTTATTTTTGACCACTTGCATTGCGCGTATTTTTTGCTCCTGCTAAGCTTGCACTTTGCCTGAGTTTTGCTTTCTAGTTCGATGCCTACGCTTTCGCACTGGTATCCTTTATTTCTATTTATTTCTTTGTTTTTGTGCGCCGATTTTATTGTTTATCGTACCTAAGGCTGCGGTGTACTGAATGCCGTGTGACCACATTGCAGTCCTTTTGCCTAGGTTAGTTCTTACTATGCCGAGCCACGACGACTCGAGCTGAGCAAACAAGCGCGCTGCCGCACCGCTACGGATAAAGATGGATAAACAATTATGTGTGCTCTCTTCCATGGGTACTCTTTGATTTTGGTTTTTGGTAAAATGGCGCAAAATATAAAGAGCGCAGAAAAATTCGAAGGGGAATAAAAGTTCTTTGCAAAGAGTATCAGCGCATTACTAAGCGTTCTATGAGTTCGCGGCCTTGCTAAGGCCGGCTTGGATAACTGTAAATAAAAACTTGCTTATTATCTTACTTAAGACTGCTGTTCATTTGAGAGTACAGCTTTATAATTTCTGTTTCCAAAAACAAACTCACAAATGTGAGACCGCAGGGATAGAAACAAATAAATAATTTTTTATAGTAATTTTGTATTAATTAATTATTAATTATTAATTAATTATTATTAATATTTCTACCCACTTCTAAACGTCAGATTAAACAGAAACTTTGCACACTACTCGTACAATAATTTGACAAATTTGTCCTTATGACCTGGATTATCAGGATTAAATAAAAATGACTAATTTTACTGGCGACATGTAAAGGCTAGCGCCAATAATCGTGGTCACATTATACCTCTCTTGTTTGCACAGCACTGCACATGCAACGTGGCGCGAGCCAGTGCGCTGAAGTTTAAGTTGGATGTCTTTTTCGTGATAACTATTATAATTTAGTGTTTAGTTCGGTTTGCTATTAAAGCTGTTTTTAAAACTATATAATGATACTTAGCGATTAAACTTCACAAAACAAATGTTAAAACGAGTGTGATTGAACAAGAAATGTGAATTGTTTTTTTTTTCTTTGTTTTTTTTTCTTTGGTTTAATTCTCTTTATTCAAAAAATTCCAAGTATTCGACCTTTTTCAGAGTTACTTCTGTAATACTCGTATTTCAATATAATTACTATTATATCTATCTCTAAGAGAAAGACAGGCAGTAGAATATAGAGTAGTGATAAGTTGTTCGCGGCCAGAGAACACAAAAGACTATTATCATATGACAGTACTTATTATTGTTATGCAAGGAAGACGAGTAGAATCGTATTATGGCTGTTCCCTTTTCTTTTATATGAATGGAAATTATAAAATTAGTTTATAATTATGGCAAACCACTCAATTGCTTAGGAAGTCATTCAATATTCATAATACCACTCTCTCAAATGGAATGAACCTACATTTACTGAGCTTACAACTTTCGTAAACATGGTAATTTATGTACACCGCAAAAGGAAGCATTATTGTTTATAATTTTAGGGCTTCATGCCAGACTGAATTTAGTGAACAAAGTCCCAACGCCTTCATTAATAAAGCCTCGACATACACATATATATTTCTATATAAATGAGCTCCCATGCATTAGTGGTTTCAAGTATGCACTTTATATATACGCGTACATATTTCAACCCTAACCATTATATTAAATTAAATTAAATAATAGTTGTGAATATTGCTCTTCAAGTTGTCATGTGTTACATCAACTCTGAAGAACTGTTACCAGATTAGAGTAACTTCCCATAGCAATTAATACTAAATGCGGACATTGTCAGGACAGGTTGTAAGTGGGTTTTAACCATGGGCCTTCGACTCGTAGTTCGTTCACTACCCAATTTTCAGTAGCTTGAATTTTATTGAGAAGAAATTGAAGGAACAATTTTAACCAATGCATTGTTTTTTCCCTCCCTTGTTCTCACAATACCCAATAGCAGCACAATTTCACCTACACTTTTGCAAGCCTTTACATTCATCAAACCAAAGAGTTGACCCAATTTCTGGCATACCAAAATACCGCAGCAGGTCAGCTTGCTTTACCTCAAGGTAACCAAGGTCTCAGGTTAATATCACACACACAAGCACACATACACACACAACTTCATATATAAACCAATTCTCAAAAACAATTTCAAAGATGAACGATGTTGTTATTGTTGCGAGTTCACACATTGGCACGATGAAAACATGCATGAAAGGACTTAACATATATCCGTCCCAACCAATGTACAGGTGTATGTGTATGTGCATGTGTGCTGCCTGCCGCTGGCTACTTTTTTGTGGCGGTCGTCGTCTTCATCACCATTGTCCCGTGCGTGCTACGCTACAATGCATGCTAGCAATTTCCGTTCAGGTCGCGTGCTTTCATTTCATACCAACGCAAAGTCGCATGCAATTAACCAAAGGAATTTTCACTGCAAATGCTGTTGCTGCAATGGCACTAGTCGTAAGTTATTATCTGTGCTGCAGAAAATATGTGCTTTAAACAATGCAATTAAGTGGCAAATGACAAGCATACATTGCATGCCCCTAATTATATTTAAAGTGACAGGCGAGTGGCGCTCGATAGTAAAATTCGATGCAGAAAATTTTCGTTGATTTGTGAAAGATGCGAATTAATGGATTTATGCTTTTTGTTGAAGGACGAGAAAACCAAAAAAATCTTTGCAATCGGCTATGCCGCAACTATAATACTCTTCATGCCTACGCCGTTTGTGCACACAACGGTATTACAAGAGTGATTTAATTTATTATATATACAGTTGAACACAGAGAATCATGCGAGGTGTATGATAGGTGTATGTATAGCGGATACTCCGCTCCATGCACGAACCTGTCCGTTTCTCAAAAATGTACAACGTGTGGTGAAAAGAAGATTTCGTGAAAAACTTCAGGTCTCCAGCTAAAAATATGAGTAACTTGTTTACATGCATGTAGATGTACAGACAGCCAGATTATTCACAGTGTCAAGAATATAACAACAACAAAAATAAAAATAACAAAAAATTGTTATTTAATTTTTGTATTGTGCCAACTTTTTTGTAACGCGTGCTGGGCGTGGTGCAAAAAAAAAGTTGCGCTTGCCAGCTGTCAATATTTCATGATGGCGCGAGTATTGGACGACATTGTCAACAACCACAACAACAAGAACAACAATAGCAGAATTACAATGTATCGTAATACCTCATCCACATTATATTAATTTATGTGTGTGCACTAGTTGCCTTAATGGCGTGGTAATAATGTGCAGGAGTGTGCATCAGTGTGAGTGTTAATGATGACTTGCACACATTTCGCATGCAGCGAAGGCCACAGCGTATACAACGCCGATTAATTGGCCATGCGGATTGCGCTGACGAAGGCAAACGAAACATTATCAAGCAATTAAACTATGTGTGCTTACACAAACTAATAATCTCATGCCATTGTCCCACTTCGAAAATACTCAGAAAATACTCAGAAATCCGTTTTGCTCTTCGCGTAGAAAAAAATGAAAGGAAACTTTTTAAACACTTTAAAAACATGTTGTTGTTCAGCTTTTAGTCACCTGCAACTTTCCACTACTTCCGGCCATTATTGCCATAAAAGGGGTTAATATTTTGTTGGCCTCATTTCGAGCACGCCTAAGGCAGCAGCCAGTGGCCATCAAGCAGCATTCTCTGGCCAACAGTCTTTCTCTTTTCAACGCTTTTACTTACAGCCTCACTTTTATATACTTTGTCTTGTCTACTTTATTTTTTATTCTTTCTTTATTTATTTTTATTATTACTTTTTTATCTTATTATTTTTAATATTTTATGTCGTGCCGCTAAATTTAACACGTGTAAAGCGAACGTCGAAGACTTAAAACCGAAGGCTTCAGCAGTTCATTGAACTTGACTGCATGAAGAAACCTTTTAAAGAGCTCGTAATTTCGATTAGCGGCCATTTGAGAACTGGCAAATCCTGTCACGTAGCTCATTTCGTCGCTTGTGTGAGTTCGTGTGTATGTGGGCGTTTTGCAGCGCATTGGTGCCCAAGCTTCGTCTTTGCACATCAAAAGGGATAAAGTTTCTAATTTAATTACAAAGTCAATGTGCCAAGCTACATGGAAGGAGTATCGTCGTCAGTGGCTTGCCAATTAATTAACCACAAGCAATCCACAAAAAAAAAAATAACACACACACACACACACACAGTTTTCGCTATATGTAAATAGCAAAATTGTACGCTGCCAAATGCCTTTTGAGATCGCCTCAATCGAGGACGTCCATTTCACAGATTTTACGCAACAGTTTGAGCCAAAATAAAATGTGGTGACCTAAGTTCAGTGAACCAACACAAAAATAAAGGGTTATCTACAATAATAGCACAACCTTAAAAGGTTGAAAGTTCGTTACTTATTTTAACTCTTTTATTTGCACCGTGTTGCCTATAAAATGTAGCAGATAAGCAATTATTTTAATTGTTCTACGTTTGGCATCTGCAGCACACAACAATGTCTCAATACGACTTCTCATAAAACTTAAAAGATTTTGTATTAAGACTTTAAGTCCCACCTCTAGGAGTTTTTATGTGTGGTACGAGGACCAGAAATCCAACATCAATATTCAAGTCCCACATCCTCTATACGGAAGACTGCCTATCAAAGGGCTGATGATTTCTTCTGACTTAAAAGTTAAAATTCTATATCTCGTGTAACTAATTTGCTCATTTCTTGACTTATCAAAAATAAACTTTAACAGAACACATCATTGGACGTTGTACATAAAGCTAAATCAATGAAAAATGTCAATATTACAAACATACACCGCATACCCAATTTAGACAAGACTTGCTTGTAAGACTTATAATCTTACTAGCCTTTTCAGGCCTTTGGCCTTTCTTTGGCCAGTCAAAGACTAATTATTGGAAATAAGGTAAATCAGGTAAATCGTAAATTGACCTCTTCAAAGTCTGCGAGTTGTGTAACTGAACTGAAAAAGAAGCGCCGATCCACCTAAGCTGGCATGTCATGCTGCATACTTGTAGAAATACTTTTCTTGGCACATTTGCCGCTTCCCAGAGAAGCTCGGACACAAAGCCGCAATTCACCTTGAGACAATGACAAAACACGTTGCCATGCATAAATCTCCACTCACTTCGCATGGCAAATTTTCTGCACACGTTGCAATCGGCTATTTGCAACAAAGATTACCCACGCTAGAGTGCAAGTCAATGTACTTTGTGAAAATGAAACCAACAAAGTTGGCTCAAGCATGATAATAAAGTGGACAACCCTGCAACCTCCATCCGCAAAGTGCCGAATCACTTTCTATACTTTTGGCATTGTCATTCTAAGTTCAATGTGACTTAGAGCAGAATTTTTAACGAATACAAGTAAGAGTTCACAATTTATAATTTTCAAACTCATTGCTATTTAGCAAAACATTTTAAAATCCAAAATATTAGAAGGTGCCACGGCCTTTCTCGGGAACTGAAAACTTCTTTAGTTGCGTTGAGCGATTTTTAGTAGGACCAAATCTTTCTTCATCAGTTTGCCGTTGAAAATAATGTCAAATTCGAAATCGAAGTCTGTCAAAGAAAAATATTAAAAGCATTTAAGGAAGACGGTGAAAACGAAAACACGCAGTGCCGGGATACAACACCCCACACGAAGAGCATGAAAAGAGACAGTAACGCGCCGCATACCCTGTAGTTTCATATAAAATAACGAACTGATTTAGGTTACAAAACTTTGCTTGAAACATAAGCTATTGTATTTGAATAGAATTTACCAACATCCTCGGTAGACTTTCGCACCGAACTTCACTAGTACTCTCCAGACTATTCTAGACTTTCGCATCATCAAAATCACTCCAGCGCTTATGGAGTCTACACACATCGGCTTTTATTATATGTATACGAGTATGTTGACAGATAGATGGATAAATGTCAACTTGTGTTCTTAAAATTTTTCTTTTTTAACTTCAGTTTAATTTTCGTGAACCGCAAAATGTTAAAGAGGTCAAAAAGTCATATATTTAACGAGAATGACTTGAGAGAAGAATTGGAATTCGACAGTCACAAAATTGGCATCCATGAGCTATGCATGTCTCTCAGAACAAATATGGAAACGGTAATGTAATATAGCAGATAATATGCAACCACTCTCGAATAAACCTTATCTAAAGGGTCTGTCCGAGAGAGAGGCACGTTGTCGACTCATTCAGCACGGCCCTAATGCGCTGACGTCGACCAAGAAGATGCCTGAGTGGTTAAAACTGCTTAAGTGCATGTTCGGTGGCTTTGCGATTCTGTTATGGATTGGATCCGTACTCTGTTTTTCAATACATCACATTCACCGAATGATAAACGATATGGCGCTAGCAAACAGCTTTCTCTTAGCGGGAGCTGGGCTTCTTGTGATTATTTTTTTAAATGGTCTGTTATCATATTACCAGGTAGGGGACTATGTCTTGTCAAATGTTTACTCGTAAATAAATAAATAAATAATTTGTTTTTCCTTCAGACATATTATCGTGCAAACCTGTTGGAGTCGTTAAATTATCTCGTGCCGCAATACGCGACTGTTCTACGAGACGGCGAATATAAAACAGTGCTCGCTGAGGAGCTCGTGGTGGGTGACATTGTTGAGATAGTATGTGGTGATCGCGTGCCGGCCGATTTGCGTATCTGTGAAGCACGTAACCTTAAAGTGGACAATTCGTGCATCACGGGCCAATCAGAGCCACAAGTTCGTAGCACTGCATTCACTAACGACAACCCACTGGAGACGAAAAATCTAGTTTTCTTCTTCACCAACACCATCGAAGGAAGGGCCAAAGGCATAGTTATTGCCTGCGGCGATGACACGGTAATGGGTCGCGTAGCTCGTTTGATTGTGGTCGTCGAAAAGGATAAATCGCCTTTAGCGCTCGAAATGAAATTCTTTACATGCATAATCACCTGCTTTACCATTTTACTGGGGCTATTCTGTATATTAATATCATTAATACTGAACTACAACATATACCCAGTAATTGTCTTCATCATTGGCATGATTGTTGCAAATGTTCCCGAAGGTTTGATGATGACGGAGGCAGTGTGTCTAATACTAGCAGCAAAGCGTATGATAAATCAGAATATCTTGGTAAGAAATATAGAATCCATTGAGACTTTGGGTGCCACAACGATCATCTGCACGGGCAAGACAGGTATACTTACACAGAACCGCATGACCGTCAATTGGCTGTGGCTTAATAATCAGATTATCAAAGCCGGCTTATATGAAACAAAGGACGAAAATGGCGAAAATTCAATTACCAACGAAACCACATTTCAGGCGATCCTTCTCTGCGCCACACTTTGTAACAACGCTGAATTCAAGAGTGGCCAAAACGAGAAACCGATTAACGAAAAAGTAATTTCCGGCAATGCCTCAGATGCTGCGCTGCTCAAGTTCACCGAACTTGTCACTGGTAAGACGAAGAAGACACGCCAGCTCTGCCACAAGTTGTTTGAGATACCATTTAATTCAAGCGATAAGTATCAGTTAACCATACACGAAATGAAGGACATGAGTGGAGTAGATTATTACTTGTTGCTCATGAAGGGCGCACCGGAGCGCGTACTCGGGTGCTGCGGAACCATTCTCGTTAATAACACGAGTCTACTACTCAATGATCAAATCCGAACTAACATTCAAGAAACGTATATGCACCTCTATGAAATGGGTGAGCGCGTATTGGGCTTATGTGACCTCAAGCTGACGCAGCCATTATACAACAAAAACCACGCCTTCGTTGGAAATCCTCAGCCAAACTTTCCAACCGAAGGCTATAGATTTTTGGGTCTCATATCCATGATTGATCCACCACGCGCAAACGTTCCGAATAGCGTGGCCAACTGCCGCAAGGCTGGCGTTAAAGTAATTATGGTTACAGGCGATCACCCACTTACGGCCAAAACAATTGCAAAAGCTGTCGGCATCCTAACTCATAACACGATTGACGACATTGCCAGTGAGCACAATGTGCTCATGGCTCAACTGCATCCGTTTGAGCCCAAAGCTTGCATCGTACACGGTGCGGAGATACGCGGCTTCAGCAGCTATGATTTGGACTCGATTATCCATTACTACTCGGAGATTGTCTTTGCGCGTATGTCGCCCCAACAGAAGTTGCTCATTGTCGAGAGCTGCCAACGAAATCGGCAAATTGTCACAGTCACTGGAAGTGGGGTAAGCGACGCGGCCGCTTTGCGCAGAGGAAACGTTGGCATTTCTCTATCTCTGGACTCAACCGATGTTTCCAGACAGGTGAGCACAAATCAGTGCAAATAAGCCAAACGTCAAATTACAATCTATACTGCTTATAGGCAGCGGACATCTTACTTCTGGATGACGATTTTGCTGCAATAGTGGCCGGCATAGAGAAAGGACGCTTGGTATACGACAATCTGAAGAAACTAATGGCCTACACACTCACCTCGAATATGCCCGAGATGTTGCCATTCTGGGTTTTCCTCCTATTCGGTATTCCACAACCTGTCGGGGTATTAGTCATGTTGTTCATTGATCTCTGCACAGACGTTCTGCCCGCCATTTCACTAACCTTTGAAAAAGCAGAATGCGACCTCATGAGCCGTCCGCCACGAAATCCGCACCAAAACACAAATGTCTACTTTAAGTATGATTCAATTTACTTGGAGCTCTCTTCGAAATCTTATTCATTCATTTATTCAATCATTTATCCCATTTATCAGTTTATTTATGATGGCCTACTTTCATATAGGCATGATTGAAGGCGCTGCCGGGTTGTTTACCTACTTTGCTATTATGGCCGAACATGGTTTTTATCCCAAGGCACTTTTGGGCATACGCGATAATTGGAATAACCATGAAATTGATGATGTACGAGATTCCTTTGGTCAGGAATGGGTAATTAAACAACCGAATCGATTGTGACTTGATCTAAGAGTATCTTTTACAGACTTACCGTGAACGTAAGAATCTCGAGCATACCTGCCATACCGCCTACTTTGCATCAATTATTATCACGCAGTGGGTTAATTTGATAATATGCAAAACCCTGAGAAAGTCAATCATCCAACAGGGCATGACAAATAGTTTCTTGAATTTAGCTTTGGTTCTCAAGACTATGATCGCACTCTTTTTGATTTACTACTCTGGCGTTAACAATGATGTGTACTTTGATCCTCTAAGGTGAGGTGCACAACCACGGAAATTTCAGTTAAAATCGATTCGCTCATTTAATTACAGGTTTCATTGGTGGCTCTATGCTGTGCCTTTTTCATTAATAATACTCTTATATGATGAGTTCCTCCGTTTTTTAATACGCACCGATCCTGGTGGTTGGGTTGAGCGTGTACTCTACTATTGATTTAAATTTTTGGCTGTAGAAATTGTATCTTACTATTCAAAATGCACTTAAACAAAATGTTAATTCTGCTTTCTTTCTTGAGCAAACGAATTATTGTAATAGCTAAAAGTTAGTTTCGAAAATGAGCTACGAAAGTACGCAGACAATAGAGGCATTAGATACATTCAATGACAAAATATGAGATAGCTTATAAGGCTTTGCATGCGTCGGTTGATTTGGAAATTCAATGGGATGAATTGACCTTGTATACAATGAAAGTAAGAGAGGCTTAATACGATAGATGCTCAAAAACGAATCTATGAATTAGTAAAAAAAAGAAAAACTTATTAACCGGGGTTTTTCTTTTTCGTCCGATTCGAGTGAATATCATAGCAAAGCATTTCTGGAGTGCTGTTTAAAACAAGAGTCGTATGATTTTTTATCGTTCAGAATTCACAATATAACCACCTTTCTTACTAGGCATTATTTGGACAAAAAGCTTGATAAACTTTTGAACGTTGTGAATGTCTTAAAAAGGTTTCATCGCTTGCTGGTGTGAAAGTCCTGTTAGTAAGTAAATATCAGATAGTGTGTATTATGCAGAAGAGAGAAGAAGCTTGTGATTGGATTGGACTACCCAGCAGTAACTTGAAGTAGGAAAAAAGGCTTTCTTTGCATATTAGTTGTAGGAAAAACCTACTTCTATTTTGCTGGTTTTACACGGCTTTCGTGAGATATTATTCAACTTCGGAAGTGTTTGGCTTTCATCCGAAATAATTACTTCTGAAGTACTTATTAGAGTAGCTTAAAATAGCAATTTTTTTTTTCTTATTATTATCCCAAAAGAAGAGTACATTGTGTATTATAGAAAAATAAATCGACTATTGTACAGAATAATATTTAGGACAAGTGGGTGAATTTTAATTTTACAATCAGTTTGTAAAGTCGTGTTGTGACTGGAATTTAACAATACATGTATTTTAACAATAAATAAACAATTAAAGATAACCCCAATTAACAATTATTAATTGGAAGTAATGTGTTATGTGAGGTCCACTGGTCTCACCCTTTTTAGCCTACGTTGCCGAGTTAGTTCATCTAATGGTAATGTATTCACACCATCGTTCGAATGCTGGGAAAGTTTGGTTTGGTATTTTCTGCTTAAATTGATTATTTCCTCATCTACTGTCGCAATTCTTAGGTCTCGATGAAGGTCCGTGTTGATGATATACCATTGGGCTTTTGTGATAGTGCGAATAATTTTTGATTGTTGCCTCTGGATTAGCTTTATATTTGATTTTTTGGCAACTCCCCACATTTCGGCTCCATAGGTCAAAATTGGTTTAATAATTGTCTTATAGATTAGGAGCTTGTTTTCAAGTGAAATGTTTGTATTTGGTTTGAGCAGCAAGTGCAGTTGTCTTACTTTCATTTTGATTTGATCGCAACAATAGCAACTATAGCGAATTTCATATTTATTTATTTATTTTATATTTATTTCAGTTTTTATTTACCGTATGCTAGTATTAAATTTGATTAACCAAGACTTGTGTAAGTCTTGGTCTGCCTCCAGTGGGATTTAAACCTAGGCCGCCGCGGTTTTCAGCCAAGTGCACTTCCACTGGGCCAGCAAGGCCGTATAAATGCTATACATAAAATGATGTACACGAATATTTACTTGCTTATTTTCATTCGCGCGCCTTCGTGTTTTTGTGCTTCAAATGTACTACCAATAGCAGTATGAATGAAGTAGGATTGTAGCAGGGTGAAAAAGAAGAATAGCTTCCGCTTAGCCTGACGGAATCATGACAAAATAATGCATTCTATTTTAATACTGACAGAAGGCATTTTTTTCATATTCATAAAGGCAAGATACTGATTTTTTAGTTGCGATTAGTAGTAGGAAATAATCAGTAGAAGTGCTTGCTTAAGTTACTGCTGGGTATTGAAACGATTTTTGTTGATTTTTCTGTCTAGTAACCAGTATTCTTATGAAGCGGTTCTCGCTATGTGTAGTTTGCTACTTCTTTCCAGAAACTTCCCCTTCGTTAGCCGAACATAAGTACTGTTGAGTGAAAAAATAAACGTAAATAAAATTTTTTGAGATACATTCACCATTTTGAACGTTTTTAATGTCAGTAGCCTCGTTTCATTTCATTGTCGGTTGGATCACATGAGCGAAAATAACTTTCGAATATTTTGTCATTAAATATTTTTAATACAGAGAATTTTGTTACAAACAGATTTTTCGTCATGGCAAAGTCAAAACAGGAAAATGAACATTTAAATGGCGAACTCGACATCGACGATCATAAGATTAGTCTCGAAGAGTTAACCGCTCGGCTCTATACGGATCTAAAAGAGGTGAGGTATGCATGAGGGCTTTTTTCAAAACCTTGCAATAACGAAAACTTGAAGGGCTTGTCAAATGATGAGGCCCGGTTTAGACTGGCACTGGATGGACCAAATACACTAACACCTCCCCATAAAAAATCGGAATGGATACGATTTGCTCAAAATTTATTCGGTGGATTTGCGCTGTTGCTCTGGATAGGCGCAGTCCTCTGCTTGTCGGCATACATTATACAAAGCTTCGATATGAATGACCCACCAGATGACAACTTGTTTCTGGGCATTGCATTGACGCTAGTTGTGATTATCACAAGAGTTTTTTCGTATTTTCAAGTAAGTATTCAGTACTGCTGTGTTCTCGCGTATTTCTAAATTTGTGCTGGCAGGAAGTGAAGAGCTCTAAGATAATGGAATCATTTCAATCGATGGTTCCAGAAACTGCAAACGTCATACGCGACAATGAGCTGTCAACGATAGCAGCTCAGGATATTGTACTAGGCGACATTATTGAGATTAGGTACGGTGATCGTGTGCCGGCGGACATGCGAATCATTGAAGCGAACAATCTAAGAGTTGACAATTCATCACTGACGGGTGAATCTGAGCCACAGTTGCGTGGAGCCGAGTTCACAGACAACAATCCACTAAAGACAAAAAATCTGTTGTTCTATTCGACATATGTAATTGAAGGACGAGGTAGAGGCATGGTCTATGCCTGCGGCGATGACACTCTGATGGGCCGCACTGCTCATTTGACAGAGGTTTTGGAGAAAGCGGAGACGCCAATGGCAAGGGATATAAAATATTTTATACGGATTATAACAGTTGTTGCTGTATTTTTCGGAATATTTTTTTTCCTCGCAGCACTTTTACTTGGTTATACTTTCATTGAGGCCTCTGTATTTTTCATTGGCATTATTGTAGCCAATGTGCCCGAAGGCTTGTTGGCGACCGTAAATGTCTGTCTCACACTGACGGCAAAACGTATGGCTGAGATAAATTGCCTCGTTAAAAATCTGGAAGCCGTTGAGACTTTAGGTTCAACATCAACAATCTGTTCGGATAAGACGGGCATACTTACTCAAAATCGCATGACTGTCGCACATTTGTGGCTAAATGACACTATTATAGAGTCCAACACGGCAGAGGATCAGCAGGGAATCGATCCAAGCGATATGGATTCTACTATAGACACACTTTTACTATGTGCGGTTCTCTGCAATAACGCAGAGTTTAAAGGCAACCAGGACGATGTGCCCCCTCAAGACCGGACCATCATAGGCAATCCATCGGAGGCTGCTTTGCTCAAGTTAGCGGAAATTGTTACAAGGAATACAAACATCATACGTCAACGCTATCCGTCGGTGTTTGAGGTACCCTTTAATTCGATCAACAAATATCAGATATCGATACACAGGCTCACGGACACTAGCAAGGGTTTCTATTTGTTAGAGATGAAAGGTGCACCTGAGCGTATCATTGACATTTGCAGCACGATACTTTTGAATGGGCGAGACGAAAACATTAACGAGACCACCAAGCTAAAATTCATTGATGCCTATGAACTACTGGGCGGTTATGGCGAACGTGTACTGGGCTTTTGTGATTACATTTTGCCACGCGCACAGTTCAATGAAAACTTCGAATTCATCAGCGACCCAAAACCGAATTTCCCAACCAAAGGGTTTCGGTTCTTGGGTCTTATATCGATGATCGATCCGCCGCGCTCCGCTGTGCCTGAGGCTGTATCGAAATGTCGCTCCGCTGGCATCAAAGTCATTATGGTCACTGGCGATCATCCCATTACAGCGAAAGCCATTGCGAAAGCAGTCGGCATTATAACACTGAAAACTCGTGAGGATATCGCTGAGGAAGAGAAAGTTACTTTAGAAATGGTAAGTCCGCATGAAGCAAAGGCCTGCGTTATTCACGGTGGCGAAATGCGTACCATGAAATCAAGACAGCTGGACAAAATTATTGCCAATCATTTGGAGATCGTTTTTGCTCGTACTTCGCCGCAGCAGAAATTGCTAATTGTCGAGAGCTGCCAGCGCCAAGCTGAGATTGTCGCCGTCACTGGCGATGGCGCCAACGACTCGGCAGCTTTGAAGAAAGCCAACATTGGCGTGGCTATGGGCATTGCCGGCACGGATGTGTCCAAACAGGTGCGTAACCCATGTAGCACAATCCTTCTTTCTTAACTCCTCATTTACAAAATCACTTTTCGCTTGTCTTTTTGGTAAGTAATCCAAGTAATGACCAGTTGAAGGCTTTACTTACTGGTACTTCAATAACATTAGCTACATTTTTACCTAATTACAATGGCATAATAAAATATTGATCCGCTTTAAAAGTGGAAAAGTGATAAAAATATAAGGCAAGCATATAGCTGACCGTATATATTTAAACTCACATTCGTTTTATTCAAAGGCATCCGATATGATACTACTGGATGACAACTTTGCAACGATTGTTGTGGGCATCGAGGAGTGTCGCTTGATATTCGATAATCTGAAAAAGTCGATTATCTACACGCTCTCATCGAACATACCTGAAATCTCATCGTTCATAGCATTCATACTGTTCAATATACCGTTGCCATTGGGCACCATTGCCATTTTGTGCATTGATCTTGGCACGGACATAATGCCAGCCATATCGTTGGCCTACGAAAAGGCTGAAAACGACATTATGCTGCGCAAGCCGCGTGATCCTTTGAAAGATAGGCTTGTCAACCAAAGGTGTGTATGGTAGTTTGTCGAATGTTTTTTAGACACAAAATGAGTATAATATTCTCATACAGATTAATATTGATGTCATATTTGCAAATTGGTGTTGTGCAAGCTGCTGCCGGCTTCTTTAGCTACTTTTCAATCATGGCCGAGTACGGTTTCTACCCCAAAACGTTGTTCGGCTTACGTGATGAATGGGAAGACAAGCAAAGAGATGATTTACTTGACACATTCGGTCAGGAATGGGTGAGTTCTGTTACACCTCATAACTTGTTCTTTTGTCGTTCATTAATCGGTCTGTCTAATCTTGCAGACCTATCACCAACGCAAGGAGCTCGAATACACATGTCACACCGCCTACTTTGTTTCGATAGTTGTTGTACAATGGGCAGATTTGATTATATGCAAAACGCGACGCAATTCGATCTTTCAACAAGGCATGACAAATAACGTTTTAAATTTCTCGTTGATCTTCGAGACAGCACTTGCTGCTTTCTTGACGTACTGTCCGGGGATGAAGGTAGCCTTGCGCATGTATCCCTTAAAGTGAGCGAAGATCTATATAAGATACTTAAGTCAAATGCCAACTCTGTTCGTATGTACTTATATTTAAATTACAGATTCCACTGGTGGCTGTTGCCTTTGCCGTTTTCAGTGTTACTCTTCATATACGACGAATTGCGACGCTTATTGATACGCCGTTATCCCGGCGGTTGGGTCGAAAGGGAAACTTACTACTAAGCAACCGTGACTCATATGAATCAAGAGAATCAACTTATTTGTATTTTTATTATTGAGTAAATTTAAATTTCAAGCTTTAAATATTGAAACAAAGCTGGAATTTCGTCAAGAGTGCAAATTTAGACGATTAATCGGTTAATTGGCTGTTGAAAGTTGTGCACCTTGCACCTACGTTCGCTGGAACTGCGCCAATAAGTTCTAGATTTTTTTGTTGTTGCATCGCTGTTCAAGCTTCTCTGGCGTCCTTGTTTCGTTTTCAGCCACTTTGTTGGCTTGTGGGTCACACTCTTCGTCCGAGTTCGTTTGCGCTTTAATGAATAAATACGTCGAAATTTTGGGTTCTCTTCTTTAATATTTATGTGCCGAAAAGAAACTCAAACAAAATTCGCTGTTGAATTTTTTCTCCCTTTTAGGCTCCTTTTTCGTTTGTGCTTTGCTGTGGTCGTGTTATTTCACCCGGAATTCCAAGTGATTTCAAAAGAAAAAAATGTGAAAACTTTAATTAAAAAAAAATCTTACAATTGCATCGTGGCAATGATGTTAAAATTTAATAAAGTGCGTGAAAAAGGCATGGCGAAGAGCAACTGCGAAATTCGTGGATATCAATCTCCCATTTATGAGATCTTAAATATTCCAATATTCAATAAAATTAAAATAATTACTACAAAATGCTCATAAACATCCGCTTTTTTAAATGGTTTCAGGCAACACCTCTTTTATATATATCGAGTTCATTCTGTTTGAAGACGCTTCGTGATTTCTTTTACTTCTTGTCTTGATATGTAGATCTATCAATCGCTTATCGTCGATGGTTTAACTGAGGGCGAAAGTAATGCTTTCTTTTGAGGAATTAGAAATTCACTTAAGATACACTAATTTGTTGTCTTTCGCAGTCAACCCAGATTTAGTGTTGGGGTCTTCCCATAAAAAAACTTATGAGTTGTGCACAGAAGTAGTGTTCCATCGTCATTGGTAAAATGAAGGATAGATATCGATCAGCAATATTTATATGTATGTAGGAATTATTTTAGTACAGAGAGTTCAGCAACTATATATACGGAAAAATAGGACGACATTTTCTTTACCATTATTTTACGCCTAAACTGTATACCCGATTTTGATAAGAAATATACCATTCGACAGGTTCTCATTCGCAGATGCGAACCATATACTTTTTAGTCAGGTATTGTGGGTGTTTATTTTGCCACCTGCAATTAACACTAGTTTTGACTCCGTTAGTGGATTTTTCCAAATGAAACTCTTAGGTGGAGTTTCAAGAGTAAAATTTCAAGGTCGTGTCGTTACATGAGATAGAAAAAATATATTGGAAGTATAAGGACAAGCAGAGAAATTTTATTGTGTTCGAAGTTGTATTCATTTGTTGGCGAAGGGGGTATGTGGAAACGTAAATACAACAACAACAATAATAAAAATGACACCAGACACAGAAAACAAAACAGCAAGGTTAGCGAAACTTAAAACAACAAATGTAATGAAAGTTGATGCATATATGGATGTTATCATGGAGACTGTTTGTATGAGAAGTTTTGTGAGAAAATATACCGCGAAAGTGGCAAAATTCAATCCAATATTTTTGTATGTATGTATGTTATGTGAATTAGTATGAAAATCTCAACATTGCATCATTACATTCGAAATTCTATTTGGTGTTTTCAGCGTAGGTGCGCAGCAAGTCAAGGACATGATCATGGAGTCAATGAGGCTAACGAACATCGCAGTCAGCATTTGCACAAAACGAAAATGAATTTCTCAAGCTCGAAAAACAGATACAGTTGATTTTGAAGAGTTTGTTTCTTAGTTTCGATCTAACAGTCTATTACGACGTTGATGTATTAGTCGATCTCGAAACAATGAGTATTGTTTATCAACATTGCAATGCTTTGTTTCGACACAACTCGCCAGGATTATGTTATGCCAGAAGAATGTTAAAATTACTACAAAAGAGATGGTCCATTATTTCACTTATCTATTTCATTTAGTTTAACTTGCCATTTCTTACTATTTTCATAGTACTAATTTTTAATTTCCTATGACCACACTTCAAGCAATCTTAACACTTCATCGATTTCACATAAAAAACGTCTTCGATTCAACTCAACTCAACTCAACTCAATTCAATTTAAACAGCAATGAAATCACAAGCAGAACTCCACAAAGCCGCACAACAACAAAACAATGGTTTTGTAGTACGGTTTCAAAGAAAAGCAAATATACAATTTCAATGTGAAAAGTTAACAAAGCAAGAATTGCAATAGGGCCTCTGCTCGGTCTGTCATCCGCTCTTTCGTCCGACGTTTGGTCGGCAGTCAATGTATATGAATTCCTGTTGTCGGCCATAACACGCACACAGACACAACCGTAAACAATCCTCATCAGTTGCACCGTTGTAGTCGCCATCGCCTTCATCGTCATCGACATCCCCAACACCATTGCCGCGTTGTAATCGGAGACACTAATGAAAATCAATAATTCAGTGAAGTCGCCGCTGATGCCCCCCTCCCCCCCCCCCCCCCCCCGCAAGTTCTACGTAATATGATGACAAGACTCGTCCACGACGGCTGCGAAGACGGTGCCGACGTCAGCGGAAAGCGTTTTGCTTTTGTAAAAGTTTGCGCTAAAGACTTTCCCGTGTTGTTGAGTAGCATTGGCGTTGTTGGCTCTTCTTTCATTGCACAACACAACACAGAACGCTCCGAACGAACAGCCACAAACTGAACCAAACCGAACTCAAAACAACTCAGCTCAACTGAACTGAACAGAGAACATCAAATTACGTATATAAAGCAATGATAAGGTATCCAGCGGAGGCAGGTAGTGTTTAAGGTGGGTCAGGTGTGCAGGAAAAAGGAATTTTGTGGGTTACTTAAACTCAACATCTGTTCTGTTGTGAGAGGCACTGCCGCCGATGTGGCTGCGACTGCGGCTGGAAACAATGCCACATGACTGAAACGGAAATAAATGGCGCAGAAAGTTAAACACACAATGACGATGATGCAATCACTCCTTTATGACCCGAGCAACAATGTGCAAATGTTTGGATGGTTGTTGGGCGTGAGAAACTTATCAAATAAATTGGACTTCATAAGGTGACTTACAACCATCACATCAATCAATCGGAAAAGTAACCGGAAGGTAAGTACAAAGTTTTTTATTATTAATTACAATTTATTTTTTCGCCTTAATCGCCTAATTTTTGCAAATGCTTAAACTCATTCTGAATTCATGTATTACTATCTTACAATATACTCGTTAAATATAAAGAACTGCAAGGATTATTAGTGCCTTTATTTGCTACCATCTTCAGACGTCATTATGTTTAAAAATCACATGTGATGGCAAGACTTGGTCCCTCATCCGGAATTGGTGATCTAGGGAATTGGTGATGCAGTTGACCACTAGGTTGATTGTTAGATGGTTGACATGGTCCTCCAACCTGTGTCTGATACTGTGCTTGACTATTTCTGTTTTGATTGTTAAGATCTTCAAGCCTCGATGGATAACAAAGTTCCAGGCATTCCACATTCTACGATCCTCGGCAGTTACTTGGACTGAAAACCAGCTCGCATACTTTTGCGTGAGACTCTCAGCCTTCGCATCTGACCTAGAAGGTTCTCTTGTGAAGGAACGATTTTAAATTCATTAAATAGAAAGCATGGTAGAATTTCCTTGAGTTTATACGAGAGGCCGTGGTGTCAGACTCTGCCGAATACTTATTGAACATCTTCGAAAGCAGCAGAGGCATACTCACCCTTTTCGCAGGTGTTGAGAATTTTTACTACAGCTTTCTGACACTGCTCTGGAGTTCTATGACATCTACTGAACCGGAACTGATTGTACACAATCATGTTCATTAATATAAAAAGGTAAGTACTTGCTCCGCCCATCGAAACAGAACGTGAAGGGTGGCCAGAAAAGTTTAAAGACGATGATTTAGAAGCATTATTAGATCAAGATTCATGAGGAGCTCTATGAAACCTTTATGGAAATATTGGCAAAATGGGTATGGTGCCTGGACATTGCTGTTCACTTAAGTTCAACAATGAAACACCAGCAATATGGTACGCGAATGGAAAAACTAAAGCTCCGACATTGCATCCACCACCTGATCCATTATTGTTATTGCTTTGGGGGACTCAGCTGATTCCAAATCCTTTTCGCAGAAGATTCTCAAATATTCAGAGTTTCAAATGACATATTTTCCATTTCATTGTCGGTCAATGAGCGTGAATTGAAATTAACTTCAAACGTAAATTCCGAAATTATTTCTTCTGAGACACCCACGCGCCGGGTAGCAGCTAGTAAAAAATATAAAAATATCTCTTTCCTGCCATTTGAGTCTCAGTAATTCATTTAAATGAACTTAAGTCGATGTGATGCGAATTGGTTTTTATGATGTCATTCACTAATTAATGACCAAAAGTAGTTGACATATCTATTTGAGTGTGTGAGTGTAGAGTGATGCATAGTAAGAATCTCACTACAAAAATCAAATAAATGATTTTTATACAGCAATTTAGAAATGACATAAATGGCATTGTTTCCGTCACAAAGTCGTAAAGCGTGTAAACATGCCGAGCGCGAAAGAAAGAAACTAATTTCTGTTGCTTGTTGTTTTTATGTTATTTCCTTTTTTTTTAGTTTAATCATTTTATGCGCAATCGCTGCCGCCGCCATCGCTGCGTCACGCCTAGAAATTGTTCATATGACATGCAAACGCAAAGAGGACCGAGCAAGAGTCCAATGCCAGCGTCAACGACACGCTTGGCAACACTTTCACCTATGTAAATGTGCGTGTGTGTGTGCATGTGTATTCATGCATGGCTAACTGGCTGTGTTTGTATCCCATATGCTTACTCATATAACACTAGATTGCGTGTGTTTGTGTGTGTGAGTGTCTATACATCATTAGCATTTGTCAAGTTGCCAATAAGGACATTTTGAATGGAGTAAATTGACTTTGGCATGACAAACAATTTCGTGCTTAAGACTCAGTCACCGTGAATATTTTGGCCGCATGACATGTCGTAAGTATAGTTGTGGTTAACATGCCAAGTTCTGAGTTACTTATGTACTTGCTTTCTTTCCGTTGTCTGCTAAGTAATTTATGAGCGCGCATTAATTCAAAGGCGCGTTGTGCCTTGTTTTGCTTCTGGCTATATGTGTATCTGTGTCTGCATGTAGTTGTTGTCGTTGTCCAATAATTTCTTTACTGTTTCATCGCCCTTGGTTGTATCTTTAATTCTGAGTTTGTTGTGAGCATTTGAAGCAATTTCTAAATGTAAATGGTTTTCTGCAACAGCAATTGGCTAGCTGTAAAAGCATAATGAAAAGAAAAAGCAAAGTAGAAAGAAGAAGCTCCCAATTAGCTGTAAATAATTAAATTCTAAGCAGTTTTCCTTGGCTATAGAAGTTTTATCAGTAACATGAATTACTCGCAGTATTTGTCAGAATATTATACAAATAGTAATTCTTGTTTATCACAGAAATACTAGAAGTAAACGTTTGCGGTTCTAAATGTCTTGCAGCATGAGTTGGTTGAAGTCCAAGCCTAATAAAAATATGAACATAAGTATAATTTATTATATAAAATCAGTACATCATTGCCTAATAGATAAGACTGCGTTTAATGTCTTCATTTGAATACCGTTTCGCAATTTACGCTTCACCAAATTGCAAATTCTGTAACAACGCTGGAAAAAGCACCTCTCCTAAATGAAACAGGTTCTAATTGAGGAATGTCCAAAGTCAACTGAATCGGTGTACTTTATCTGTGTAAAACAAAATGATGACTTACAGCGTTGCGTTTGGTAACAGCTGAGACCTATGCTCACTGCGGTGACCACTCAGAGTAACTAAATCCAGGTATTGGTGCGCAAGGTAATCTGTTCTACAACTAGATGGGTATTTACTGAATTCCAACCTCTGCAAGTGAATAAACTACGTCATAAGCATACTCGTATATGACTAAAAATAAGCATTCAAATCTCATATAATAAAATGTCTTAGAAAAATGAACTAGACTTTGTTTCGCATATAGAGCTGCGGTCACATGGTTATGGTCACAACTTTAAGATACAAATATAGCATTCTCCTGATTAAATAGTTGTAGGTTAAAAAATTCTACAAACACAATTCCGGCTCACAAAAACTTAACCGTTCACACCACCCACCCACAACGGAAGTAGACAATTCCTTTTTGTGCGAGCCCATAAATAGCCAACTAACAGACCCCAGCACACATTTCCGTAGGCCGTGATTAATGATTAGCATACAAGTTTTAGTGCAAACATTTGCCGGCTTATTATATAATCGACAAGAAATGCAAACAATAAATACTTTGGTTGCAGCCCACTGATACACGCAAACAAATTAAGAACGCCTGCTGCTATTTTATTTATGACACTTTCACGTAACGCCTGCCTATACTAAGATAATAGAGACACAGATACGCACGCACACCAACTAGTCTCTAGGGCAATACTTGCCAAAAGCAACAAAAACAAGGAGCATAAACGAGTATAGACGAATGAAAACAACAGCAAGACGAGGAATTGTTGTAGTAATGGAATCCGAGGCAAATAATGCCTAGATAAATAAACGAGCACTTGAGCAGGAAGCGTGTCAGTCAGTGGGACAGCCAGTTTAGCCATGACCAAATAATTATCTAAAAGTAACATCTCAATTTGATGGCGGAGAACTTTTATCGACGAAATCAGTGCGAAAAAGTCAGAATGTTTATGCATGTTTTGTATATCAACAAGCTAACTATAAGCTCCCAAACGCCTTGACTTGCCACCTCAAGTGGCAGAACGCAGCGAGAGGACTTAAAATGTGTATCTGTGTGTTGTGTGGCCGTAGGTGTACACGCTATGATATTGGCGGTTTCCTGTCTCTACTATTTACATAAAAATTATGCTGATTATAAGGACTGCGTTTCACAAGCCGCCTCTGTGGATAGGTAGGAGGGTGTATAGTTCGGTGTGTGGTGTAAATGGGAAACACATGTAAGTAGTCTTACATGTTATTCTTGATGTTTCCTTCTATTTGTCGTCTCTGTCTGTATGTCTCTTGAGTGCCTCACGTTCACTTTCTGCTTCGTCATCAAAAAGTATCAAGTTCAACACTTAGCGCATTAGCGCAGCCCCCTTGGTGCCTTCTGGCTATGCGTGACCTAATTATGTTAAAAAAATACTAATTAATTAGATAGAAAAGTCGCCTAAGGCACTGGTCAACATGTCAATTTGTGCGAATGAGTGTAAACAAAATTGTGTATTGTGAATATAAAATTTCTAATTATTTGAATGAGATCATTTGCTTTTTTGATGACCGTTAGTGATTTTAGTAATTTTGAAAAGAAACAGACGACAGCTAGAAAAGCAGTTGATTATTTCCTTTCAAAATATACGAGTGGAAACCGCGGCCGACACAATCCACCGCATTCTAGAAAAAGCATATGCCCATTTTTGCCAAAATATTATTATGTAAATAATGTTCTAGATAAAACAAAAAACAAAAGGAACAACTGCAACTATTTTTTGTCCGCTCACATATGAGTAACGCAACACTAATGCATTAGTGATAGCAAAGAGAGCACAAACACATACAATTGATCTCACCCCACGTTTTGTATGAAACGAAAATGGAACAACAAGACGGCTTTACAAAATTATTTCTTCAAATTCATTGGCTGGCAATTGACTGACACTGACAAAAAAATTGCAATAAAAAGTACAATAAAAATATATCTATGTATATATTGTAGGAGTATATTCCTATATGTTCGTATGGAATCGAAAATACAATTCCAAAATCAAGTTCTTTCGAAACTCCAACTGTTGTGAAAGAAAACTGGGAAAAGTTTCAACGACAGGCCAATTTGGCTGAAATGTGTCTCATTTACTGCGTAAATTAATTCCATGAAAAAAATGTGTACTACAGTTTATAGAAGGATGTATTAATAAGCTATTATAAGCTAAATTTGCTATAAATATTTTAGTCTACTCTTAGTTTAATAAACTGGCTCCACTTTTATAAATACCAGTATTGGTACGAATGGACGTAAACACACCAGCGTGCTCTACAATGTTTATGCCCAACGAACTCAAAAAATACACGCTCGCGAGTAAAGACATTGGAGTAGGATCATCGCGCCATTTACAGGAAGGGGCACAACAACGTTTACGGGGCCGCTAGTATGTCTATATTACTTTTTTTTATATCTCTAAATAAGTAACTAAAATATATCTATCTATCTATCTAACTACCTATATATACAAAATTGGAAGTATTTTTGTCTGTATGTTTGTCTGTTATGGACGCCGAGACCGCTGGAACCGCTGTTGATGAAATTCTCAGGGAACCTTTCGACTAGCCTTTAGATGATAACTGTGAAGTTTGGTGCGAAAAAATCGTCGCTAAATATTAAGAACAACTCAATTTTCAGATGCTTCTCTGAAAATTGACAAAGCAGTATCTGAGAGCAGTATATTGAGTTTGCATCCACCAATAATTATCTCCATTTAAAAAAAACCAACTAAATTGGTTTAAAATTCCGATCAGCAAAGATAAATAAACGCTTTATCCAAATATTTTTATATAGTAGAATAACAAAAACATTTTTTGATGCTTTTGTTTCAACAACAATTTCATATGCGATCAAGGGATTACTACCAACAAATCTCATTTTAACAAAAAAACAAAGTGGTGTTCTTGAATCCGCTCAAGGTTAAATGCTTGGGAATGACGAACCACAAAATTGAATACTTGTGGGAATTTCAAAAATTTTGTTTCAAGTCACGTAATTTATTTCGAAATAAGTTCTTCCGCTCTTTGCTGATTAAAACATGATTTATGAACTTACCACAAGTTTTATGAAAGTTCAGCTCGCAGGTGTAGACTAAAATAAAAAAATGCATTGCTCTTTTAAAATAATTAAACGACGAATTTAAGCAAATTTTTTAACTTCGAAATCAACTTAGAAAAAACAAGAAACTCTCTTTTTAACACACTAAGAGCTTCAATAAGAGATTTTGCAACATTATCCGCGCACGCGTATTCAGCGTAATCTGTAACAGCTTAAAAGGACACGTGCCTTTGTTTACACAAGGTAATGATTCCTTGATTGGAATTAGCCGAAAAAGAAAATAACAAGGCTAAAACGGCATATGATGCGAGACAATCTTGCTAAGATTTCTAAGGAATCTGGAATGAAAACCACAAAAAAAATTTGTTTAATATTTTTTTTTTTTTTTAATTTACCCGTCCAATTTCGTACCGACCTCATTAGCATGCGAAACGCGCATCCAAAACTTTTGATTCGCATAAATTACGAACACCCTACTCGCTCATACAAACGATTTATTGAAATTGAATTCATATTGATGAGTGCCATGGGAATTTAGCAAATTCGTGCCAAGAAATTTGAATTATTTTCAAATTAATTGCGGTTAAATGAGCAAAGTGAGTGAGTGGCGTATTGACAGTGAACAATTTTAAAGCATCGTTAAGCGGACTTTAAGAGATTTTTTTGCCGATTTTATCTTTGTTGTTCTTGTTCTATTTACATATGTTAGCCTTAAAAAAAGCACATACATATTTTTATGTCGCACGCACACACTCGACCCAACTCGAGTCGACTTTCTTCAGAAATGCACTTCTTTGTGACAAAGCACTCGGTGGCACTCAAGCGACAACTGCAAAAGCGCACCTTCAACTAAACCGCAACCGAACTACAGCGAAGCAAGTGCAAGGATACGCATTTTCGCTTCTGGCATGATAAATGCGCAAAGCTGACCACGAATGGTGAAGGGATTGAATTAAATATGTTTTCTCCTTCGCCCTCCTTTTTTCTGACAAACTGTGTCAAAATTAAACCGAACTGCGAATGACTTCCTCAAGCTGCTGACTCCTTCTCGTTGTCACTGCTAAGCATCAAATACGATTTTAAACACAATTTACATAAATATTTATGCCGCTGATAGCATTTAAAGTGAAGCTCAAATTTCGCGTTGCACTAATGTGCCTTAATCTTTAATGAGCGCGCTCGTTGAGGTGCCAATGAGTGAAAGGGTGGGGCTACGGGTCCGTGTTAGTTGAATTTGGAATTTCAGTGCGGATTCTCTTTTTGTTGGGGCTTTCATAGCCATCCGGTTAAACGCTGCTTGTTGTCTGCATGCTGCACTTTATTTTCATCGAAGGCGGACAAATATTTTCATGTGTTCTAATTAAGACGATAAACTCAATGAGCTCGCTTGTGTAAATAGCTTTTGATGCAATGAACATTACCTAAATTGATGTTTAAGTATCATGAGTTATCTTGATTTCGATTCCCTCTCATTGATCGACTATGAAATTAAAGAGATGTCATTTGAAACTCGGAATTATATTTGAGAAACTACATTAGCAAATTTCATAATCATCATAATCGGTCCAGCGGTTTCGGCGTCTATAGCGGACAGACAGACATGCATACAAACAAGTAAACAAACATCGATTTTTATATTTATAGATAGATATAATGTTTACATATATATATATATATTTGTTTTTAATGGAAGGAAATGTTCGTGCTCAAAATTTTCCCAAAATAAAAATTGTTAAATAGATTTTGAGCACAGCCTATTATGTCCGCGAATCTTTTTGGAGCCCGCTTTCGAAAAGAGACTATTGCATGGAACAGGCGTTGCTTTTCAATTAAATATTTTAGGGTGTATTTTTATAATTGGGGGAATTGTACTTTTAAATATTCCAATTCTGCAAATGGATTGCTATGGAGGTGAACGATGAGGAGTGATAAATATACTGACAACCCATCGTCGACGCTAACTTGGTATGGTGCTTCCGACTCACTAGCTCTGCTCTGTTGTTATAATAAAACCATTGATAAATGTATAGACTTTCCAGACTTTGCCAGAGGATCTTGGTAATGTAGATTACTGAATCTGGGATCACAACCATGTTGACAAGGCTGCATAAGAGTTATACTCTATTGATCCGTATCCAAATGCTTCATTGCACTCTTTAATAATACATCTACAACTGTCGCTCTTTGTATATCTGCTCTGATACATTTACAAGCAAGATTTCAGCTAACAATTGCCTTAACTGGAGTAAAAAATGGTTGAATTCCATCTTATGACACAATTGCATTTTACGTAATTCGCCGGACTGAATCATAGTAACCGCCGCATTTACTTTTGTTATTTATCGCTATTCGATTTACCCAGAATGTCCAAAATTATATATATCTGATTAGGCGCACGAGCTGCAGGAGACTATGTATGGGCTGTGCAATAAAACCCAAGAAGCTGGGCTCATTCATTGTGTCTGTCTACATGTCGGCCCTAACACAAATATTATACTTATACTCTTGACGATCCAATTGTAATAATCGCACTGTAAGCTTCGTATTTTTCTTCCCTTCATGTCCTTTCCACCCGGATATTTCAAGCCGAGTTCAATTTCTTTCATGAGTCGCATTTTTTCTTGCCCTTCAATCACATTTAACGGCCCCATATCTCTACATAGGAAAAATACAAAAGCCTCCACAATACGATTGAATTTCCTATTACTCGTATTTTGTTATTTAATTGGATCGCAATCTGTGGCCGAATTCTTTGTATTTGATGAGTGTTTCTTTTTGGGAGGTGAACTGTTGTAATAAATAAATTAGACGTGTTGCAGGCACACTTTATTTTTTTAAAGAAATGTCTACAATATGCAGGTGTCCCATTTATTTTGAACAAGAACATCTGTGACTTCGATGGGAATGCTCAATAAATCAGTAAGCAGCGAGCGACGTCCATAGCAACCAGATCTCCAAAACAATCCTGGAAAGTTATGGCTTCCGTATTTGAGCATGGTATAATACATATTATTTTCAAAAGGTAGAAATTATCAATAATGAATAACTTATAATATAGATTTAGCCCATATGTTAAAGGGCTTGACAATTCATTTCGGCCAATGAATTTTAAAGAAGCGTTTGAATGAATATGTCACTCTTGAAGGAGACTACACGTATTTTATTAAATAGTATGCGTTTTGGGATTTCACACTTCATCTTTTATGATTACAGTAGAAAAAGTAATGAAGAAAATATTGAACTTATCAAAATCTGTCAATTGGTTACGAAAAGAAAATATAAAAAAAATAAAATAAAACAAAATGAAAAAAAAAAATTTTAATCTATGACCATGCAAGCAACCTGAATAGGTACAGGCACTTAAGTAAAGAAAATACGACGTTAGTCACAACACGCTCAGCGCCTACAAATGAATTCTAGTTTGGCACGGCATGTGTCAGCAGCAAAGACAAGAAGGCACAAAAATTGACTTATAATACAGCAAACGAAATTTACTTGAAATTTGTTGCATATCTTTGTGATGGATAATAAATTATAATGGCAAATTCGAACATAGTTGTAATAAATACCATTTATGTACTGCCTGTGAATTGATTTTGCTCTGCCAATTTTTTTTTGTCTTTTTCCTTTTTCTCATTTTTTTTTTTTTTTTTGTCTAGTTGCCAACAACCGTCATAAAAAATCTATAATGGCCACATTTCATTTACACACTGTGGCACACATAAATTCGAATATGCAAATAACGAAATCGAAATCCCAGCTGGCAGATGGGAGTCTATGAGAGAAAATGTATGGTGTTCGCTTTAAAGAACTTAAATCATATGCAGTGTCGACATTCTTCAAAGCGCGCAATAAATTAATTTGTAATTTTTGTTTTTAACATAATTAAGGACTCCGTACGTAAAATGTAAAATTCTTTTGAGAATAATGACATAAACCCGGAATTTTATATTTTCCGTCAACGACAAGCGCAGAGCAACCCTTAAAAGTTCAACCCAAGAAGTTCGCAGTGTCAGATTCGTCCTTTAGAGTTATTCATGGCCAAAAATAGCAGTTTAGCCAAATTTAAACTAGAAACAAATTTTCATTGAAAAAGTCTTACGTGTATTTAAAGAAGTAGGAGAACTAAGCAGAATAAAATCATTTTACGCGTTGTCTGCAAATGTCGCAGTTGAACACGGGGCGTATGATTGTTTCTTTCTGTCAGCGCAACATGGCGCAATAAAGTAGTGTGTGTGTGTGTGTGTGTGTGTTTATGTTTGTATGTATATTCGTTAATGTATTTCAATGTGATTACATGACATGTGCTTGTGGCCCTTTTGTGTTATTATGCACTCATATCCCCTACGCTCAGTAGCAGTCAACCACAGTATGCACATTAGCAGGTTTTCATTTATTTGACAACGCTTGGCAAGGAAAGCCTTTTAGCATGCACAAAGGTGGTAATTACAAATTTCTAGTACTTACATAAGTCTGATCTCAAAGGGTACAATTTGAACATAGCACTTCGTACTCACGTAGTTGGAGCCCACATGTTAGGCAAACATAGAAACCGAACATTAAATTGGATGAAATTTCACCAGGGAGGAGTCTTGAAAGGCCTTGCTATGTTCAAATCGTATTAAATATTTAAATCGACGAAATATTCTATGGTACTTAATTATAGTATAATATATATATATATATGTATATAATAATTTTAGGCAAAAATTGTAATTGCAAATCTATTCGTCGGATGATATATTAATAGAACAACTGGCATATCTGCGTCTCTGTGCATCTTCATGTGATAGTTAAAAAGCTATCACCGCCTCAATTACGCCGTTTTTAATTGAATATGGTGTCGAGTTGACGGTCACTATGAATTTATTTATTTATGTTCAATAACGCTAAATTTTATTTAACCACTGTAATTTATTGATACCAAAGTTAACACATTAAATTAGAATATACATCGCTGGGTATGCACCACCTTATTGAAGATACGCCATAGCAATCCCCCGATCCTAACAGAATCACCGTGATGTTAATATTGACATTGACTTTCTTATTTTTCTGGCAGATATCCGAAATACACACGTAACTGCTCCAAAAACATGAACATAAGTATAGTTTGTGGTGCCAATCGTAAAAATGATGGTACATAACCCTTAAAGAAAGCCGTTGGTCCTTCGAGTGCTGTTTTTTTTATGATATCCATTCCGTTTTTATACTCGCCTGGCTTGGCATTCATGGCGCGTGTTTTAATCACATCCAGCGGTTGAGTAATTGTATTTGCCACAATGGCGGCCATAACCGAAGATACGAGGTACAATCTCTTGTTATTCTCATATCCCATGGCATGTAATTTATCCTTCATTTCCTCATAGACCACAATTTGTCCAATTGTCATAACGGTGCCACGCACAGCCGTGAAAAAAGATCCAGCGTAGAGACCTCCAATTCCCTCATCTTTGGCAACGCGATATAAACCATGAAATGCATTCTTATAACTATTAAAGTCAGATCTCATTATTCACACCAATCTATAGGAATTAATGAACACAATTACTTTCTTCGCTGCTCCGGGGGCATTTTGACATCGTTCTGCAAACGAACGTTCACCAAATCGGCCGGTGAACCGATTATGCCACCTGCAAAACCAGCAAAACCCGCCAGCAAAAATTTTGTTGTGGTTTTGTTGGTGTCCCAATTGTTTTTCCCAACACTGTAAATTCCAAAACGAGTCATTGTGTACGTCGCCTGGCGCAAAATTGATGCAGAAACTCCATTATACAGTGAGATAATGCCTTAAATAAGACGATAATAATAAAGATGTAATGCTCAAATATCGAACACAAAGCTACACACCTTGTTGACGAACAATTTTCGATACGGTCTGTGCCACTGGTAATTTGTCTTTATCCGTCTGTATAAGTACCTTCAAAAGATCCAATGGATGAGTGACACAAACGGCAAAACACGCGGCAATACCGCCAAAATACCACCGGTCAATTCGTTTCTCATTATACGGCATTTATAAATTTCAAATTTAATACACTCAAATAAAATATTTTTCCACAATATTTTCAATACTGATATAAACAATAACTTTCGTATAAAAAATAAACTTCATGAAGTGACGTGAAAAGGCTACATTGGTTTCGCAAGGCAGTTGTGACAACTATAAACCTCACCTATTTTCCAAATCAACAAGCAACGTATCATAGGAGCTGTACATGCAACTTAATTAATATATATATGTATTTTTTTTTTTTGAATATCAAAGACTTATAATGGTTACGTAAATCGAATAGTGTTTGTCTGACGCTATCATATCCTGCTGGGAGTGCCACCTGCTGTCTTCAAGGAACAACACGACCCAGCGGAGATTGCAGCTATGCAGACCATGCCCATGATTCATGAACCAACACCAGGATCCTGCCTCCTGTTCATCCCGGCTTCGTGCCGCCGTAGCCAGGGTCCACCGTACTTTAAGAATTAATTAGTTTACTTTAAGAATATTGAGCAGACCACATATTCGGACGGAAGTTTGCTGAACTCAGCAACAGCAGTGGAAACGGGGCAAGTGGAAACACGAAAAATTGTACTTTATTTGTTTCCTTTCTTTAATGGTGAAAAAAAAAAATTATCAAAAAAATTATCAATTAAAATTAACAAATAGCTGCCCAATTTATTGTGTATTTTAACTAAAACCATAAAGGGAAAGTATGTATGAATAACACGATTTGTGGACACCGTTATCACCCATCTCGTTTCTCGTTGTATTTAACTTTAAATATAGTAGAAGTATGGATTGCTCTCGGATGGGTCCTGTGGAATGTACACTAATCTTTACCATGAACACATAGATACAAATTATAATATAATACTTACACCGAGACGAGCAATCATGACAATCAGGAATATAGCACAAAGCGATGCAGTTGCCTGGAGAATTTTAGAAACAAGCTCTTCGTCCCAGTTTTGTATTTGAAATATAATACAGATAAAATACAGAAATGTCAGGCAAGCAACATTAAAGAGCACAAGTAGAATGCTGCTTTTGATGAATGAATTTTTCATGGTTGGGCTTGTGGTAACTATAAGGATTCAAAAATCATCAGCAAAGTATTCAATGTTTACCTGAAATATGAATATACCATGCAATGCCACTGGCTCCTGTGCTAGAGGTACACTTTCTTGGTCACCTGCTTCAAGAGCTACCAAGTTGAAATTGCCCGCAGCCATTTTTCGCTTCTGTTCCAAATAAAATTATTGTAATATTTTTAGCACAAATTTTCTGACAATTGATTGCTAAAATACGAAGATACAACTTGTTTAGTTTTGATTGATAATTGAACGTTTGATTCGGAATTGTCAAAGGCTACTATAATCTGTTTCGATTAAAATCTTTGTTTTCTTTTTGTGGCAATAAACTCAATTTCTAGGCGACATGCACAATAAAACTTGGGGCATGGAATTTTTTTTTAGCATTATTATGAACATTAATGCTAAATATGCTAATATGCCAGTGGAGTAATTATTCTCGTTCGCGATGCAGTTTTTGCTTTCGATACGATTCAACCGAAATGATTTGTTGCTGTTCTGTCGTTAGGGTAGGCTCCTTTCGATCGCATGATGAACTGAATCAGTGATGAGTGATATGTTACTTCCTGTAAAAGCTGTTCTGTAATTATTTTATTTACAGGGACTTTGGAGCTTTACATAATGACGTATATATTGTACTAGGCTTTGGTGTTGAATGTGATGTTTATGTGTGGAATTGGGGTTAAGCCGTTGTATATGTACCATTTGCAGGTCAAACAAGTTAATACTCATTAACATTAAAAACTAATTAAAGAACTGTTTATTTACTCATAAAAAGACGAAGAGAGTAAAGGATGCTTGCATTGATTTAAGCGGCAATTCCTTAGACTAATAACGCTTTCATAATTTGGTTATAATTAATAGTTTCATTTTATTAACTAGGTACATTTTATGTGTTCTTAGATCACAATTTTTTTTATAAATATATTTAACACTTAAAAAGTTATATTAGTGGTCCTCGGGATTTAAATTATATATTATTTTAATCTACTGGTCCGTGAGGTCAAAAAGGTTGGCGACCGCTGGTTTAAACTATTGATCTCTCTCAACAAACACAATTAGAACCTTTTGTTGATTGAAATCAGTGAAATGTTGAAATGTTATATTTTATTGCCCTGAATTGCCAATATACCAGCCAACATGCACAACACGGTAATAAAAATAAAAATTTTATGCTTAAATCAAGCAACTCTACGCATAATTTACCATGCCAATGACATGTCAAAATCATACACCATACGCAATCTTCAATTTGATGCTCATCAGGTCATCCATATTCATAAATTTCATAAGCAGACCAAAGTAGAAAACATAAAATGCCAGAAGAAAAAAGTGAAATTCCCACAAATTCTAATTGGTCATATGCTGTTGACACATTTCTTTGCTACAGCATGAAAAGTGAAAGGACAAATTTTGGACAATGCGGTTGTCAACTCAATCGATATGAAAATTAAAATAATTGGCGTCGGATGCATCGCAGTCCCTGATCGATTTAAAAATGAATGAAGTGGTGGATAGATTAGATGTGTTAGGGAAAAGGGAGCCATTCGATTTTTGGCACTCATTAAAGTGTCCACAGTAATTAGGTTGTATATTTGAAGTTTTATTTTGAGGCTGTGCGTATTAAAAGACGTGCGCACGTGACCAACAAAATTACAAGAAGAGCCAATAAACAACAAATATTACCATCTGAAACGTTAAACGCATCAATTTTATCACTCAGTCATAAAATGAAGAACAACAGATGAAACTGAAATGATTACCAACCGCCGCTGTCAGTGAGACGTGACAGGACGCAGGCAGTGAGGACACTTTATTTTATTGCTTGACAACAATTTTGCCAAGGCCACCAACAAAATGTTTCAATAATTGCTGGCTCAGCTGACAACATTAATTAGACACACTAAATTTGTTCATTGAAATACGAAAGGAAAATTGTTACCGAATTGGCAGTGCGCGCGAGGCAGAATTGTCTTGGAAATTTCCCAAGCTGCTATAACACACTTTGCAACTGCAGAATGTAGTGTATTGGCAACACACACATATACAACTTAAATTTATTCACAACAGTTTGTATTGCTCGTTCGAATGGCAAATCAATGACAATCAATGGAACTGACGCTCAAGACACACTCAACTTCAACAAAAGCGATGCAAACTAGAGTAATGATTCAGCTTGAGCTGAGAATTGTTTGTTTGCTATGTTGCGGTTGCATTTATTTCGGGTTCTTGTCTAAGCAAATTGCGATTTGCAGCAAGGTGAGAAAATTCTATATTAATAAAGGTGGTAACATCATCTGAGATTCATCACCAGAGATAAGATTGGAGAGTAAAATAGAAACACATATTTCAAGACTTGTTATATAATTGAATTTGTAAAGGTCAGAGAGACCAAGCTTCAGGACTCGGTGCGTTATTCAACCATTCTGTTCATAATGATAGTTCGATGGAGGAGTTAAAAAAACTCGAATTAATCTATATATATACAAGCACATATATAAATATACAAGTATATTTGTATGTTTGTATGTCCGCTATAGACGTCGAAACCGCTGTACCGAATTTTCAGGAAAACTCTAGAATTGTCTGTCGAGTAATCTTGTGAAGTGTCGTGCGTTAGAAACCGCGAAAGTCGGGAAGAAAATAAATAAAATAAATTGGTATATTTTTATGAAATCAATATTGCTTCATCAGTTTTCCATGGAAATGTATGCCAAATTCAAAATCGAACGTTTGTCAAAAGAAAAAATAATAAAAAGGTTTAATTCACTAACCGCTTTATTTGTTCTAGCGCCTGATAACGAAACGAAAAAGGTCGTATATCACAAGGTTCTTCATTCAGGATAATCAAGTCATTCAGCTTCAATAAAGCAAATTTCTTGTTGATACGCCATTGAAATACTTGATTTTTGTACTTTTATTGAAATTTTGTTTTCCTCGCTAATACCGAAAAGGGCAGAACAACGTCTGGGCGGCTACGCTAGTTTTATATTAAAAAATAAATATTTGTTTGTTCTTATCTTACGTTATATCATTCATCCCATTGTGATAAGACTTTGGCAATTTATTGCCTTCTGGTTCAGTTAACTTTGTTTTCAAGTCAATATCTAGTTAATTCCTTCAAAAATTTGCCTCCCACACGTTCTTCACTTAGTAAATGTACCAGCGCATCATATATAAATAAGCAAACTCTGACCTCTCGACGATTTAAATATTGCTGCATTTCAATACGAGTATTGTTTGGATCAAAGTAAAAATATCGGCAAAATCGATAAGGGGTGTGGACATTGACTTAAGTTCAACAATGAGTCATCAGGAATGTGCTGCGCGAATAGCAAAGTTAAATGTCCTGATCCATTGTTCTCATTTCTTTTTTGCAACACACCTGATTCCTAATATTTTTCGCAGAACATTAGCCAATATAATTCAGCCTTTTCAATGACAGCAACGTGCTTAGTGATTGCTAGTCAATAGCAGCGAGCAGCATATGTCACAAGTGCGGAGACCTGTGCGGATGAGAAACTTACACGAGTGGCAACCGCATTGGACCACATGGAGGAAAGATCGAGCACGACTTCTTTCGCTGCTAACTGCATAGATTTCCCCACGAGGCATCGTCTACTTGATGAAAGTGAGTACTATCTGAACTACTCAAGTTAAAAAGCTCACAAGAAAAGTTTCATTTAACGGAAGGTGCGAATAATTATTTTATTATTATTACATGATGTGTAGTAAAAAGAGGAACGAGGAACATTTAAATCCGCTTAAGAACAATTTTTAAAAACTTTCTAAAGCATTAAAAAGTTTAATAGAAGCGAAATATCATTATCATCAAAGCTGTATTTTCTTTCATTCACTAAGACAATCGGCCTACTTTCTATGCTTCGAAATTCAGTTGAAGTTCCCAGAAGTGGTGCGTGTTCATCGTAACTTATTGGGCGTCAGTTGTGTACTCTAAAGCAAGTTCAAATCATATTTGAACTATTTATTTATTTATTTATTATTATTTTTAATTTTAGAGGGTAGCTATTTTGTCAAGCGTTATAGCGCGAGCAATCACAAATATCATTACGCTAAAAAACCTCAAAGAATTATGTTTCTTCTCAACAGCATATTGTGTGGATTGTTAGACTAGCACGCCCAGTACGCAGTTTGTTTGTTCGACCTTAAATGATTTGGATATATCTTTTTTATAGTCAAATGTATATTTTTAACCATTAAGTTGGTTCGTAAATAGCTTTCTTTGCTCTATTCGAGTGTCCCACGACACCTGTTTATCTATATTTATAAAAGAAAGCAAGAAAAATACTTTATTTCCCTCATCTGACCGTAATTTTGTTTGGTTTTTTGTTTTATAAATGTATATAATTTTTTTTTTATGTAAGAACCGGATAGGCAAAAAAAGGGAAGGAATACGCGCTTACATATAAGCAAATATTTAACTCTATTTCTGCTTATTTGAAAATACTCAAGTGTGCTGATTACGAATACGCACTGTTATGTTTTTGAGCTCGTTAAATTAACGTTGAGTAAGTTTTCAGTTTTGTCTGAATAGTTTGGTATATGAAGTAAATAATTTAAGTAAACAACTTGGAACTTCTTGTGCTTCAATATTGAGACCCTCAACAGAATGAACATTGCTGTAGCAATGCCAAGTATTAAAAGAAGAAAAAGCTTCATATCTTGATTTTTCAATGTGAAGCAAAGATCATTGTATTAAAGCTGCATAAAAGAATTGCGAGGGAAGCTGCTGCGAAACAGAAATTAGCTGAAATACACGTAATACGAGAGGTCTTATTTGAAAAACAAACAATTTTAAAGAAAACAAAATTGTTTTAAAGCGAAATATCAAAGAAGCACTGCCAAATCTATTGTTAACAGAAAGGCAGCTGATTAGCTGTTGAAAAAACAAACGTAATTTAAAAGAACACACTTTATTGCTCAGACGGCATCTGGTGCCGTTCTATACGTTAATACCCAAACTTGAAAAGCTGTTTCACATGCAGCCGCAAATGACAAGCTTCATGTCTGCATGTCTAACATCGTGGTTAATTTTGTCCAATTAAAACTAATATAGAATAAAAGAAAATGCTCCTGTCATACAATACAATAACATTTTATCAGAAACGACAATCAAGGGGCTGTTCAGAACACCAGAACTTCTTACTCAGATAATGAATTCATTAGTTCAGGCTTAAAGGATTCCTGCTATGACTTTTTAGTAAGGATTTTCCCAGCTTTATTACTTTGCACACTATTCATGAATTGGAAACTACCAGCTGACAGTTGAAACTTACATATATATCTATGCCAAAAATACTATAACTACCAAAATCTTATATTTTACTTTTTCATAAAAATACTTTATTCTTAAGCCAATTTAATGACGAAGCTGTATTAGAGAATATAATAATACAGAATACAAGAACACTTAACCAAAAAATCAAGGCATGATCAAGTACTGCCAGACGAGTAACTACTACAATCACATTGCAAAGAAACTTTACAAAACTTTGTTAGAATAAAAATTGTTCGAAATTTAACTAATATAGGTATGCGGATATTTTTTATTATTCACTCCTTCAACTCCACAGCCTCATTCGTATAGGCGGCAGCCTGTTTGAAATGCATCTGTTCGAGCTCTCGTTGCTTTTGCTCTGGTGTCTTCGCCCACTCCTGTAATTCACCAGAGGCGTAGAACCAGTAGATGACACATCCGACTAGGTAAATTCCAGCCGAAATGAAAAACACAATACGCCACTCATCGCTTGTCTGGTTTGTGACAATGTACCCCGTGAGCATGGGACTCACAATGCCCGGAATGGTGGCGAATGTATTGCCAATGCCCATCAAAACACTTGCGTGCTGCGGTGCAATATCCAGGTGATTAACGCTGCGGCGGAAATTAAAAATATAAGCCAAACAGATAAAAAACATGTCCAAAATACTTACGCGAAGCCAGACCAGGCAAAGGCGCCTAAGCCTACCGCAATTGTTATGCAAACCACCGACGAAGTGGGATCCAATAAATAAGCGGTCAGTATCATGAAAACAGTTTGTGCTAGGAAAGCACCACAGTTGAAGTTGCGTCGCACTTGTGTTGTGGTCCAAATACCCTTGACTTGTAGCCAATCAGCCAGATAACCGGAAATGCCAAGCAATATGCCCATAGCCAAGTAGGGTACAGCGGAAATGAAGCCCGTCTTGCTTAAGTCAAAGTTCAGTGTGTCTGTAAGTGGAGAGTGTTGTCATGAATCTGGAAAACAACGCTTTGTTGTGTCTTTACATACCCTTCAAGAATGTTGGCAACTGCGTCAGTAGTGTATAGAAACCCCAATTTTCAGAGAAATGCGATGCCACAATTGCATAGAATGCCATCGATGTGAATATCGATTTCCAAGGATGTTTGATCTGCCGCACACCCACGTAACCAATGGTACTCTGTATATATTCACACTCCGCCTGTGAACAGTAGCGATCACGCTCCGGTCCAGATCGCACAATCAACACCCAAAGTATATACCAGAATATAGCAATTACGCCGAAGACATAGAATACGCTCTCCCAGCCGTATGCCGAGGCCAACATACCCGACGAAGGCATCGCGATTACTGTGCCCGCATAGTTACCAGCAAAAGCAATTGAAGCCATGCGTGAGCGCTCCAGCGGTGGTGACCAACGCGCCCAGACTGCATGTATGCCTGGAAAAGTGACACCCTCGAAAATACCTTCGATGATGCGCACAGCCAGAAACATCTCCAAACTGTGTTTAGCAGCGAGCGGTGTGAGTAGTGTGAGCAATGCTGTAGTACCAATGCCCAAACCAAAGACCTTAAATGTTATAAAAGAAAAGCTATTGTAAAGCTATTTTCAAGCATTGGTGCACAAAAATGTTACTCACAATGTTACCGCCAACTTTAGTGCCAATATAACCACCCAGGAACTGCGTTAGAATGTAACCATAGAAAAACGAACTCAATATGAGTCCCTTTTGTTTGGAGTCCCACGGAAAGTCCTGTTCCCACGACACATTCCCCTGCTGATCGATCACAGTGCGATTCTCAGTCATGGCAACAATCGCCACAGAGAGATTCACGCGCATCGAGTACACATTGAAGAAGCCAAAGAAGGCGAGTAAGACGACAACGTAGCGCCGCTTCCTCCAGAACCGCCAGCTGAGTGGTTCGGCTTCGACGACTTCATTGCTTTGAGAGCGGCAATCGATAACGAAAATTAGTTAATGATAGTTCATAGAGTTGGCTACAAAACTAATTAAAAGCGCCACAACAAGGTCGACATTTGGCGCTTTCGCTTTCGCTTTTCGCATTTTCAATTAATGCTGCCTCTGGCAAAACGCAGCGGATCTGTTCGACCAAGCGGCCGTGTTTATTTTCCAAGTTGCTTGTCATAACCAGTTTTTGTGTACAATTTTGCAGACAAAAGACTGGTTTGGCTCATTTGCTTGGGGGTCGACAGCTTGTGGCTCAAACATATACATTTATTTACTTTTATTTATCTTATTTTTTTACAACAATCTCTTTCTACTAGGCACTCTTGAGGTGGAAAATTTTCTTTGGATCCAGTATTAGATTCCGACAAATTTTATTCAGATAAACTCATGCAGAAATATTACCAGCGGTCTGTGAGTAAAATTTTCACTCAAGTTCACAAACACTACTCGTTTGAGACACTTATGACACTTGCCGATTTGATTTGGCGTTCAACTCAAGTGGTTTCCTGCTTTGCAAGTTTAAAAGTTGCGCTTTGTCACCTCCAATCTTAGTTAGAAAAGTAATATAACCGTAGACTGTTGTAAAATATTGGAAGTAAAAATTATTTATTTTTTATAATTAATTTTTTTACACGTCTCATTGTATCAAAAAAGTGAAAAGAAAGAAGTAAGACCTACATTCAAATTGTTCTTGTGTAATACTTATAAAGAAGTAGTAGTCTCTTACTACTATTGTACAAGAATGACAAATGAAAATTATTTGAAAATTATGAAAATGATGCTGCTTGAAATATTTGATATACCTTTCTTATCAAATTTTGCACTTCCTACAATAGGGTCGGTGCATTGAAGTGGCGCCATCAGCGAGTGCCTACCGGATTTTGGAGGTATTGACCATGATCACGACCATGTGCACTTCAACTAGGCTACCGAGACTACCGCATACGTTACCTACTAGTACTAGACTACTAGACTAGGTTTAATATAAGTTTTGTCTCTGAAAATACTTTATAACCCTACACAAATAACATATATTTCTCAGTTAATATGATACATGTACAAGGTGAAACAGCATGCAATAGTAATTAATACCTATAACTGACTGAGATCTCATTAATGTTCTTAATGAGCTTATCGGTTCTTTACATTCCGTGGACAACTAAGCATACTGAAACACCCTATTCAATCATAACATTCTCTAAATATATTTGAATCGTTTATTAGTTTTTTAAGCTCCACTAGCGCAGTTCCAGTATTGTAAAAGTCCCTGACATTGGAAAGAACTCAGTTTGAAAAATCGTTACTACACACAGTTAATATGTTCATATGGATTTCAACCATATTCTAACATTCTTATTCATTGGAATTATGTGTGTCAGTGTTTGTAAAAAAAAAAAAACTTAAAAAATCCCCTGAATTATTCTCGCTGTGCACACTTCACTTTGTTATAAAAAATAGTAATATTTATAGAGCACTAATCTCGCTCACTCACTTGCTGTGATATCCATTCAACTCGACTTGGCCGGCATTCTGTTTGCCATTCTTCAGCGGCTTCTCGACCATTTTAAAATAAGGCGAGATACGCAAAACCTGACTAATAATAAATAAGCTCCCAACTGGATTTGTTTAACAGCCAATAATAAGCTTGGCTGAGAATGTTGCGAGCATCGCCTGCAAGTAAATCAGATAAATCGAAATACAAATAGTTAATTTCTAAATTGTGTGCATGAATAGCAATAACAAATGAAATGAACAAAATTAAAAATTAAAAACAAAATAAAAATAACAGTTAAATACAGCTGCGTGCTACAAATGAATTGAGAAATCTAAGCAAATTGGAAATTGGCGCTTGACGCTTTGATTAGAGTGCGTTTTGTTGCATGTGCTGAGTGTCTCACTGAAACAGCGAAGTACAACAATAAACTGCCACACATATTCTCATTAAATCATTTTATATTTGCTATAACAATTTGGACTGTTATTTGCATTGTATTTTCCGTTTGTGCTGTTCTTCAAGCTATGCGTGACGTCGTGGCGTCGTAATTGGCTAGGTTCGGCGAACAAAAAAATTTTCTAATTTATTTTTTATTTACTTATGTTTGTTTGTGAAAAAATAAATCTTGAATACTTGAATTAATATATTAACTAAGTATTTAGTATAATATTAATGTCATATATCAAATTATCTTTTACCACAGCATAACTAGTCAATTCTTGAATAAAATTTTATTTTTGTATTGTAGTTCCCCATTTGAGTTCATTTTAGTTTAGTACTATTACTTCTTTAGCTTACAATAGATGTTGCCTATCACTTAGAGGCATTTTTTATATATGTAATTAAATAATTACTTTTGGCACTTGTCCACTTCACTTTTTGTCCATCAAAGCAGTGTTATGTGTGAGTTTAGCTCAACGAAGTCTTGCCTTTGTAGCGTCATCAGTACACATCAGCGTCAAGCATACTACCTCCCACGATCACAACCATTAAGGAAATTAGTTTAGTTAAGCAATGCAAATTGATATTAAACGCTGTAATTCGCCGTATTCAGAGACAATTTGTGTACATTCTACTCAATTTCTGCTGCGCTCTGAATAGTACACTTCAAAATAATTCTTTCGAGGTTACGGGAATTTTGCCATTCACTTCGAAGTGGTTGATAAAGCTTGAAAGATTAAGACATAAGCCAACCCGAAAACTATTTCACAAAATAAACTTATCTCATGCCATATATAAAATGATCTTTATTACTTTTAGAGAGACAAAAAAATTATTTAAATGAAAAACATTTTGTTTCAGATAAGTTGTAATTCTATCTCCAGACCACACTTCTATAATTTTTCAGTTTTTTCTTGGCCACACACACGTCATATAAGTGCCTTAAAAAATATTTCATAATTGGACTTGAATGTAATTGGTAGAATTGTGTAATATAACTATGTGTTTTATCTACATAGTATAATTGGAAGTGGGTCTGTCTGTCCGTTATAGACGCCGAAAGCGCTGGACGGATTTTGATGAAATTTTCAGAGAAACTCTAAAATAACCTGTCGAGTAACTCTGTAAAGTTTGGTGTGAAATAAGAAAAAAAAAAATTTTTTTTATATGTATGTATTCAGATCAGACTCATATACTAAGTTGAATGAATTCCATATTACTAGACAGAAAGTGCTAGATCTACAGATCTGAACCCCCTCCAATAAGCTTTCACTGTAAGCTGTATACCTACTTAATTTTGCTATTTGTTTGCTCACTACAACTTCAAAAATTTTTACGTTTGCGTCAAGTCATAATATTGCTGTCCAAAAGGAAATGACAAGCACAAATAACTATTAAGATATATTATTTTAGATTGTGTAATATGAAAAATTGACAACATACAATGTTGCGGGGATTTCCATAAATTTTTCATAGAAGATACTTGAACAAAATGCCGCTAAAACTTCATACAAATTGTTGTTGCAAAGAAAAAACACTCGAAAATTTTTCTTTTGATGCCATTGGTTAAATATAATGTAAAATAATGCCAATGATTGGCTTTTCTGACCAACATGAGCGAATGCCGATCGATTCCTACTACATGTGTACTTGACTATATAATTGTATTATCCGCGTGTGTGCACACAACAATGATTTATTTGTAAAACTGCGATTTAAAAACAAACAATCGAGCATTATGACAACCCATAATGCTTACCTATTTATGTGTGCCTATCAGAACAAATCAGATGTGTGCAACGAAAATGCAATGATAAGTTTTTAATTTATTGTGCAGATATAGGTAGTTAGTACTTGGTGCACAGATACTGAAACTTTCACACGAGTCTAAACAATTCACATGGCAGTGGATAACGATGGCGGGCGATTTTACAGCAGCTCACATAAATGGCTTGATAAGAATTTATGCAAATAACAATGTATTCGTAGATAAAGTGTCGTTACTGAAATTATGGTGACTTTCTTTTGTGTTGTTTTTACTCAACAAGCAGATAAAAATATACAAAATTAAATCAAGAACAAAAAAAAAACACAATAAACTTGCCTCCAACAAAATAAGTTCTTCAGCGGCTACTCCGCATGACGAGCAAACTCAATTATTCATAAATGACCCAAAAGCTAATTTCTTTTCAAAAAATACTTTATGAAAAATCTTTTTTATTAACAATCGAAGTTAATTAATCCCTTGTTAATGCAGTCAACAAAAAGTTAATGCAACTTCATGAAACTTTGTAACTAATCCCATTACACACAAATTTTATTGAACATATTTAAAAACTTTTTATTATATTTGTATATTACTTTTTAACAAATAGAAGCTGGTTATTGTATTTTAATACACACGAAACGCAAAGTGAAACTACGGGTGAAAGCACTCGCACATCAGCAAAAACAACAACAAAAAACAATAACAAAAATCCAAACTCAAAACTCAAAACAATTAAAAATTTTGAGCTTTACCGCTGAAAGCCACCAACCGAACCACGCTCGCACAGCGTACTGTAAGACACAACTCAAACTGCACAAACTGCTCAAACTCGCACACAATCCGGTGTATGTACGAGTGAATATCTAAAACAGAACTGGCCCACTGCCGTCAGCTGGCCTAACCGGCTGGCTGATCTGCTATTGCTCAGTCTAAATCCTTACTCTCGCGACTTTCCTCAACGATTTAGTTGTACTCGCATTTCAGTTGTAGAGCTCGTTTACCGTTGCTTTACGTACTCAGTTTACGTACGCTCAACCATGCCAATTGGCTCTGACGCTGGAACTGTGCTACGCAGGTCTGTCTGTTATCGTGAGCTTTGTCTCGATAGTGATCGACCTAAAGTTTATGGTTTGATAAAAATGTGCTTCTAATTCGGTTGATTTCGGCTGAAAACGTTGATGCCTTTATAAAGATATAAAGAGCGTAGCCCAAAATCGGTGTCGGTTGAGAAATTTACAAAATCTGAAACGGATGGGTGGCATTGTTGTTGCTTTTATCTGTTATGGGTGGCAATAAAAATTGTATAATTTTTATGACAGGAATTCAATAAGTGTTTCGCTTGATTTAGGGGTTTATTAAGCCATCAGCAAATATTGAGCATGATAAGCTGATAATTAACCACTTGCGCTTCGGAATTTTGTTAAGGGCTGTGTATGTAACATATGCTTCACTTCTAATCAGCTGTTAAACTGTGTTGTTACTATAATGTATCTAACAGAGTTCACACTCTGCTTCATATAAAAGCAGTTAAGTGAAGGTATTGATACATTATTATTTCTCCAAGTGTTCCTTATTTGTAATCTTATGAATTTGTGCGAATAAAATTGTCATCAATTTGTATGGAGCTCTCCATATTGAAAGGGTAAACAACTGTCGAGAGTTTCAGATGGCAAATGTACAGGCTGATGTATGCTAACGATGTGAAACTTTGCATGTCGACAACATCCCCCATCTAAACAGTGTTTTTTCAAGATGATCTTGACTTCGTATCCCTTCAAGATGATCTTGACTTCGTATCTAAATGATGCTACATTACTTACCTTACACAAATGCGAGGTTATGTCCTTCTACCGTAAAAATCTCATTGTAAACAGTTACCTTATTAACGATCTCGATGTATTGACAGACCCAAATCTCCACTTTGGTACAAACATTTTCTCTTCCATCAATAAGTCCATAGGCGCATTAAGATTCATTAAACGATGATCTAAAGTGTTTAACGATCTCTACACTACTAAATTACTGTTCACATCCTTAGTTAGATCTATTCTTAAATATAGATCCTATGTATAGGATCACAGTATAGAAAGTACAGCGATTGCCTAGAATTAGTTCAAAAGCCATTCTTACTAAGGCACTGCGTCATTGGGATCCTAACATTCAATTTCCATTCTATCAATGTCACCTGAAACTTATTCAACTATCTATCTACGACTGGACATGTAGAACGACTTTCGGTGAATCATCGTATATTTTTTGGGAACGGTCGCTAAAGACACTGAACATTTATTAAATCATATATTCCATTTTATTATTTTCAGCATCAACAGTCACAGTTACTTCTACTACACTCAGCAAACACATTTAACAATAGCTCAGCAATAACAGCTACAACTACTTCATATACATGCAAGCTATGGGACAACAGCACAACAAATTAGTCAACAATTAAACCACTCAGACCATTAAAAAAAATATATGAAACAGTATCGCATACAAAAAGAGCAGTCATGCTATATCGAAAATGTGGTCAATGCAGTATAAACAAACATTTCGCTGTGCAGTTGAGTGTGAATTTGCTCAGGTATTCGCATTCCGTTTGCCCGACAACAACAGAATAACACCAGATATATCAATACTCGAATTAAAACAACAACAAGATCAACGACAAATACAGATACGGATACAGACACAACGAAAACAATACACCCACCTTGCAATCAGACACGGGAAAATGGAATTATTTTCACATATTAAAAACAATCGCACCATATTTGTGTGTGAGTAGCCGAAAACCCAACAAATGTGAAACTCAATTTGCGTACTTTTCAACAGCTGCACGTGACAAAAGACCACAAAAATGGTTTCAAATGAAAAGAGAAAGAGAATGAATTCCAGGCACAGGAATAGCAATAAAGTACACATTGCAAGCCATTGCCACTGCTGTCAAGGCGGCTCTGCGAGAACTGCTCGTATGTCAAACGACAAATGATTGACATGATGCAACATGTCGCAAGTTAAGTGGAAATTCAGGTGATGAAACTGCGTGCACACTGTTATGCAATACAACAAAACAATTAAAAAGTCATGTAATTCCTGTTTGCAACACTGGGTTGCACCTGCATATACGATTTAAAACTTTGCGCGAAGTGAAATTAAAAAGGACACACTCGTCGGCGCTTTTTGTATTTCACATGCAGCAGCTCGTTTAGATACATTTTATAAGCAAAAAAGACGAAACAAAACAAAAATAGAACGTACTAACACAAACACCGATGTGCACACAAAAAAAGCATTTCGTGCCTGTGACAAATTTAGTTCGACACATTTCGACGCCTCTCACAAATCGGTCTATCGACCTGTTTTGCAATGTGGTCAACAACACGCAAAGCGTTGCGGCTTTTGTTTGGTCTGCGGCTTACTTCATTGACATGGTTCACTTTTCCGTCACAAATAAGCAATTAAGGACACTACAGTAATGCGAAAACTCGTGGAAATTTCATGAGGCTTGCTTATCCGTATTAATGCTGTAAAGAGTTATAAATATTGACAATACATCAGATAGTGATAAGCAATTAATATGAGCCTTTGCTGATTTCCTAAGAACAATATCAAAAATCTGTTCAAAGGCTCGCAATTGCAATGTCAGAGTTTATATTTCTTGTTATGGATCGATGATTGGATCGCTGCTGAACTACAATACCATAGAAAATGTTGGAAAAGATTGTAGAAAATAATGGAAAATATTTCTAATAATACATTCTACCAATTTTTCTCACTAGATGCTTTTTTACAATAAAAAAATACCCAAAATTCATTCAAGCACCTAATACCTATTAAAGTACTAGCAACTAAGAATTTCGACTTTTATTATAATTATTATAATTATTATTTATGTTATGAATTAAAGGCGCATTAAGTCTTAAAGGACGCTTTTTTACCATATGCTGCTATGCCGTGCATTTGTGGTAATCAGTCGGATATATCTTCCAGAAGAGATACCCTCCATACAAACCAATATCATTGGTATAACTTTTAACTTTTGTATCGAGCTAACTGCATGTTTTGACTCTGAAAATTTGATAGATTCTATTATTACTTCATCGTATAGTTCTCATACAAATTCATGGGCCTCGGTGGTGGTATAATGTATGTAAAGTTATCATTCCTTAAACATACGTAAAATAAATAGTTTATAGCTCCAGACCATTCTTTAAACTTATGTTATGATATCGCCTACAAATTTGTATTAACTAGACTTTGCGCAGTATCTTTATTAGCATGGATGTCCTTTCTAAATCAGTTATACGTAAGACAATAGAATTTTAAACCGTGAATACCAGCATATGATATTGCATTTTTCTCGCGCTAAGTGTTATCGATTTTCGATTTTTTATTTTGTAAACAGAAAGGCTGCACGTTTTTTTTTTTTGTATTTTAGCGATTTGTTGCAACCGGAAAAAATTCATCAAGGAATTGTAATTTTCTTGGTCAAAAACACTACCGTAATCATGACTCAGCCACCTGGGACTCCTCCCTGTTTCCAAAATTAAAAAAGTCACCTTGCTTTTTGAACACACCTCGTAGTTTCATCATAACCGGTAATCGCTTGTCTCTAATTTTTTGTAGAGTTAAAGGCATTGTGAACAGACTGATAATTTTTGTCAGTAACGATTGTTCTAACTTGGGCTATGAAATTGTATCGTCCGTATTCGAACAAAATTTTTTTAATTAACCATGAAATAATAAATATATCATTCAACTGCTTAACTCATAAGAGTTACGAGTTAAGAGTGCTTATATAATGTTGCTCCATCAATCCCAGTTTCTGTGCAATGCATTCAACTTATCCCACAATACGTATTCAATACTTTCCAAAGCTCTGCACTTTTTCTGTAGAACATAGATTCCCTTCGATAATTGGCTCATGTGGCTTCTGGAGAGTGTCTCTAAGCCACTACTATTTTCTTCTCTATATAAATATATACATATATTAAATTATAGAATATACTAATTGGGCCAGGTAAACGTTGTATGTCTTTAAAGAACGTTTTTGTATTTTCTATTGTTCATAGGAAACAAATGTGCGTTGTCTGCAATACTGAGTGAGAGAGTGGGGAATAACAGAACAACTAATTTCAATATGGTAAAGAAAAAGTAAGCGTAAGTTACTTACAATTTGGATCACAAAGCAGAATACACTGCCTGTAGTTTCAAACAATTCAGAAGAATCTACAAAATTTAATTTTTGTGCCAACTGTGTGTACGTATCAGTGAGCTTTTTATATATACGTATATCTGAATCATCGAAATAACTCCACTCAAAACAAAACAAAAAAAATTAGAACAGTTCAAACCGAACACAAGATAAAAATTTTAGCTCATTAGCTCTGATAGATCAGAAGAACACACGTTTCTAACAAATGCACAAACGATTATATATATAGATATTTATATCTATATATTATTTATCTATCAAATATAGAGAAAGTTTTAAGTTCGATTTAATTGAATTTAATTGAATTTATTTTTGAATCTAATACCTGAGGTTTATTGTAGTTTAAAAAAGTCTCTAGAGCAGTTCGTTTCAATTAGAGATTGTTCCGAATATTCAGCATTACATCGAATGCGAAAAAAATATTGTTAAAGCTGAATGCTGCCATTCAATACAATTAGGGCTGCATAAAGCTGCTCAAAAAATTGAAGCGCATTACTTTGTTTATCCAACAGTGTAAGAAGGACGAGGAAAATCGTTTTAAGATTTCATTAAGAGTACAAATGAAAACGACAAACGACGACGACGAAGCAACTCCGCATTTAGTTGTCCTTCTGAACTGCAAACAAATTGTGATCATTTACTGCACTCGGTAGCGTCCAATTTGTTTTGTCTGCAACCATTTTAGCTTATCCTGCTGGACACTATAGACGGCAACCGCATGCTTGCCTCTCACTCGCCCCGGCACACAGTGTCGAAAGCTGAAGTCATTATTTCAGACCGCTTTACTTCACTTTCAGCTGCGCAATCGTCCTTTGAACGGAGCATTGTTTCGTCATTTTGTCTCCGCAACTACGTAGTGTTGGCAGCGCGTGAAATGGTATTTTAATTGCATCCTGTTTACGCTGCACAAAGCCAAATTCAACTGGCTGCAAATAATTTCATTTCAGTGTAAAATATGCAAATGAGCAATGTCAACAGACGACAACAGCAGAGGCGTAAATCGAAGGAAACCTGAAATTTATATGAGCCGGTTTTTTTTTATATTGTATTTGTCTGACTCCGCTTTTCTGCAACTTCTCTTTCTTTTAATTCCCTTTTTTTTTGTGCAAATGATGCCTCAAAGTTTCTTACTTTGTTACGCAAATCAAGATATAATTTAAATTTTGCCATTTTACACCTTCGCCTGCGAAAAAGGAAAGCAAATTTGTCGACTGCTTTGACGATGACGTGAGACTTTAATGACTTTGGCGAAAGTTACAAACTGAAAACTTGAGCCCGCACTCTGAGTTCAGTTACCCTTTGATTTGCTATGCCTTCAACCGGCAAAAGTTTAAAAGTTGAAGACAAAAAAAGGCAAAGCCACGAAAACAAAGAAGTCGAAAAGAGAATAAATACTCAAAAAACAAAAAGTTGTAAAGCCCACAAAAAAAAAAAAAAAAACAATAAGTTAATGGTCCTTAGGCTCAACTTACCGTTCTTTCCAGCGTCGAGTGGTCTTTTGAAAAATCTCATAGCCATTGCCAACGTCATCGCTTTCGTCAACATCGCCGTCATTGTTGTGGCCACAAAGCGCCGCAATGCAGCAGTTGGAGTTAAATTTCGTTGCATTTTTAATTTGAGATGAAACGTAAACCTTAATTAGTTAATTTTTTAGATATTTAAATTGGGAAGTTTTATAATTTGCTCAAGCAAAGAGTGCACAAATAATAAAATTAAAAATGCAAAAGGGAGGGTGAAAATTACGCATCCGCACACACAAAAAAATAGTAAATTCAACGGAAATTTATGGTTTCGTACTGCGCTGCCAAATGCCAACAGTAAGGCGGTAGAAAACCATTTTCGACTCCAGGGTCACGGTCACGCATAGGACGCATGCAAAAATTAGGCAAAAAATATATGCTGAAATTTATGCATCGCTTACAAAAACATGCTGTTCTGCTCTATGCCGACATGACAGGCAACCTTGAACGTTGCTTTGGAAAACGGCATATTTGTATCTTCATACTCTTCACTTAGTAAAACAATGACTTTGATATGAGGTATGTAACACAAAGAAGGAGATCACCCTTACATATACCATATATATAGAGTGGTGTTAATGGCGAGAGGTGGCAACGCTCACTGGGAGAAAAACCTTCCGTCGAACAGTCGTGCCGAGCCTAGGCAACCGTTGTTTTGCCGTCAAAAAATTTTCAGTAGCAGATAACTGGGCCAATTGCTCTTTTATTTGTTTATGCAAGTTATTCTTATGTTTAATTTACTCTGTACCTACGACTTCGTTGATTACTAATTGAAGTATTAAGTCCAGTAATAAAACGGACCATCGCACCATCGTCAGCATCATATCAGGACTAAATGAAAAACACAAGCTTAGAAGAGCTCAAACCGAACTGAAGGTAAAAACCTTTGCTCGATAGCACTTGTGGATGCGGAGAACATGCGTTTCTAACCAATGCACAAAAGAGTCTTCAGAATTGGTTTAAGTTGAAATCTATCAATCAGTATTAGCATTGGAAAATATCAATATATATATAGATATATATCTATCCGAATGTATGTAGACAAAACACCAAAAGGGCACATATATAAAAAAACAATTACAACAACAACACGCAAATAATTTGACGTGATAATTGATAAATTGAGCGTGATGCGTTATGCTAGCGTGACGCTATACAGCTTTGCAACGCGAGTTTATTTAACCACTTTAGACAACGTCTTTTACGACATTCAATTCTTGAGAACAGCTCGCATCCGTACCGCCCATGCAAAACAAAATTTATTATCGGCATAATATAAAAAAATCTGACATTATCAATATTTCTAATATCGTTCTATGCTCAAAAACTTGAACGTTGGCTGAAAATTTTCCGGTGATTGATTGAGTGAAGGGTATTACAACTTCGACATAGCCCCAGGTAACTTCTTCTTTTTTCTTCAACAAAAACATCACGTTCGCTTCACTAGCGTAGCTAGGAAAAAATTGAAGTAGTTCCACGTTCAGCTTTTGCACGTTTTTTGGTGGCCGCATTTAAATATTTGGCACGCTGGCCAAATTTTGTTTACTCAAAACCCTAAAACTCAATTTACCAATTGATTTTCAAATGAGCACATCAATTTTACTCGTCGCTTGCAGTCCGCGTCGTGGCCAGACAAACACCCACACACAAATACACCAACACAGACGTGCCTGTGTTGTTGCGCGCGTCCAGTTGAACGTAGGCCGTGGCACTTTCGTACCGAACAGCACTGTTCTATAATGCATACAAATGAAGTTGGTGTTGGGCATGCAGCAGCGCATTAGCAGATTGTTTAAACCTAAATTAAATGAAATCGGATTAAATGCGCCTTACATTAGCACTGATTACAGTACCCTGGCTCCAGTTGGAATGTCCTTAAAGAAAAAACTCACATTGAAGTTTGACATTAACTTTGTGGTAGTTGTAAGTGGTGGTTGTGGTAATAGAAAACGAACTTTGTTAGAATTTTAATGATCTAATTGCCAGTGATGAACTGACGTGGCCTGGAATAGTAAACTTACTGCAAAAAGTGAGAAGAAAAAGGATTAGAGTAGAAGTAAAGACGCAAAGGAGACAAATTTAACAGACATATTTATATTTTCAACAAGGACTTTATGCAAATTCAGAAGAAATTTGATGTTTACACTTCACTAGCAAGGCGAAGGATCCCAAATCCCAGTAGCCCACTGTAAACTTAGGTTGGGTAGGGCTTTCACCTAATGGGGACACAAGGTACCCTGGTATAATGTCGAACAGTGTTCTTCGCAGGAAACTGTAAGCGCAAGACTGACAAAAGAGGTAGGCAAAACAATTAACATTGTGTACAACATACAAGTAGCTGAGTTGTATTCAGAAAAAAACTTATAAGCAGCTTCTGCAGCATGTTCTGATAAAAATCCTTCATAATACTTGCACTTGCTGCGAGTCCATAACGACTATATCATGGTGATAATTTCACCTAACTTAACCTTCTGTAACCTTATCTCGCAGTTTATTGCTAAATAAAGTACTAGGAGGACGAAGTATGTGAGGAATTATTCAAACATCTATAGTAGTACGATAAACCACTCTCCAAAATGCCCATCATCCAAAATGCCCATATTTTGGGTAGAAGTCCACGGCTCAGAAGGTAGCTCCCAGCGTTGCAATTGACAATACGAATAACAGAGGATAAGTAGGTACTCTAAAAATGCCTTCTTCTCAAAATCTTGCCAAGTGCCATAGAAGCTCAGACTCACGTTTGAATCCACATCAAAGTAGAATAACTCTTTAATTCAACACCCTTCATTATTGCGACCAAAACAACAAACTCCTTCCAATTTAATCGTGCACAACGAAGAAGAACAAGCACTTCATTATTTGCGCAATTAAGGTGCTCAAAGGAGACTTTATCCAATTAATTAAAAAAATATATAAACAATATTGCGACCAATAGTTTGTAACGCGCAATGAGCACGCAACGAAATTCCGCCCAGCTGGGAATAACATTTCCGGGAATTTTCCAGAGCAAAACGAGAGTCAACTTAAGTTAATTAATACTTTTCATCAGTGAAAAGCAAAGAGGGATATTTTACTTGTATTTCGAACGTCAAAGGATTGATCAAAATGTGCTGCCATTAATTTATTACTGACAGAGCCAAAACGTTCTCGAATTGTTTATTCGACAGCGAACTGACGCACGTAATTGAGTCAAGGACACGCCAAACACAATGCAAATACAAATCAAAGGATATATGCATTACAGGCTGGTTGCACTAATATAATGAAGCAATCAGCGTATTTATAAAGAGCTAAATACACCTGAACGTATAGTAAAGGCCAGGCAAACTATGCCAAGTTGAGAGCATTTAAATTTGAGCTAAAAATCAACCTTAAACTGTCTGCATGCTTCCTGATAGATAGCCTTAAGGTGGTTTGATAGCTTCTTTGCTGGGTTGTTGGTTGGCGCGCTTGCCAATGTAAGCCATTTTAGCCTTCAAGTCTAAGCAAAATCCTTTCAACAATGTATAACAAGCGTAACTACAACAACAACAACAATAAGCATTGTAAATATTGTCAGAGTGAGTAAGAGATACAATGTCGTACTCTTGTTGCATTACAAGTGCTCGTACTGTTGCCATTGGATGGCTTTACTCCTTGTCCTCCTTGTTGCTGTGGCTGTTGCTGTTGTTGTTGGCAATGTAAATATACAATTTTATAATAACAAAGCACGTCGCAGGTGCAATTAGTGCGCAAATAAGCGTTTATTTGCCTAAAACGCTTTCGTCGCGTTTGTTAAACGAAGAAAGGAAGGACGCCCCTAACGAATGTGGAAGGATAATAAAAAATGAAAGAAATAGTCAAAACTTAAAGCCACTAACCCCGTTGCAATGCGTTGGCCTGATTTGTTTGTTATTCTTTTTTCCTTATTTTTATTTTTTACTTTTTTTGCAATGTCATAGCATGCAATAACCTTACCTATTTGCGCACAGGACATGTGTTCGCCCATTAGCAATTCTATTTTTCAAGCGCTGTGCAATTTAATTAGTGCGCGCTAGCAAAACCCCACAAAACAATATCCAAATAGTACCCTATACACCATATGACCTGTAAAATTCACCATCAACCACGCAACATTTAATCATGCGAAATTGTACTACATGGAGTCAGCAATCATGAATGTATAGCATTATTCCTAAGACAAAAGTACAACTAAGCAAAACCACACCAACCGTAAGCTTCCACATCACGCACTTTTTAGGCTATGGAGCTTTTCAGCTTTACACATTTGATGATACACTTGATACACAGCGTCATAGAGCAACCTCATAAATATCTTAAGTTTAAGTGCTCCATAGAGCTCATGTTGGGTGACAATAGTGGCGTATTTAGCTGCCGCTCTTCAAATTCAATACGCTTGCAAATTAAGCGCCGAACCAACCAATAACTACGAACGCGCACGCTGGCCTTACAAGCTAACACTGATTTATTACATTCTTTCTTACATCCATCATACCTACTGGCCTATTTTAACATAACAACGCTTACATTAAGATCAAGCTCCCATAACACTCCGCTAACTGGAGAGACTAAGACTAAGACTCTTCGCTAACAGTTTATTACAATTTAATACATATCTTCTACCCATTCAATTCAATTCAAATCTTTATTGCCCAAAACATTCACATATATATCTTAAAATAATAGTTATATATATATATATATACGGATTTAGTCTATTCCTTAAGGAAAACTTTGCTACTGAGATACCTATTAGATGTGTGGTTGTTAAATAAGTTAGCGAGTGCGAAAATTTCCAGCCAATGTCGGAGTGAAAAACAGCGGGGAATCGGCGAGATGAATGTTCTCAATGCTGTGATATGGGCCCACTAATTGTAATAACTCATCAAACGATTCACTTGGCTGCAAAGATCAGAGACCCTCTGGAAAAGAAGATGAGAATACTTTAGTCAAGGTTGGCGTATAAACCATCTGATTTCAGAACTGACAATATAATTCACCAAGAGTCATTGAACAGCAAATTACCACTGCCATTACCCATATTCTAAATGGCCATGGTTAATTTTAATTTACTGCAATATATTAGATTCCAAGATGAAGTCGACTTATGACCAGCACAGTACATCAACAAGAATAGAGCGCTACACTCGTGACATACTCGTAGTTCAAGCAAATACAACGTAGTCGATAACAGTGGCCACAGCGCAAGCTTGAGCATTCAGTAATGGCCTAAGCTATCATTACACGAGTATGTATATGTATACCATATGTACATATGTATTGCCGAAGCACTCATGAGCATAAACAATCCCTTGAGTAAAAAGTATTTTAAAATGTCACCTCCACTCTAGATCAATTTTAGCATTTCTTGTTTTTTCTCATCATCGTTTCTAAGTGAAAAATAACCACTTGAGTCGCATTAAGTAAAACCCCAAAAATGAAAAGAAAATTAGCAAATAATAAGTCAACTGCAATGCGAGGCTATAAATCAACTTTATCAGCAGTTCAGCTCAAATTTCTCAAAGCTAAAATTGCTGCAAATACATTTTCTGGTGTAGTTTCTCATCGTCAACGTCCCAGTCTTCAGCATCCATTGTCGGTGTCATTCTCACGAGAAGTTGGCTGCATTATAAAGCAACGGAAATGGCGAAGGAAATGAGTGCGGAAGCTGAAAGTTTTAAGTAACGCAATATATAAAATGGCAGAAAAAGTGCGCTTGGCAAAGCCAACGGCATCGACAGCGTTCGGTTTGAGTTCGAAACTTCAACAGCGGAAATCTTGTGCATATTGAAGTTGCTCTGCAGCAGCAGCCATAGAGGAGGAGTAGCAGAAGAGGAGGAGCTTTTGTCGAGTGGCAGCAAAGTAGCAGTTAGGATATGCTATATGTTATTTTGCATTATCACATATGCGGCGTGTTTTGAGTGAAGCCGTAATTACCATAGTTTGTAAGTGTGCGGCAATAATTTCGCCATTTGTCAGTCATTTTTTCGAAATTGCATTTTTGAAGTTGTTTTGAAATTGTTCGAGTGATATGTATGCTAAGTAAACAAATATATTTGCATGGTAAACAGCTTTCTTCTTTTACAATATAATATTTTAATAATGAAGACTAAATTAGAATAAGAGTGAACGCAGTTTTATGAATGAATAATCGATAAATTTGTAATCGATAAGTAAGATACAGAAACTAGGGAGAATATTATAGTAAAGCATAGAGGATATATACGGGCACATGACCAGTATTGTTATACTGTCTGCTCTAATATATACCCTTTATAACTTAGTCAGTAAAGAGTCGAGTTCACGTTATTAATCATTGGCTCTCCAAAGTAATCTATAGAAAAAGTAATGAATGTAAATATACTCCCAACCACTTGCCTACGGCTTTCAATAGCTGGAAATTCCCCAAAGCTGTATGCCGTAAGCCTATGCCGATTTTGGTATGGCCTTCTACAGTAAAAGATTGTTTCATAGGTTGAGTTTTGAGTTTAACCTAAAGAGCCAACACATTCTTCGAAGTTTCAGGTCCAACTGCTACCTCTTAGTCATGATATGAGGTTACCAGCTGAGAGGCCTGAACAGCGTCACTCCCAGGAACTTCATAGTGGCCCTTCATAGTGGCGCTTCATAGTGCCTTCACTGTTAATAAAAACTGCAGGGCATGTCAAATAGTTCAGTGTATTTCTGGTTAGTTTAGAGAGTTTATCGTGTCTAAATAACACGGGGAACTCATGTGACCAACGATTAACACCGGAAGAACTCTAACCAGAAAAAATCTTTCGAAAACTTTGGAGAGTATTCCAGTGAGCTTGTTTGAATCCAATCTTATTATACCTCGAATTTTAAAATTAACTCTGGATATCGATTCAGTTTCATTGGGCATACATTTTAACCTTTGCCTACTTACAGTTTGACGTTGACTGATGCCTGAGTGAGCAACATGTTTCCTTAACTAACATTGGCCAATTTAGCCGCCCATAAATATATTTTGGTACTAAATTCTATTATATAGTGTGTATAACAATTTTTATTCATTCTCGATTCCAGCAAGGTTGAGACAAGAAAAATAAATTTTGGAAAATCGTTGTCGAAGATCACATAACAGAACGCCACAGACAAATCCATATTCAACTTAACTCTGCTCTCTGCGCACACCTCTTTATGGCATATCCTGTTCAAGCTGTGACACGCTCTCTTACACACATTCATTAGTACAACGAGATAATGCGAAAAAGCTCTGCTGTTTTCACAGATACGAGTAAAAATACCGACGCTGCACGATGCAACAAATGGAGCTTCATTTTAGTCAATGCACTTCCAAAACAACAGCTATAATAAGAACACCGACAACAAGAATAACACAAATTCAGCTTAAAGGTAAGCCAAAGCCCACAATTGACTTCGATGGTCAGCACACCACGCTTTGAAATGCCAGCCAACTTGATATCTCCACCGATGCCAACTTGCCGACTACGACTGCCCTCAGGCGTCTCAAATGGAACTTGCCTGTTTTATTTGTTTGTTTGTTTGCCAATGTAACTCACAATGACAATTGACATGTCGTAGTCAGACTCACTCACCCACAGCAAAACCGGTAAAGCCAACGCTTCAACATTCAAGCACTAAATGCACATGGGGATTCGATAGGAATCGCTTCAATTTAGATACGACGTGGTCAACTCGAACAAATAAAAGGGAACTATTGCGGGTGTTCCGTTTGTGTGGGTGTATGAATATCTGTGTTTGTGTCTGTTAGTGCAAAATTAAAGTGCACATTGCAAATCAGGTCTTCAAACTAATCCTAATTAGTTTTCGAGATTTTTATCAGACAGAAAAGAAGGCTTTCCTTTGCTTTGATTGTTGCACATTTCATTTGAATGCTGAACTAAGTTAGTTTGAATAGAACTGTGCACAGTTCCATGAAATGCTTTAAAACCCTATTAATGTCTAATTAGCGTACGAAAGTTTGCAATTCGCTTGAAAAAACTATTTAGTTTTAATTATCCACTTGCAACACCAAATTGATGTCCGGCAGCATTGCGAAAGTTTCTCATAAATTCACGCATCCGCGCGCTCGCACAAAAAGGCGTAAACGGAAAGTGTTCCCAGGAAGCTTGATTTTGCCGGTTTTAACATGATTGGCCAATAAAACTTTGATGTTGCAGCAAAGTGCCAGTAGACATGAAAAAAATAGATTCAAGCGTTTAAAATGAGTGAAGGGGAGAGAACGTTTAAAAGTGGGCAAATGGTTTAAAAGAAGTGGAGCTGCCACATAAAATAGTTCAACAACACGTGTGTACGTATAAGGCTGTGTGTGTGTGTGTGAATTTGAGTGTGAGTATGAGTGCCTGCAGCTTTTCAAAAACATTTCATTAAATATTTATAAACCACTATTTGTCTGTTTGTTTGTTTCACTCTGTATAGGGCTATGTGTGCCTAACTCACGTGCTCAGAGCCATTGAGTCAGTCACTGCCAGCACACATGTGCACACACACACACACACATACAAATTGGCAAAAGGAAACAGCCAAAAGTGCAAGACAATGAACGGATGAACAAATGAATTCAGCTCATGTTGCAATTGTCTTGATGCAACTTGGCTGTGAAGCTGCACAAAAGTTCAATGAACTCCCACTGTGTAACGACAACGTTCATTTGTGTCAAACGACATGCCGTGTTGAATTTGCAATGTGTATACGTGTGTGTGTACGTATAGGTGTGTGTTTCTGTAACATGAGATTAAATGCAATGAAACTTTCATGTATGCACTGCCAAAAATGTAACTCGTTTCACTGGCCTCAAATATGTATGAAACAGAAAATGAAAAATAGATAAAAGAATTTCTGCTCTACTTCGATTTTTATATGTAGTAGACTAGAATAACATTTCCTATATACACATAGATACTTTTTTTCTAGAGAATACCGTTTCAGATTAATTAAATGTTATTAAAAGAATATCATGTGAAATGTAAGTGGTAGAAAATTACATGAGATTCGTAAGAATCTCATTTTAATTGGTTGAGAATAATCTTAATTAACTTTGCACCTTTTAAAAAACCTGTAAATGAATTAAGTGATCAGTAGCGACAGTTTGCTTCATTAATATAATGCAATTTACTACTGTACACGATCATCTTCTCACTAGTAATAAAGCAGGAAAAACTGTTGCCTATATCATCACAGAGGAAGAGCGCTCACTGCTCATATGGAAAGTCCCGCATTCACGTTCAAACTCGGCTTTTTAATGCATTTTTAGGCATTTCCTTTCAATGTTTAAGTAATAAATAAATTAATAGAAATATTTTCCCTGGCAGGCTATTTTCATTCAGTCACTCATGGGCAACCCAACACTAACACAATAATGATCGCAAAGAGAGCGCCAACACACCAAATAAATATCGTCCCACGTTATATATGAAACAAAAATACAAAGAAATGTTAGCATTGTATTTTTTGTATATTTTTTAATTGCTTATATTCAAAAACATTTTCAATATCACGCCGTCTTTTAGGATCCACAAGGCATCTGCATCCAACATTTCAAAATGAAATTATTTAGTGCTTAGGGAAGAATGTTGAAAATAGTCTGCTAGAACAAATATTCAGCCAAATGCAGATCGATCCAGCATTACCAATCGTGAAAGGCATCCGCGACCGTACTCGCCAATGAGTACGAACGGCTAAAAACGAATTTCAAGAGTTACACAATTTAGCTAATAACATGAAATATACTTATTGTGAATAACACAAAATGTACTGTGGACTCAAGTTACATTACTACAATAAAAAGGAGTGGCTGAAAATAAGCGAAAGGATCAAGTGGATCAGAGATTGTGGCCAAATATGGCACGAAAGCCAATTGCGGTCAAAAGACGCACCACAAAAGGAGAACTCTAATAAGCGTACCATGTCCTAAACACTGCTGAGACAGACTACCCGAACGGTGACAGTACTTTGTGACCACATGCCCTGACTCCATATAAACTAAGGGCGGCGATTCTATCAAAAGAAATTTTATGTACATAACGAAAACATTTACACAACGGTCTTATATACCACACTCCACATAGCAAATCATAGAACTTTTCCCCTTCAATCATCATCAGCTGTTGTAACCATAAAAGAGCTTGCCTCTTTATTATTTGAATAGCACTTATATCAAAATGGCGTCAACAATCAATCAATCAATCAATCAATCGTTACTCATCGAAGACAAGTTAAATGCAGCTTATGGAAAAGTAAGCGCAACAAAATAAGCGTTCAAATAGAACTTCAACCAGATGAGCTGCATTGCCGTGCCTGAGAATGTATATATGTACGAGTGGGTTATGAGTATGTGTGTGTTAATGTGTGCGCCAATATAAACGTTATAAAAATAGTTTCAAAGTGTTCATTGAAAGCTTATTGGGGTGTAAAAGCAAACTGATATATTAATTTAAAATGCCGCGCTCATAACAGAAACTGGCGCGCCAGGCAGCAACGCTGTTGAGTCCGCATGTGTGTGTATGTGTATTCATGTCTATGTGTGTGAGTGTTTCATGTGGATGTGGGATTGCATCTGAAACTGAGCTCATGTTTGAATAGCTCTTGCAGCTTTGAGTGTATATAGCGCATACACAAATAAACCCACGCAAATTGCGGAAGAAACCATAAATCGACGCGCACACAAAATACAAAAATATCTATTTTCAAAACAGCGTCAAATTTATTATTGACTCTGCAAATGTGCCACATTTGTTATTTCAATTTAATTTAAGCTAAATGCAAATTAATTTGCACTCCATCGAAAATGAAGTGGTGTTATTTTGATTGCCCAGCCGATCGAGTAGACAGCGCTAACACGATTCAACCGAAATAGAAGATAAATAATAAAGCCGTACAATTTGTGCCGCATAGTTGTATATTGCACGGTCAAGCGGAATGCTATAAACAACACACACACACACACAAACGTAGTCATAAAATTTTCTTTTGCGAGTATTCTCTCAGTTGTAATGAAAAAAGCTTCGAAATACAAGTAAAGCCAAGTAAGTAAAAGCAAAACGAAATGACAAAGCGATATTATCGCAATAATGAATTTACCACACAAAACACGTGTATGTGTAGTTGTGTGAAAAAGTTGCGTGCATTTAATGAAGCTACAAAAGCTGGTTTACCAACAATAACAGTAACATTCGAGTTTTTACATGGAACCAGATGGAATCAGTTAAAAGCAGCCCAAGAAACATATTCAATTTATATGCCTTACATTTGCTTAGGCCAGTGACTAACCTAATACTTCGATGAGCTCACACGTCGAAACTTCCTAAAATAATAAAACTTAATACGATTTTTTCATAGTTCATAAAGCTTTGCATATAATGATCCGTTAATACTCCGCTAGTCGGGTGGATTCCATAAATTTATGCGCTTCATAATGGTCGATTTGAGTTGAATGCTATTTTAATGAGGGTGATAGATATGCTTGCTTAAATACAGCAAGATAACTTGACATTAAGTGCTGAAATCAGAACTCAGAAAGTAAGGACTTTTGCATAAAGTCCATCAAGAAAGAAATTCACATGATTAAAGAAATAACATTATCCAATTTTCCCACGCTCAAGGATTAAATCTACAGTTCCCTAATCACCCAATGGAGCATACAGCATCAATTGTAAAAATGCGGCCAACTCTCATTCAGTAACAGCAGCCTTTGCACTAACAACGTGATAGACACAGAACTACGTTGTTATGTCGGATCCACTACCGCAAGTGATATTGTTGTTTTTGTGGTACCTATATTCGAGGTGCCAGGATGTTACCAATATTTTAACCTTTAGATACAAGACATGGATTGAGGTTTCAACTATAACTGAATTTCATTAAATGTACACGAATATTGCACCGCCAAAAATGTAAGTGCATTCTACTACCAATGGGTTTAAAGTCAAACCAATCAATAGTCAGTAAACGTTTCCAGTCTTAGGTATAACTAAAGTCTCAACGGTTTCTAGAGATAGTGAATCTCTTCAAGACGGATGCCGCACTCCTTTACTGAAGAAACAGCTCCAAAACAACCATGGGTACGAGGTTAGCATGTGCCTACTGAGGCACTCTTTCTTTGATAGTACTGCCTTCACTTCCCTATTGAGTTGATTACCATAGTGTTGTCCTAACTTCAAGCTCGAATTAAAGATACGAGTACGATTTGAGTGCAGTCATCCAACGAAAGTAATATACATTGAAATAGCACATTTTAACATTTTAGTTATAAAGTCTGAACCAAGTAACTGAACAAACCAAAAGAAGCGCACCAACGCACCATAAAAGAAGAGACAAATAATCATACGCCATGTGGCACTGCAGAGTGACGCAGAGAACGCCAAGCCATACACCAAAAACGACAAAGCACTCTCTTCGATTATCCGCGTCGGCGCTCTTCATACACTCTCAGAACGTGCTCTCACTCTCTTGCGCTTTTCGTAAATACGGATAGAAGTGCTGCTGCACGTGTTTTTGTTTACTGTTTTCTCGTCTTACTTTTTTCGCATTGGTTCGACTCGCTTTGTTTTGTTTAGTGGGCTGCATGAAACGCATGTGTAGAACAACTCAGCATAACGTGAGTCAAACTAAGCTGCACTAAGCAGTTGTAGTAGTAACCCAGTTTGTGCGTTAAACATGGACGGAAGGACAGACGTCGGCAGCTCAGCATTTAGCTTGTCTGTTGGAATGTGTGTTTGTTTATTGACGCAATGTCGCTTCTTCTCATTTTGGTTAGCTGCTTGCGGTGCATTTCAAGTGCACTCGTCTTACGACGACTAAAGCTAAACTCAGCCCTCTCTCACTCACGCGCTTACTCTTCTGCTAACCCATTCACCCATTCATTCATTTATTCGTTTATTTGTTCTTGCCATCCTTTACTTTCTCTTACGTTCTTATGCGGGTTTGCACATTTTTGCTAAGGGCACTCAAGCTTAGCTTAGTTCTACATGTGGGCGTAATGCAGTTCTTCTTGTCGTTAACCGTCAACCCGCTCACCCGCCACATATTCGGCACACTCGTACTCGTACACGCACTCAAGTCAACTCAACTCAACTCTCGAGTGCATAATGAATGGCAGCAAGTAATTTAAATATGAGTGTGCCTTTTGTTGACACAAACAGCTTTTTGCTTTATACGTTTCTACTATGAATTATATTAAGCAAATTTCATTTGTGAACATTTAAGCAATCATTCATTAAACATTGAAGTCGCAATGAAAGCCTTTTAGCATTTTAAAGCTATTTCTTGATTAAAATGTAGACGTTCATTGAACCGTTTTTTGGACCGAACACGTAATAATAGACATGACGATAAAATGTGGAGTTACTTGACCCGTAACGTCCTTCTCAACAGGATCATACCTACTAGCAGTGGTACTGACTGACTTGATTCATAGATTCATATAAATTTAACCCGATGCCACCTACAGACTGCAATGCGCACTCGATCTAAGCGTTTCCAGAGCTTATAGATGTACCCAAAAGAAAGTAATTGGCCACTAAGAAGAAATTCAAATGCTGATGTTCTCCCACCCAATAAATTAAAGTCATACACAATGCTATCCATCACATTATTACTTGGTCGTTTGGGGTCACATCTACAGTTAATTGTACTTAATACTGATGAAGACGTAAATCCAAGTCTAGCTGCAAAATGGGTCATAATATGAAATAGCATAGATCGAACCGTTGAACGTAACATGGAATGTTGGAATGGAAAAAATGTTATCATCCCTAACAATACTTATGGCAGCAATATTATTAATAATATTAATCGCTCAATAGATTCCATGTCCTGCCACATCACATCACTTTATATAAACTTGACGGTTCGTTTGGTACATGTAGAATTCGTTACCCATATGTAGAAGATGATATTTTCTTCTTCTTTTAGTACTGCATGTGGTAACAGCTGCATAAAAGAGCAGGGAATTCATTCATAGCTGAAAAAATAAAATACAAAATTCACAAAAGATTTGTTGGCGAAAAATTATAACAAGTTTGCCAAACACACACATGGACACATACACAAATGCGATTATACACAATATATACAAGTACACAGCATGCTTGTTCTGGGCTACATTTGGGAACAGACAAACGACCGAATTAGTTTATATTTATGCATACAGTAAAACAAAACCTGAATGGTCTGAGGAAATGCAAAAACTAGTCATGCACAAAACACACACACACACACACAAAGAAACACTTGGAGAAATTTGCTGTACGTTAACTACTAAAAACATGCCACATGTGGCAAGGGTTAAAAGCGCATGCAGCAAATATTTTTGTTTTTTAGCTACTTCTTTTTATATTACTTTTTAGAGGTTTCTCCTTTCGGCCACAATTACTGCATGTGTGTGTGCTTGTTGATTTGAATGTGTTTGTTTTTACTAATTTACAAAACAAACGCTAAACAATTCTGACATTTAGCATATTTCTTGGTTAATAAAAACTCCTGAGTAACTCAAATTTGTTCCATTTAACACTTCAGCAACTCTCGGTTTCCGTAGTGCTCTACTTTCGCAAATTAAAAGTTCCCTAAGTATAAAATTTCTATAGCATTTTTAAAGGCACACATAAAATTCTTGGAGGAATTCGAATAATTCAGACTTTGTGAGTCGATGAAACCAAAAACTAAAAAACTAAAAAACAAAATAAGTGAATGCTTGAAAGCACCACTGAATGGGTGAATGAATGACCTAGTGTCTGAGTAGATGAGTGAATGCTTAAAGCAATGAATCGTTTTAATTAGCTTAAGCCAAAGCGAAGGTTACATTGCGACAAAACATCGACGAGCAGCTCGCGGTCGAAATTAACCTTCAAGTAACCAAACACCGCGCAACAAAAATCCGCTTAAGGGTTGTTTGGCATAAGCGTCTCTAATTAAAATGTAGTTTTTGCATACTCTATTGAAATTAATCAAATTGAGAAATGCCCAGCAGCGCAGTCAAGTTAAGAAACATTTTTATCAAAATTCCGGCAAAAACCAATTTAAATTCAAAGTGGCCCATGAAGTAGGCTGGCAACGCAAGGCAGTGAAATTCAACATTGTCTTTGACCTGCTGGATTTTGTCGCTACCAAAAGTCCACACCCCCACTTACGCCCACAAATGTTGACGCTTTTTTATTGTGACAATATTCTATTAATACAAAAAGGCTTTTACTCGAAGAAAACTCGTTTAATTTGCATTTACATAAATATTCAAGTTGATTGTGTTGCGCATCTCGCGGCACTCTTACCATTTTTGACTTAACTCGACTTAATTTCTTATGAAAAACGTTGTACATGCACAACGAAACATTTGCGGCTACACATTTGGCTTGGCGAGCCGTTGATAAGTATTATCTTTAAATCTACATAATGCGAAAAGCTAATTTCAATCAATAATTGTGGTAACTGTTATTAATAGAAATAACACGTCACTGTCATTTGCAGCTCATTAATTCAAGTGAGCGATTTATTATATGCAATCATTGTCATTCACAAACACACCCACACACACACACTCATTGAGATAAAATTAATCCAGCCATTAATGACTTGTTTCTGATTATGTATTGTATCTGATTATTATTGAAGTAAAATTTCATGTAATCAGCATCGATTTTATTGAAAACAAAAAAGAATATAATTAAATGAAAAAATATTAGCACACTCTCACTACACACCAAAATAAAATGCACATATTCGTACACTTTGTATTCTGTATTCTGACAAGTCACTATATGATAGACAGTCTATCCACCAACTAGCAAGACTTCCTAAAGAACAAAAAAAACACAGTCCTATGATTGAATCTGTCGTTGTTCGGTTTTGAGTAGATGAACGCTTAAATCGCTGGTTGTAAAAATAAGTTCATAAGCCAATCTGGCAACACCAAAAACGCAACACTGGCACAGAGCAAGCAAAGAGTCAGTCATAGACTGAACGCATAACAAGAGAAAAACAAGAACTCTGGCCCTCCTTACACTATAACCAACCAACATAGCATATTCGTGTATAGACTAATTAAATAACAACAACCGGTGCTCTGAAGAATATTTGTTTGATTTTCGAATATGAGAGTAATCAGGATGCCCTAGATTCAGTAAAATTGATTTGCCTAATATTATAAGCATTTAACTACTTAGAAAGGACCAAGTGCACGGCGTTAATATTACAGGGTCAGTCTTTTGTTATGGGCATCTTATGGCTCGGTATCCTTTGACACCAATAGGAGGGTGTTGGGTAGCACGATTAGCCATTTACGGACTTACCAATATGTAAACTTAAAAAAAAATTTATAACAATTCGCATATATTTGCCTTCAATAGATCAGCGCATGCTACTTCGCATAAGACCCCGAATATGAATATATGTAAATATTATAATTACAGTATTTAAACCTTAAAGTTATAATATTGGGTTGGTGAACAAGTATAATAACTTAGAAAAAAAGAGTAATGTTTGAACAACTTCCTTGCACCATAACGGCTCCCAAATTATTGTTACCTACCTACCATCGCCAGTCATCAATCTGTTCAGAAAAGTTTGGAATTATTTCATTTCAGTAACACCTTGTAAATTCAAATGCGCTCCATAAGTTTTTGGATAGTCTGCCTTTTTTTAAATAATTAAAAATAAAACCAAATCGTATTCCAACCTATCGCTCTGATAAATTTCACTCTCCAGGGTGTGAAAATTTTTTTACGGGTTTATCAGAATTTGTGTTTTTTTTTTTTACTTTAATTAGACAAGATAAACCAGCGCAAATACGTAACAACTTAATGAAGAGTGACCAGAACCTGAACTACGTATGATACATAAACCACCGACTTAACTGATGTAGAAACTTGGTTTGACAAAAGTTGAACATTTTCGCAGTCTACGTCATTTACATATTTCATGTTAGAATCTTTGAAATTTATCATTCACCCAGTGGTTCATCAGTGTGAAGGCGCTTCAGTCTCTACCTTCAGGTATTTGTAGCCAGAGCGTATGCTAACCTATTGACATAAACTTGTAGCCTATTTTCTCGGATGCTGTACGCAGTTTCTTTACACATAAACACTTTAATTAATAATCACATATTTCGCACACGTACATTATTGCATTATATTAGCATCGTTTTACCAGGATTGACAGCTTTTCATTGCTGTATGGTATTCACGGGTCGGATTAATACTTACAGATATCGCTATTTAATTACCAAAAACATCTATTCAAAAATGAGTACACAGAAGGCAGCATTTTTCGTACTTTCTACGGGCACGTGGCTTTTTAATTCAGTTCTTTCGTTAACTTGGTTGACTGCCAAGTAATCATCAACTGGGCTGGAAGAATAAACTGATGCCTTGTCAGAGGCTAAGGGAATAAAAATATGTACAGATATAGCATGACAGGTGCTATTCGACTTGGCATGCTTGTTGACCATAACCTCGCACTATCCTAGTTTCAAAATCATAAGTGAAGGAATTATATACACATGCTCATGACCTAAAATTAAATTGAAAGTTTTCATTCTCATATGGAAATGTTGCTATCTCTTAGATGTACTATAAACACCACATACGAGTTCATTGCCGACTCTCACTTGGCAAATCAAAATCGATTGGTGAATTTTGATTTTTTGACACTCTCCCACGGGTGTAATCAGACGCAAACGACATCGACGATGACGATGACGATGACGACTACAAGGACAGACGATGTATGCTTGAGTTTACCAATTCATTTTTGTTGTTGTTTTGTTGTTGTTGCTGTCGGAACATTTAACACGATGCCAATTCGATTTCACTGATTTCCCAGAACACTTAAAGCAACCAACACAGCACGTGTTCTTATTTTCTGAGAGCAGTGAAAGTGTCACAGTAAAAATGGGTTAAACATGTGTACCCTCATTGGTATGCATCTGTCATATGTTATATATGTTATAAGTTTGAAAGGGTAAAAGTCAAAAAATAACAAAATGCCATGCCCAAACACAAATTGGCACAAACTAATTGCATTGTTTGCCCCTTCTGTTGGACATTTTCTTGCTAGTTGCAAGCGCTGCTAGCACACCTCAAATGTCGCACGGAAGTCATGCAACGACAACAGCGGAAGTTGTCCACAACTTTGACTTTGTTATACTTTGACTTTTGACAACAACGCTGACAATTTCTCATATGCACGAATGCTTCTTTCAACGCTGCCAGGCAGCTTGTCAACCAAACTAGCAGACAAATTGGCACAGCAAACAATTTAACTAACTCACTACATAAGTGTTTAGTCAACCAAGCCGCGCTCAACTTGTACTATTATAGTTATTGATAAAGGCATAATAATAATTACAATAGAACTAAGTAGATAAACTAATTTAATATATTATAAAAATATGCTCGTAATTGGCAAGCAATTTTAAAAGAATTCATCAGCTAAGCGTGAAAATGGTAACGTTCTAGCCCATTAGACGCCATTAAAACTCTGTTTGCACATGGGACCAGGATAACAACAAAACAACAGCAATGATAGGAAGAAAAATAGCAACGTGCAACTGCTGTCGCTGTCAGTGCTGGTAAAGCAGTCAGCCGCAAAATGCAAGTGTCGCATATCTTTGTGGGTTTTTGGTTAGAAAACTTTGCCGATGTCAAAATGTCACCAGCAAAGACTTGGGTTAGGCAATAAATGAAAAACGGCACAATCGGTGCAAGGGAGGTGAGCAACGTATCACGATCACTGAACTGAGCACTTTTTGAAGCTGAATAATTTCAATGAAATTTCATCGCTATTTTTAATTAAAATGTTGAATGAGACATTTTTCAAATACCCGTAGTTATGATTTCTAATATGCACATATTTTCAAAAAATCATAATTCTAACAGCTTAGTTGAGCTAAAAATATGGTAAAGAATGAAAAATTTAATAACTTGTATCATGGATAAATATGGTTATAAGTAATAGGTCATATAAAAAGTGTTGGTGTCCATCAATCTGGCAACATTAATCTGATTGTGTCAAACGAACAGGTGCTTGAAAGACAACATTTCAGGCTACATTTTTTGTGAAGACAGCTGTGTAATTCATTGCTCGTATTAAAAGTTATACTGATTTGAATATGAGTGGAATATCTGAAGAAATACGCTATGTGATGCTTTTTTACTATGAAAAAGGGAAATTGCTCCAAAAAATGGGAGACAGTGCGAATCGGAAGATCGCATGGATTTTAGCGCTATCCACATATTACGCATATCCACATACATATAGATTAGATATAGATTACATCATTATGGTGGTACCAGATAGTACCACATAGTACCAGAGTTCGAAATGCATCTGCAATCTATGGTATATTACTTGAAGTTCTAAATAAACTTTAGAATTACGAGCAGCAAAGAAATTTGATTAAATTTATATCGACTTATCTCTGAACAGTAGTGAGCAAAACTGAGAAAATTTAACTTTACGACTCTGTGAAAATATTAATAAGCAAAAAAATTAAATAAAATATTCAGCTTAATACTAAAAAAAATGGCAACCACAACTTAACTAAAAAAACATATATAAAAACGAGAAAAAGATAAAACCGTGAAAGAACCTCTATTTGCTCAGTTTTGCACTTTTCGCACACACAAAGACTACTAATTTTATTTAATACTTGGTCCACAGTCCTCTATTTTAAATCACGCTTTTAATATGCCGGGGCATGTTTTTAATATGATTCCAAAGAAAAGTTGGAGGAATTCGGTTCTATTCATATGTTACGCGATACCAGGGTTCTTCTATGTTGTCAGGAGCCCATTGATGTTTTCCCAGCCGTCTCTTTATTATAGCCCACATATGCCACAACAAACTAAAAATACTTTCTTATACCCAAGAACTTGTCGTACTCAATAAAATCTCATTACAGTTCATTTGGCAAAATGACTCCAACTGAAGCACCTCATAACTGATTACAATTCAAAAAGTTAATTTTATTATATAAAAAAATTTTCCACTTGCACACACAACTTTAATAAGCTTAGACAATCCACCACAGCTTAACTACATAAAATATTGTTTTACGGTACGAGGTGCGTTCCAAAAGTATCCTCATCATTCGACACATGGCATCCTTCGAACTTGTACCTATCCGAGTGAACAATACATTCAAAGCGATGTTGGCATATCCTGAAGCACTTAATATATCTTTCACGCACATGCAAGCCATTCCCAAAATCTTGAATAGAATTCTCCAAAGACAAATGTTCAGAATACCAAAATCAATAGCGTAAACTAACAATTCCTGTTGGTAACTGCAGCAGCCGGTGTGTTCGTGGGAAGTCGCTGATAACACTCGTACCCCCGGATAGTTTCATGAACGTTTTGTAGCGGAGTTACCAACACAGGTCGGATAGTTTTGGAACATGCCTCGTACAACACAAGGGCGCAACAAGAAGTACGCGCAGCACGATAGAAATCGTAAAAATAACGCAACTCCAGTCAAATAGAAAAATCTAAGTAAATAAAAGGAGTTCATGGCAATGTTAAAATAATAAGCAAGTAGCATTAAGTCGAAACGTGTCCGAACACTAAAATAATAAGCAAACATACGTAACACACCCATATTTGTCGAGATGCACAGATACAAAATTGAGAGCACTTCACTTGCAATCGAATGAGTACGACTAACCGCACTTGCAAAATGTGAATGCGCCACGCAATGTGAATGCGACGCGAATGTTGATCGTATGAATGTTTTAATAAGTAACTGAGACGCGTGTCTACTCCTATGCATTCACCCGTTTCTAAGTAAGCAGTTTTCCTTTCTCAGCGCATTTCTTGGGGTTATCTTTTTCTATTCTATTTTGTTAGCTTTTAAGGATGCCGTACTCCAGTGTCGAGCTGAGTTTGCGATACCTATCGTTGGCAAGCGCTTGAACATTTTGACGCTGAGATAAGTGCACTTTGTGGCGTTCAAATTGTGTGCGAGTGTGATTTCCAAAATGTGAATGCGATTGTGTGTTTTTCGATGTGTGTGAATGATAACGCCGTTACACGAATGCGCAAGCACATTTAGTGCTCATGCACTATTAAAGACGCAGACGCCTGCAAAATGAAAATGTTTTTTTAATGCCAATGTGCATTACAATAAAGAATAGCTGCCATCGCATACTTTAAGGAGCTAAACCTGTGTGTGGCGTATGCAACTTGTTAAATATTAAAGAGAAGAAAACTCACTTTACAAACATATAGCGATAGTTGAGTATGTTCAATTACATTGAACGTTGCTAATGTTTGTATAAGTGGAATGTTGCGACTTAACCATCTTCAGACTGCAAATACTTGAAATAATTTGGAGAGCACACTCAAACTGCTAAATATATACTATAAAACTTTGGCGAATTTTTCTCTGTAACACAAGTTGGAAAACAAAGGTGGAACTTACTTAAGGTGGGGAATAACCACAAATACTTCTAAAATAATATTTATATTGATATGAACATTGTACAATGAATGTGTGCAGAAGACGCTGACATGCGAGAAGCGAGTGCCGAGGTCAGCATTTAGCAACACGAGTATGATTCAGTTTTATACGTCGGCTGCCGTCGCACACTGTTCGGACTTGTATGGAGTCGGCGGCAAAAAATACTTCCATTGTAGATCAAGCAGAAATTTTGGTAACGTCTTCATAAAAATGAGAGAAGTACTTAATGACAAAAGACCAACAAAGGTTAGCGTCGAAACCAACACAAAGTAAATTCAATCCTCTGATCATTTTTGTTCCAAGAAATTAAGAAATTATACGTCAATAATTTTCTTTTCAAAAGTTCTACTTTCGAGCCGGTATAAGTAACAATTTTGGTAATCAGAAAAAATAATCGTTACGCACAACTGCTTGCGTATATCTACGCTTCCTGCTTTTCCGGCTTTTAAAATTATATACAAATTAGATAAGTTATTCTAAATTCTGATGAAAATGTTCTTATGACGTCAGTTCTGAAAATGAAGATTGAGTAGAAATTGGTAGCAATGAAATGGTTTATAAATGGAATATCTAAAAAGGCTCCCTTTGGAACACTAAAATCTTTGGTCATACAACCAACTCCGACTCGCTGGAGAATTTGCTACCTTATCGACTAAGCGTCCCTTGAAAGTCATGGCTTTAGGTAGTAATCAGTGAAGATAACTTGGTGATATTCTTGATGATATACTTGTATTACTTAAACCAACTACGTCACCAGGTCCACTTGAGATAAGCACATTGGATGCAAATACATGAGTTACCATGGCTTTAATGAAATGAATGTAGTGTACCAAATATGTACTAGATTGCCACATGTGCTACATTGTAGAAAAGTTTGTTCTCTTAAAAGTTTTCTAACTAAAGTTTTGTTGTAAAGACAATAAGGCATTCATTCAATTATGGGCTACAACATCAAACTCTAACATCGAAATTATCCAACGCTTCCAATCGAAGATTCTGAGGAAATTAGTGGATGGTCCTTTTTATGTACGGAATTCAGTGCTACATAGAGACCTTCGGTTGCCACTTATCAAAGAAGTAAGACGTTACATACGACCAGACTAGAGAATCAGCTTAATAGCTTGCTTTGGGTCTGCGCGACGACAGCCTTCAAACGAGAAGGCTACTGGTTTCCCATCAATCTAACTGCTTTATGCTGATGTCTAATGGAAACGTCGTGTATTGTAGTTTCATGTTTGTGTACGTTTTTCCTGCATAAATAGATTTACTGAACAGGCATACCTGGGGGCAATTGTTAATAAATCAGGGATGGAAAAAAAATTTAAGCAGATATAATCAATCAACATTTTGTTAAAAAGACATGCATTAAATTCCTTAAATCTTCCGTATTATCAACCAATTTTATTTGCAATTAGTATGAGAAACAAGTTAAAGAGAGTCATTAATTCAATGTGCTCGTACTTGAATACGATTGCTAAAATAAACTAAAGAAAATAACTGGCAACCCTAAAATAAAAGCAGACACTTAGATAATTGCGAGTGACCCTTGATTAGTTAGTCTTCGTGAAATGAGAATACTTGCATAAACCTAATACTAATATACTTAACTAAAACTAAAACCTTCCCTGACTGAATAATTGGAGCTGATTATCGGCATATTTACACACCTAATCAACAGCCGACCTACCAGCCAAGAACCGTAGAAAGGATTAGTTACCTTATTACTTCTTGTGTGTGTTTTTCGACTTAAGTTCCCAAGTCACGTATATGTAACAACCTCATCGGTGTGTGTGTGTGTGTGTGTGTGATTTCTGCGGATTTAATTTTTGTTGAATTTTACATGATCCCAATCGCGACAAACGGGATTCAAAGACAGAGATCTAATCGTACAATGATTTTATTTGTTAAAGGCGTAAGAATTCATCAAACAATTATTTACGTTCAAATGGGCAAAGAGCAAATGACGAAAATTTGGAAAAGTTTGCTAAACTACTCGTCAAACACAGAAAATCGTCTAATAGGAAATAAGTAGGCACACACACAGAAACGAAAATTTCCAAATTAAAATTTGAGCGCAGGAAAAAGTGGGGCAAGCATTTCAGTGCTCAATAAAAAACGGCAAACTATTCCGAGCTCACTTTCGACCTTTTCAGCAAGCCAGAAAGTTTTCGCAGCTAATTGCGTTGTAATTAAGTTTTCACGAAAGCAAAAGTTGTCGATTAAAGTGAAAAGTTCCCTATGCATTTGCATAAGAAAGATCGAATTGACGAATTTTCTCCGCATTTCCAATGTTCTTTACGTAGTGCCTAGCATATTCAATTTGCGAAGGGGTTTGTGACAATATGGAAAACATAAAACTAATTTAAACTGTATTAAATTAGACTTTCCAGTATCAAACCTATTAAAGTAAAGTTATCTAGTAAACTGATACGAGTATGCCACGATTATTGAACAGAGGCAGTTTTATTGAAAGGTGGCGCAATGCATTATCCTATAAAAGTAGGAAGAAGAAGGAAGTAGTGTTCTTATACCGATTCTAGGAGAATAATAATATCTAAATAAATTGAATCAAGAAAACTCGTTAGGTTAGATTATGCTGTACTTCCCGAACAAATTTTAATCAACGTGCATGTGTTTGAGCAAACAACGCTAATAAAATTTTGATTTCACTAGGCAATACATGAATGGTCAGTATAGATACATCAGTTCAACATTGAAACCCACGAATTTGTATGGGAGCTGTACGACTCAGTAATCCTAGGGTTTTTAAGCTGTCAGGGCTAGTGTGTATGGAAAGAAAGAATAAAGGTATTCCAATAATATTAGTTTGTAAGTAGAGAGATACTCCACTCTCCAATTAAACGGATCCGACCAGTTCCTACATATGGTAAAAGCAATAATACAGATATGGTTGAATTGACTCGTTGATACTCTCCTTATATACATGTCTTCACTGTGTCATTGAAGAGTTATAACACGATTAATAGAGTTATCATAGCACGCGTGGCAAAGGTCGAAGTAGGTCAAATGAGCAGTGGTGGCCTCAATTATTCCAAATCGGTGAACTGCATATTTACGTTGAGGCATGGTGGCACTTATACAGATGTCAGTTATGAAGACAGAATCAACAGTAGGTACTACACCAAGTCCGCTACCTCGGACTGATCCTGGACAAGCGTCTCAGGCAAAGAAGATTACAATTTACAGTTAATTGTTAGCCCCTGTTTAGCGCTACGCGATCCAAATCTGGAGTACCCCTATTGCCAGTAACATTCAGAAGATTCACTACACAGAGACTTCAGAATGGCAAGTCTGCTGAAGGAGATCCATCCAAACTTCAGCCGAAATCACTGAGCAGACTCCACTTTAACCATGTTCGAGACAGAAGGTAACTAACTAAACAATCTTTACTGCGGTATAACCGCCTCAAGTCACTATTCTTTTAAAATTATATCAATGTTTTAAGCAAGTTGTGAAAATGTACAACACCCTTAATGAGATGTAGTAGATGCATGCTCTCGACGATTAAGTAACAATTGTTCAAATCGAAAATTTCATTTAACCAAAGCTTCTTTTCTGGCCGTCTTTCAATCACCATCCTACATTTGTTAAAACTTCACATGCTTGAACTAGAATACGCGTAACCAGATAAAATCAAGTCTAACGATTGCTCCAATCAAATAGCACGGCGACTGCCCAGGTCACGTCCGAGTACAGCAACAGAAATCGAAGCAATTTGGGTTGAATCAACAACAGAAACCCAAAATTGCAACAACAAAATAACCACAAAAAAATACGTGGAAAACGAATTTTTGCGGTTGCACACCAACCGCGAGCACAAAATGGCCAAGCGCTGCAGTGGGAAGTGACACAAGTGACGAGCACTGTGGAAAACAAGTCTTTAATTAGGTCGGGATCTTTTTGCATGAATCTATTTATATTATTTCAAACCCCAGCTCATTAGGGTTTTACAGGGCTCTACTAGTATAAAGAAGTGCCCTCAATGCTTTCAACGATTCGGGTTTTATTTCGTTAATCTAGTCCGATGTCCACGGATGAGTCTTTTCAGTTGGTCTCAAATTATCATTATCAGGATACGCGGCTAAAACCATTACTGTTAGAAGACATATGTACATAAATGTATGTATCCCATATGTCTTTTGGGATTTTTTCTTGATTTCGTTATTGTCTTATCGAACATATCGTGTGTTAGCTAACTGAGTAACTAAATTTGAACGACAGTATTATAGTTTAGAAACGAAGTTAAATACGTGAAAATAAGTCCATTGGTGTGGTAATAGAATTCTTAATAGACGAAATCTTTTCGAAAAACTTCTCTGTGCATTGAAAATTGTTGTAAACTTAGTTATTGTACCAAGTTCAATGCGAAGGCAAAGGCGTTGTCGTTCACCAACAATGTCACCAGTGCGCCACCTCGCTTGACAGCTAGTGCTAAAAATACTATTTTATTTTTTAGTAGCCAAAGGCATCAGAGAGTTTCGGCTTAGCACAAAATGCCTGAAAACAGTAAAGATATTTTCTTCGATTTCAGTCAACTAGAAACCAAATTGGAAACTACTATGTCGGTGTGAAGCCCCTCAAGCAACATAAAACATCATACAATTTAATACAAAAGTTTATGGTAGATGGCCAAAAACACACCTACAATACTATTATGCCTGTGTGCTGGTGTCAGCGCGTGAGTGTCTATATATATGTCTGATCCCAGCCGAAAGATACAAATTGTGTAAAAAGTTGGCACAAACATCAAAAATTGTTGCATACTTTCAGGTTGAGTGCCTCTGTGCAGGCCATGACGCGGCGGAATTCAATTTCGAAATAATTCAGTACAATAGAAGCTCAGAAAAACAAAAATATGTGAGAAGAGTAAGGCTTTAATGCGCATAGCCAAAAAGTTCGAATACAAAGTTGCATTGCGCACGGAATTTCACTCAAACCAACCCAACCACCAACGCAAAACAACTAAACCTCGGGCAAAGCGACATACAAAAATGTTTAATCAAATTTCATGAATAGTTTCGTATTTAAACATTTATTTCGAATTTTTGTTAATTAAAACGTGCTGACTCATTGTCAAACCACTGCTGAGCAGCAAATTTAATGTTCTCCCTTTGAGCATTTTTGAGTTGGACAAATTTGCGGAATTTGCTAGAAAAGCAAAACTCGAAAAACGAAAAGCGAAAAATACTGTGCACTGCAACAAAATCAGTGAATGAAAGAGAATGCAATTGGGACTGAAAAAGCGGTGGGAATCCATAATGATAGCACTCACAGCCACTCATCCAGCGCATACTGCAAAACACACACATAACTGTGCTCATATTGCGCGCTTGGCGAGTTTGGCGCTTTGCTGCCTTCTGTCTTTGCATGCATAAGCTCTCACTGTTTTTTTTTTCGTTTTTCACTCTTTTTTTTACTTCAACCTATTTTGGTTATATTTTTTTTCCAACTACTGAAGTCAGTGCTGTGCAGTGAAAGTTGCCGCTTTGCATGCCAAGTCGCAGAAGTAGCTTAAAGGATTAAAGGATTTCCTAGTGAATTGCGTGAATGTGTTTTTCGATCGTTTAAGCGTGAAATCTTGTTGTTGCATGTAATCGTGGGACTTTCATACACTTTAAGTTGTTTGATATACTTATAACTTATTCAAAATTATTCAAGTACCCAATATAGTTGGAAATAGTCCTCTTGTGTCAGCTTGACTTGAATACTCAACCAAGTTAGTACTAAGAGTATACAAACTATCAGCGTCCCCCTTTCTTATTTTTAAGTTAATATTGATATTTTGAGGCTTCCTTACATTTGAGTCAAAAACGAAACCATTGATGACTCAAGTGTCTGTATTTCTCATTGTTAGAGCCAACTTGCTCCGAATCCATTAGACCGATGAAGTTGTGTGATATATCAAATAAAAGGCCTTTTTGCAAGGATCTCAAATAATCGTTCTTTATAATTTTAAATTAATTTTTTTCGGGTTATTTAAGGAATTAGATGAAAATTGACCACTGTAATAACATATAGATTACGGTAAAACCTATAAGAAACCACTTGGCTAGTTATTTATCGTGCTTATCTTGGTTCCGTCCAGTACGAGAAGTTAGGCTATCATGGGTTCTGAGGTCTTAGCATTACCATACAGCAGTGTCTAAGCTGATCTGATGCTAGTCCTATTTTGAAAAAATGTGTGTTTAATTTAGCGGGAACAATAGTCAGATCACACAGGACTCACAAATAATTCATAACAGTTTTTTGCTGTATAATAATGGTTTGGTATAATACCATATACAGAATTTGTTTATTAAAAGAAATATGTATTCAAGTTTCAATTCCACCAAAACATATGACCGCTGTGGATGCATTCAGATTTGTAAGCCTACATTGATTTTTAAATCATCTCTATACAAAGCTTTCACGTGGCTATCTCTTCCAGTCCGGAATGATGACCTCGTTACTCAGGCAATTGAAGACAATTTCTTAAAATTTATGTTGTCAATTAGGCGATTGTGTCCTTCGATACAAATAATAATATACAAGCAGCAAGCTGTAAATTTTAATGTTATTTAATTTGGATTTCAATTTAACTTTTTCAATTGCATTGCAAAATTTAATATTCAAATAAAAAGAGTGAGTTGGAGTAACACCTTGTAGTATAAATAGCAATATGTATTTGTATGAGTATCTACAGCAAATTTCCAAACAATTGCACAGATTGGCGCAAAAACACTGCAATTTGAAGCGCATCGAATGGCAATAAAAACGAAATCTCACACATAAGCACAATTTGTCTATATGCACGTGTACGTAACCCTATAATAATAATAATAAAAAAACAGTTGAAAAAAAAGAGTAAATTGCGCAGTTGTCGGGCATAGCACAATGGTCGACCTTGACCTAGACTGACCCAACGTTGGAAATTATGTTCGCGCACAGACTGTGGATATTGCAATGGTCCAGAGCTGCTATAAATTAAGTACGCACGCACGAGCGCACATAAATGGCATATAAATGATGTTGACTCGCTGAAAAATCAATAATTCCATTAAAAACAAAATAACATAATAAATTAACAAAAACGGAAACCGAGAAGAAAAAAGGAAAATAGCTGCTTCTCTCAGCACATGTGACTGCGTGAGGACGCAATTCGAAAATTGCACTCGTATAAATATGCAGTTTACATACAACATATGCAAATAAAGACCCAATCTTTACTTCTCCACTTCTTTTGATATGCTAAGCCACAGTCGTCGGAGGCCTGACAGTTAAAATGAGAAATATAAATAGAAGTATGCAATTGGAGGCGGTAAAAAAGGAGGTAAAAGCGAGGCGAGGCGTGCACAAAACGCTCTGAGACGAGCAACGGTAACGGTAACGGAAACCGAAACGACAAAATGGTGGCAAAGCAGTAGGCACTTTTATATAAACTGTCGTGTATGTGTTTGTGTGTTTTACTATATCTACATATATGATAAAATATTTATTCAACTGCAATTGACGCTTGAGGAAAGATAGCAAACTCGAAGCAGTCGCCGTCACAGTGCAAACGAGTTGACTACCATGCAGACAGACATGGCACGGTATATTTGCAGCCGACATGTAAGTGCTTTTTAGTTTTACGCTTTTCACTCAGGGTGTACTTCAATTTGTTTATTCATTTTTTTACAATTTTTTTTTTTGGTTTTTAAGTTTTTTTTTTTTCAAATAAGTTCATAAATTATAAATCTGACGGTTTGACTATTTTTCTTATTTCTGCCTAACACATTTATCATTTTTTAATAAAGCGAAAAGTTAATCTGAAACTAAATCGGGAAAAATGTTTTAAAGGCACTCCAAACTATTTTGTCATCAATTTGTGCCAACGACACATAGAAAACTAAGATATTTTAAGCAGATTTCAATTCGTGGCCCCTCGCCTTTTTGGCATGAGTGATTTTTCGTGTTTTATCATTAATAACACAAATCTGTAAATAATTTAAAATGCCAAAATTGATTATGAACGACAGAGAGCGATCGCGCTTAATAGGTCATCAGTGTGTCAATAGGAATTACACCAGTCAATTCGGGGGGGAATTAAGCTAATAAAGTAAACAGCGATGGACGTGACTCGTCGTCTAACAATTATTATTGTTTGAAGAATATATATGTATATGCTACGCTTATTCAAACATACCTATTCCAAATAGATGAAGTTGAAGTAATTGCAATGCTCAGGCGTGGCACAAAGATTGATTGATGAAAGAAAAGTGTCATCCAACTCAACAAGCATTATCGAATTCCATGATATCGAATGGAAATGAAACAAATAATTCATTTCTATCTAATATCCGTCCTATCGATTTCGCCTAAGGCTTATCCAACTACCTACAATGTTTTTTCATAATTTAATTGCTGGCAGTATCTATTCACTTTTTCTGCTTAGAAGCATACATTTTAATGTACCTACTCGACTTTAAAGTGATTATTATCCAATATTTGTTGGTTTCTGTAAAACTACTTATCTGCAGCATGATCCATGTCGTGTCTTGTGTCAAGCTTACAACCTGCATTATAACCTGGTGCCTATTTCTCCATCATCGCATAACTTTAAATCTCTCCTTTTATCCCATCTCAACTCCTAACGACAATCTATTCGATCAGTCCCTTAGTTAATACGCTACTTGCATTCCTTATTTAAGCCTTCGTAGTATTAGAGTAGCTGTAGTACTTTCATCTTCTTTTTAATGGAAATCAGTTAAGTCTTAGCTGTAGTTTAAATTGTTTGATTGCTTAGTGTTAAACGGCTGATGATGTTAGGTCTGTCCTCATGTAGAACGAGATATTAGAATTGATATCACATGCCGACCAAAGAAACTATAGGCCACTTGAGCCCAGCCTACTATGTAACTGGGTGAATTTTCTTACCACTTGGCCCCGCCCAATGTGAGAACAGTGTGTGATCACTGCGGGCCTGCTAAGTCTATGTAGTGAAAACAAATTTTGGATTCTATTCTTTAACGATAAATCATTGGATCGCCTATCCAAAAAAGGGGTTCGAAGATTTAAGATCCTACCAATAGATTTATTTGGACAATACAATTTAGAAAAAGTACCAATGTGTATTTGTACAGTTCAGATTAGAAGTGTATAATAAACTATAGCGAACTTTCCAAATATTTCTGGGGCGTCCTTCTTCCAGTGACCGAATCATCCCGGTTTGGTCAAAAACTCTGACAGATCAGTATGTATATATAAAAATGAGCATGTAGTAAGGTTAGTAAATATATATTAGCAAATTGGGATTCGTTTTCTTTTTTTTAATGATTTTGTAAGTACTGTATTAAAGATTTTAAAGCGCCCAGAAACAGACAGGATGAAGTTGTTCTTTAAAAAAGTAATAATTAAGACATGGTGCACGCCGACCGGTGCTCTGGCTGGCTTGATCTAAAAGGGAGGGATAATACAGTATTTAGATAAAGTTTTCTATATATATATATAAATTAATAGAGACTCCTATAGACTCCAAAACGTTTTGACCTAACACCATGAAAATTGTTACATATATGGATATCATCATGGAGAGTATTTGTATGTGAAATTTCATGTGTTAGTCTATTGGAAAAAAATTAATTCTGTTTCAAATCACAAACAGCACCGGGATACTTGCAGTACAGTTAAAGCTCTCCTTGCGAACAGCTACACGAGGTGGACATCTCCCCGAGGCGGACATCTCCCGTGGCCGGACAATTTCATTGGAATTCACTGGATATGATATGTAATTATTAGTGTATACCTGTTTAGAGCAGGTAAGGAGCGAATAGTTTTATGGGTACTTTAAATGGATTATTGATCTACCTACTACGTTGGTTAATTTTATTTATATTTTTTTATTTAATATTCTAAATTCTCTGGTTGTCAGCAGCAGATAAAATAAGACACTTTCATAACCTAAATACGAATAAATATAGCAAACAAAAAAGCTTTTAATCCTTCCTCCCCATACTCAGATTACCCGTAATTGATATACTCGTATGAATTAAGTGTCACTCGCAGTCTCTGGAATACATTTTTTTCGTAAATATTATAGTTGTACTCGTTATGGAACTCAGCAATGGGGGAGTGAATGAGATATTATGCCACTAAAATTGAATAATTTAAGCAAAGGTACAGCTTGGGGCCAACGAACTCAGACTCAGCATGAGCTGAGTACTTAGCTGAGTTGCTCGTTTGTGTGGCTGGCTGGTTTCAATGAAATGAAAATATAAAATATGCATTTATTTACTACAGCCAGCCGGATGCATTACACTGACATACACTCGGCATATGAGTACAAATACACACGATGCCGATACACGAACAGCAAATGCCAAAAATAAATCGACAAAGTCGGCGTGCTTTCTAGCTGAAGCTGCCCTTAGTTGAGACGAGGTGGCAAAAGCCAAAGTTTTTGATGCGACAAAATAAAATAAATAATGTAATAATTCTTCTTTATTTTATTTTTATTTATTTGATATATCTATTTAATTATTCAGTTGCTTATTTTTCAAGTGAAAATTGAAGATCCACTAATAAAATCTTAAAATGACGGAACACAACATCAAAGGGCGAAGAACAAGTTTAAAGTGCTGCAACTGCTGACTGCACTTGTTAAGTTCAGCTTGCTTTCGCTCAACTGCAGTCGAACATGTAGAAAAGTTGACTTGGCTTTGCGAAGTTTACTACATTACTCTTTATATAATTGTGAAAATCAGTAAAAAAAAATAAATAAAAAAAAAACTTTAAAAAAATATAAAAACTTGCAACAAAACACGGCAGGAAGCGGCAAAAGTTTTGTGCTAAAGTTTTTTCTGTTTTATTGTGAAAGGTGGCATGCTACAACGGCGGCAACAATGCAGAATTTCGAGCTCTAACTTGGCACTGCACAAACGACAAAGCTTTAAATATTAACTACTTTAAAGTAGATATTTCTATCTTATTGTAAGTTCAAAAACACAATCCAAAATATTTTGATGAACTTCAACTATCCGAAGGGAAGGAAGTTGTCTTTTTTCGCTTGGTTTTGCAATAATTTTTGCTCTCAAATTTATCGTTGTTGTATTGTTTATTAGATACCAGTTGCGATATAAGTTGACAATTTTCTGAGCTGCACTTTCTTCACATTTTATGCCCTTCGTGCAATGATTAGTACCACAACTTTATCATTTAGTTTGTAACACAGTCAATGGAACATCGAAGATGCGATAAAATATATCTATACTCAAGTATTCTTGCCCAACTAGATAAAATAAGTTTACGAAGCTGGATCAGTTGTCCGTATGTATGTATGCGAGTTAGTTCCGCCTTTCTGTTAATAGGAGACTACCGGCCACTTTCGTTCAGTAATTGTAAAGAGGTTACAAGAGCAATAACATTTAAGTAGAAGTTTTTCTGGTTTTTTGACTTATCACATTGAAATTTCAAACCCCTAGATTTATTTAATCGCATAGTAGCTATATAAACGAATGGGTTAGTTGAAGGTTCTTATTAAAAAGTTTTTTGTTTCGGAACTACCGGGCTGAGAATTGGACATACAAACACAGAAAATTTCAAACGGCTGGTGTTACTGGATCGTATAGCCCTAGAGCCCAAGTATCAGTTTTAAATTTAATATAGATATACATATATAGATATACAACTGAAATTTTGTTAGATTTTTCTTCAGGACTACAGATACTCTTGGGAAGATTTCAAGTTTATCAGATTATTGTATCGAATAATCTTATATAAATTTCGTATCGTAACGGAATTTTTTAAATTGCATAGATAAAGTTCAACATCTTGACTTGAATTTTTACTTGTACAACGTTGTTGACATATCAAGCTATATTTTCGAACTTGTTACAACTCCGCTAACTAAGTAAAGCCTAAAAAATATAAAGCATCCATATAGATTTAAGGATCAAACTGAATATCTTTTGATACTTTTTGATAGGAAGCATCTTTGGTTTCAGTAGGGTTTCATTCAAACATAGACATTGGCTCATCGGCATACGAAGTCGTTCGAGTCGCTTTCCACAAATCATTTGCTTACCTGAATGTGTACGTTGACGCGGTAGCCTAGTGTACTAGGCCATATTGAACCCCCCACGATGGGCGCAGATAAATTTGTCAATTTTTCAATTTACCTGCGGGGGAAAAAAAGCACGTGTTTCACATCACAAGCTCGTGAGTGCTAAGCACACTTAAATATTGTTTTTTTTTTGTTTTACTTATTGAGTTATAACTCAAAAATGTCCACCTCCTCGAAGGACTCGATCGTTTAGAACGTAGAACATGTACATCCATGGGTGAAATGAAAAACATCGTTATGTTTGTTAACATATCTAGCTAAAATTTTTTCAGATTTTATGATAAGACCACAAACATAAATACTGGGAAATTAAAGTTCCTAAAATTATTGGATGGCATAGAATCCTTTGAGCATACGGTGTGTTATAACTTCAGTATAGCTGAAGCTAACTTTCTCTTTTATTTTCTTTTCTGCTTTTTTCTTTTTGAATTCTTTCTCATTTTTTATCCCTCCTTGCTCTTGTGTGATTTTTCCCAAAGCAAGTTTCACAAAATTTGCACAATTGGCAATCGAAAATTGGAAAACTTTTTCCCATATTTGTTTTGACTTCATTCACTTGACTGCCATCGAACAATACGTATACCAACACACACAGAGATACGGGTACAGTTGTATTGCAAAAGTTTGAGTCGCTTCAAAAAGCACATAAAAGTTAAGCTCGGCATTGGCTAAAGGAGAAACTTTAACGCAGAAATGGCCCCAATTTTCAAACATTTAGAAATAAAAGTATATCTAAGCGTTTAATTGCAATTATGTGAGAGCTTTACGACCAGACAGTTTCCTTGCAACTGCCACTGCAATTGCAGTGCGCAGAGAGTTTAAGATACAAACACACACGCACACAGGGGTCTGGTTTAATTAATATCTACTGCAATGGCAGCACAAGCAGTTTAGCAGTGCGAAAATCGTCTAAACTTTCTCAGCCACTTGGCCATTCGAATGCATTGCAATGAGCACAGAAGTTTTCCACATTTCCATAAAAGTGAAATTTTTACTCGCATCGATAATCGAGTCAAGGACATTCGCACCTATTAGTGTTGAGTTAGAGGTACGCAAAGCGCAGGCATTCGCAATTTGTGAGCAAAAATAAACGTTAATTTACGCGGATTGCTGCATTTCCCTTTGTTGTTGTGCGCTTAATTTCGGCGGTTTTTCGGCACTTACACCTATTCGCACTGGTATCTGCTGTTGTCAGTTTGCTGGTCAGCGGCACACGGAATTTGAAATAGAGTGTGGGGCTCCTGTGCGTGTGCATGGGCACACGTAAGCATCGTAATTTGTTCTCGAAATCGATTTGCCGCAATGCTATTGAAACGTGACGAAAAACAAATTTTAATTGAAATCGATTAACTCACAAATTGGGCGAGAATTTTGAATCGCCCGGGGCATAGAACGTTTTTTGCAATTAGGCACATTTTTAGGGCCTTTATATTGTAAGTATTTTAAGCTTCGTTAGCGCACAACTTCATTTTGTCTCTCTTTTACCAAAGCTATAAAAAATTAACCATTATCCCGGCCATTAAAATATTACGTAAACACTTTGGGTAAAGGGCTAAAATTTGTTATTATGTTTGCCGTCTATTGCGAAGAAAGACCATTATAAATAGATCAAGATGGGTTCAAGTCGCTTGAACTACTAAAAGTATGCTACTGATCTCGGAACTGCGTGTTAAAAAGCCATACGCATGCCATCCTTTGTTCTATTGATCCGCTTAAGATGGCATTTTTTATATCCATGGCCTCGTAACAACGGCATACCATTACAATGATATGAAAGGTAGATAATAGTACCCTAAAAAAAAAAACGCTTCTTCTTATGCCTTTGGAGGAAGTGACATAAGACAGAACAAACTCTCTGGTGAAGCAGAGCATATTTTTTATCACGTCTTTTAAGCACTCGTATAAGGGTGGCAATGTGGAGAACTAGATTTACTCTTTTAACCACCGTTAGATGCAAATTCTCTGTGGTTACTTTTCGGTTAAAACCATTGCAACCAAACCAAAATGGAGCAAAACTGGTGTGAGTACCGGGCTGAGTCCATCTGTGCAGCTGCTTGGTAGCATTCCAGCAAGATTTCCAATAACACATACAAAACCCTTTAGCTGCTGCTGAAGGCTACACAACATTTCCAGTCTTGAACAAATGACAACCTACGTCATTATTATAGTATCTTTTGTGCCGAAATAGCTGCGCCATAAACTCTTGACCAGATTTACTTATGACTTATGAGCGAAACACAAATCTACAAAGTAAACATTAATTCGAATAAAATTTTGGACATTTTCATAGCACACGGCTCAATAGCTTAGCAGGCTTTGAATTTGCCCATTCATACAGACACACATATATCGTTTAACAACAGCTAGTATAATATCGCACACACAGAGATAACCTCGCACACTGACAGATGCGTTCCCATTTCACTTGGCTGTCATTGATTTCCCCTAACACACAAAGGACCACCAAAGGCGTGTGCGTTCCAGTATGGATTTCACGTAGCGGCTATGAACATTTATCGATGCGAATGTGTCAATATGCCGTGAATGTAGGTTATGATTTAGGTGTGCCCAGTTACTTTCCCAGCACCATTCATCATATTTCGTGCGCATATATATTTTCTATTTATTGATTTGCACAAAGGTGTTGTATTTCGAACGTTGTAACGAATTCAAATTTTTTAACATTCTTCAGTTGGGCCTCCGCAACACGTCCTTCTACGGCTGGTATACGTGTATTTCAATAAAGTTAGTGCACTTATATTAGATTTGTGTTGGCTGCATAATGAAATATATGTAAGCGTTTTCTAAACATTTTATTAAAAATTTATGCGTAAAACGTAAAAATTACATGCCATAAATATTTGACTGCTTCAACCATGAAACTGAATAGCAACATTCGAACCAATTGAAATAGAAATCGCCTTGCGTACATTATTGCTGTTGGCATTAGCAATAAATATTGTGCATTTTAGCTTCACAGTGAGTGCAATCACTTCTGGCATTTGTGTGTGGCAAACAATTTAATTTTTGGTTGAATTGTTTGAAGGCTTTAAGTCAAAAAAACTGATTTCTATACATTCGCATATATGTTTACATTTTTTTTATATTTGCTATGGTGAGAAACGTTGTTGGCATGTTTTTGATATAGGGCAACATAGGGTAACATTTTGCATAGCGTAACGCTCACATACAATCAAACATCGTCATCGGCTCACGTACGAAGACATACGTAGTCGTAAATCTTTCAATTTACCTGCAGTTCAATATCCATGGGGGCGGGGGGAAAACGCGCTTTACACATCACAAGCTACTACTGTCAGCAAGTTTATAGCTAGAGGGTTAGTCTCCCTTTCCAACATAGGCAACTCCTCCTGAGATCTGCAGGTCTCGATGGATAATAGCATAACAAATGTACCACGGCAAATTGTCTACCCTAAATGTTGTCTGCCTTTTATCTCAATTTGACGAACTTAACTTATTTTAAAATGTAATTAGAGTAACCAACTCTGGACTGCCACTTTCATTTATGTAATCCATTTTGCAATAATCTTTTCAATGCCACTTCTGACCGTTACTAAGCTTATTTGTGTAACTTTGGACATTCATTGAGACGTAAACATTTTGCCACAAAGTGAAGATATTTTCAAGCATATTTCAAATGAACAGAAAAATAAATAAAATTAATATTCCATTAAATTGCAACTGTTTTCATTTACCTCATGAAAATATCATCAAGCACACGCCACTCAAAACCAAATAACACTTAATGCATAATCTTCTTTCCGAGAAATTCGTGACACAAGCTCCATTGTGCTCGGACTCGTTGTATGTGCACGAGTGTGTGAGCAAACTTACGACACGAGTACGAGTTGCAACCACAATATTTGAGTATTAACTGTGTGCTGTGTGCTGTGTGCATTGTACTTGACCTGCATAGAGCAGAAGTAGTTCTAAAGAATTACAACAGAATGCTTAAGTAATGAAGTATGTAAAGGTGGCCGGGTGCGTGGGAGTGTAACAAAGAAAGGGAGGGATGAAGGCTGAACTTTCAAGAGGAATCAAAGTTTAAAAACTTGCAATTTATGACATTTGTAATATTTGGAGATGTTCTCGAATTATATGTGCTAAGCGATAGAGGACAAATGTGTAAAACTTTGAAGAGCCAAAATTCTTAAGGACTTTTCACTTTAATTGTGGTCAAAAAGATTTCAAATTATGGTGAAATACGCAAATTTGATGAAGTATCAAAATTATTGATTTAACTAATTTTATGAGTATATATATTACTAGATTCCGCCCGCGAGTTCGTCCGCCTGGTATGGACCAACATTGAAAATTATCCCGCGGGATCCATTCATCGCAATAAAAGTATATAATATACTATACTATCTGCTGCGTTACACATAATACGAAGTATTATGGAGCTGAAGATGAAATTTCATTTCATTTTTGCCTTTGAGCCCTCGCTTAGCTAGCTACGCCAGTTCTCACACTCTTTTTGCAAACAACTCACAAACACAAACATAAATATGAAGAGGAAGAGGAAGCATAGCAGAAACAACAACAACAAAAACATACGAAACGTTTTGTGCTTGGTGTTGCATTAGTTTTGCAAAAACTTAAGCCTGCGAAAAAACATATTTTCCTTTAAAAAAAATATATATATAAATATAGCCCATAACACTCAGTAATAACTTAGCATTGTAACGGTGAAAGAATTTTTTAAATCGGATGAGCAGTTACGAAGATTATTTCTAACATCCAAACAAACATTACTTCTCTGTAATATTAGTATAGATTATTATTGATAACTTCTGGGTATCTTATCATTATGTTGTGAACTTTGAACACAAAATTAAATCTTATAAATAATATAATAATGAGTTTATTAATGTCTAAGAAATCGGTACTAATGGTCGGCAAGCCAGTCTTTCATGTTTATACATTTAATGAAGGCACGCTTGAAACTTCGTACAGAGAGGAATTGTAATCCTTCAAAGTAAGGAGCGACCACTTTGGCGAACTCTTTTGGCATACACACAAGATGTGCTCAATACTATGGGCTTCCATAATGCAGTAACTAGAGAAATATGTTTCAATGACTCCACTCCTTAAGGTCAAACATTTGCCTATAAGGGCCGCTTAGATAGCCCGTGAGTAATGTAAAGTACATAACTCCTATTTAGCACTTCATATGGAAAAAGTTAGTGTAGCGCTTGACAAAGGCCCCTTCTGCCCAATAATGTTTGTTTTATCCTGAGTTCCTAAAAGTGCCATTGTTGATGTTGTTGCTTTATTTCGTACCAAATTCCCTAGAATGACTTAATGAATAGTTAAAACCAATAGAAATTACGAAATAATATTGTAGTTAAGCCCAAATTAACGGCAAGTTTCGTGCCTTGGGCAATCTTCAGACACGACACGACACCACAGCTTCAGAATGGGGAAGAATTCATGGGATAAATTTATTTAGTAGACTGACTAGGATGTATGCTAACTTCTGTCAATGGCAATGAACTTTTCCACTAAGATTGGCTAACATACACTGTATGCTTAGTGAGCCATAAAATAGAAGCCCGATATTCCAGGAAGACACCACAAGCAGATGTAGAGGAGGCTTATGCAAATCTCAACTCGGCTGAGCGCCAAAGTTTGAGCTTAATACAATAATTTTGTGAAATGGAACACCTGCGGAAGCCGACGAAGTTTGCAAAACTAATCTGTGTTAATTTATGTGGCAAAGTTTTGCTAAATAAAATGCTATAAATAATAAGGCATATTTCACATCAAGAAGCGAATTTATTTATTCCCAACCATTTTGTTGGATACAACGACGACGACAGCGAGAACAACAACAGACAAACAACAAACACTTGACTTGGCTTCACTTGATGTAAGTAAAGCTGCAGCTAGGAAACATGATCACTTCAAAATGCCTCACTACACACTCGTATGTCTGCGCCTTCAAGTATGCTTAGATATTTGAGTGCGAACAAGCCCCGAAAATCGAGAGTGATGCACTGCAAAGGCGCAAAAGTTTTGTGCAAAGTTGAGTTGAGCAAGTTTTTGTGCTGCAATGACTCCGTTTTGATTTTTGGCGTCAAAAAGAAAAACAACAACAAAAAACACAAACAAAAAATATGAAAATTATACCAAAAAATCGAGAAAAAAATGTAAGCCAGAAAGCTGCAGGCCTGGAGCATTCTAAAAATTTGAATATGTTCCGGTCTTCAGCTCGAGCCTGAACCAAATCTTAGAGGCTTAGTTTTAAACCTTAGGTCGACTTTTGAAACAGGAAAATATTCTAGCATTGTACGTGTCCAAGACAACAGTTTTCCAACTAAACTAAAATAATCGTTGTTGGAAATTACGTCGAAATTGTGTACCATATAAACTAAGAGAAGGGTCAAGACGCTAAACTAAAAACAATCAGTCAAAAACAAAAAAAAATATTTTTCCCATCGTAAAATAAAGTGGATACATAGTACACCGATATTTGCAAATACAAATCAATGTTTTAAGGCCTATTGATCCCGGTGATAACCGAGCCATGAAATTTTATGAAATTTAAGGCCTGATGATGCAGTTGATGGGAAACGCTTTCAACTAAAAATAATTCAGACATTGGCTCATAAGAAGATTATTTGGCATTATTATTTAAAAAAAGCAACGCTTATACATTCAAGTGCCAATTAAAGTGTCTTAGAAATACTTCTATAGTAAATCTGTAGCACTCTTCACAGTAGCACTAAGTAGTTGAGAATTCTTTCCTCTTTATAGCCTTCCTCGAGAAGTCCTTTTTATTATAATTTGTAATTATATTTAACCATGCCGCTTTTATGGCATCTAATTGAAATAATACAAATAAATAAAAGGTTTCTTTATTGTGGTTGGTGACTTTAGAATACTTTCAGGTTACTTGAATAATTACTTTATCTTTGATTTTTTCTTAATCTGATTCTAATTATCTGCCAATTTTAGACCTATCACTCTGGGACCCTAATATAAGCCTAAACTAATATAAGTATACTGCTATGTATACTCTAGTAAATCAAATTTTTAAGACTTTTCCAAATTTTCTCTCCTTTGAAAATCAGTTTAAGTGACAAAAAAATCCGGAGACTCGCACTCTAAAAATGCAAAGTTGTAGAGATAGCCAAGTAGAGTACAAAAAAAGTGACTAACGTGGCAGCAAAAATTGGAAGCAGAAGCTAAGGGAGGACGAGAAGGCGCACCAGGAGAACAAACCAAGAAGCTGCGAAGAAAAGGCATTACGGTTAAAAATGTCCTTGTGCATAAGTGAAGCAATTTTTTGTACTCGCAATCGCCGTTTTTTTTTTTACTTCTATCCTTCTTTCTCTTTGTTTTGAACTGACCTTTTCGTTCGCCTTTGTTTTATTTTGCTTTTTTGTTCTTTGCACACAACTTACCTGATTTTATTTTTATGCATTTATGCAGCGCAGCGCAGCGAAGTGGCGCGAGGAAAAGTCACATGAACTGACTGCAATGCAGTTGTTTCGATTATGCTTCGCTGCCGTGCGCGCCAACTTTAATGCGACATTAACTCGCAATGCAATTAACGCGCAACGCACTCCAATAAATACAAAAGGCACAAGTTAAAAGCAAAGCAAACTCGAGTTCATTAAAGTTAAAACCAGCAATAAAGACAACAACAACAACTAGAAGAATCAACAACTAATAAACGAAAAGCAAAACACTCATTGGGGAAAGTGCTTCACATATGCACCCCACAAAGTAGGCAACAACATTTTCCACACTCGCTTGATTCGTTCAGTTGCAACATGCAAAAATGCAAATTTCAAGTGCACTCACAAAAAACGCTTTCGAATCACAAATTTCGAGTATCGCAAAAACAACCACAAGAATAAGAAAAACAAAAAAAAAAAATCTGACATAAATTTCCGCTCAACGATTTCGCGCCACAGAGTCAGAAATGCTCGCCTTTTTGCAACGAGCAATTTTTGTTGCAAGCAGGAAATCAATGGAAAAACATTTGAATTCGTATTTCCTTTCGAGTGAAATTAACTTTGATGACTCGACGGTTCGACTTTTTTCGATTGTTGTTGTAGCGCTTTTTTTTTGTTATTTCATGCATGAATATTACGAAAAGCGCCTCATGGCATTTCCTCTGTCATTTGCTCTCTCTTTTATTTCCGCTGAATAACACCATTAAAAAAAAGAAAACTTAAATTAAAAATGGCACAAAAAAGGCAAAAACAAATCACAGGTGAACTCAAGTAGAATCAACGGAACTCCATTGGAGTCTTGAGCTTGCGAAAATCGCCAGATCAATGAATACACTCAGTTTTAATTGTCTCTTTATGATTTCCAATAAACTAAGCAATTTAAGTAGTGGATGTTTTCACGTCGTTTGCTGGTTGACTATTTACGTCGTTTAGACAATGAAAAATAGACTTTTAGAAGCGTCAAAACAATCAAGCTTGATGAACCCATCCTCAAAGCAGAGTAACAAAGTTACTTTGCTAAAATGTTGGTCTCCCATGTTCGCCTATAGCGGGCCGAAAACTCCAATATGAAAGAATAGATTTTTCTATAGGAACTTGAAGTTAACGCATAGACTTAAATGAGTCTTGGATTGTTCAAGGTTTGAGTGCAAGAATCTAATATTAGGTATCTGAAACTTTCGTCGTAGAAGTTGAGCTATGTCGTTATATTGTCGTTATATGGTTCCGAAGTGTTAAGGGTTTTTGTAGATCCACTCATTGCCTTCTAGAAGCTGAACAGGTTACGACTGGCAAACATAGATCCGTTATAATACCGTATGATGGAAAAAGACAACGTTTCTAGAACCACCTTGTCGCCTGTACAAATCTGACCAATTTCTTTATAGGCATCATTGTTAAATCTGGAGGTATGGTATGTGGTATGTGCATATCACATAAAGTGCAATCTCCTTTTCTTTACCATCTGTACAGCTTCTGCATTGGTCGTTTGTTGTCAGGTTGCTTTCACTAATAATTTTTCAGACTAACAAGTGATTAACTCAGTGCATCCACATTCTAACCGACTGTGCATTTATACCGGCAGTTTCACAGTCTTCTGAGATAGGGAGAGCCTGAAGTTTAGCGCCGCTTACCCATCAACTCCTTACCGTTCTTTATACACGAAGAATATTCTCAAAGCCAATATCGTTAAGCAAGTTTTGATTTTAAAGCTTTTCTCTTGCTACCTTTTAGTCCTACTTTCACCTGACATCACGGCCATTACGGGATTTGCATATTTGAACGTTCCACAAAAAGAAACGATAAACAACAATTTTCGCAATAAAAGAAGCATTTAAAGCAGAAAAGTCACCCAACACAAAAAGAGACAATTGCAAAAAATAAATAAATAAATTGCAGATCAAAGCGAGAAAGAGCAACTACAACTAAAATAGAGAAAGAATGATTTTTTTATTATTATTAGTTCTGTTTTCTTTTTGTAGCCGCTTAAAATTTGCAGCTGTGAGCAACATAAATTCGCAATGAGACACACGCCACATGCTATTTTCGACACTATCGAAAATCCAACAATATCAACAAAAAGAAGAACACGATTTCTTTCTTATATTTTATGCAACGCCCGAAAGGCAACAGCGAAATGCTTTTAATTGGCATAATTGCGAGTGAAATGTACCAGGACAAAGGATTCGCCGACGTCCGAAAGGACCAACGACCCGAACGAATAATGGCATTAATAGTCAACTTCAATCAATGAATGCATTTCATATGTAACAGACTGAGAGAGTTTGAATTGACAGGAACATAGTAAAAAAAACAAGAGAAAAAAATTGGTGAGCAAGCAGACGGCGCGGCGCCATTTTCGCAAAACTACGCTAAAAGAAAGGAAAGCAGAACTTGCAACTTGCGGCGCACTCATTCATTATGCACTCGAGGAGCAACATTTTCCAGTTGGCGCCACGTTGAGTACGTCAAAGTGTGCTTGCCACAAATGCCACTTCAAACTAAGTAAGAACGCGCGGGACAACCCAAGCCAAAGTAATGCAAATAGGCGACAACAAACAAAGCCGCACGCCGGAAGTGGTCGTCTGCCAAGAGAACGAAGTGTTGCCTTGAAAGGCCAGAAAATAGAAATGGGTTAAAAGCGTGTAATTTTATAATTGTCGAAATCATTGAGATGTCTAATTTGCGGAATTGAGTTACAAGTTGAAAATAAGACTTGACCCAAAAAGCTGTGAAACAACATTCAATGAATCCGTATCAATGCTCCATCCAACCCGCGTTTTACCAACACTGTTTGGTATTTTTGCAGTATTCGCGTTTTAGTGCGTTTTTAATACACGTCACACGGGAACAGCTGAGTTTTGTTATCAGCTACCACAAAACTACAGCAAGGAATATGGGCGGCCTAATGCAAAATATGAGAATACAGGTGTGGCGTAACACGGCCATACGTACACAAACGACACAAGCCGCGGCGAGACGACGTGTTGTGATCACAGGCACGGGTGCTGTAACACCATTAGGCAAGAATGTGCCGGAATCCTGGCGACGACTGCTGGCCGGCGAAGCGGCAATATCACGACTTGGCGAAGCATTCAAAGGACTGCCGTGTCAGGTGGCAGCACAGATACCGCGCGATGGCCTCGAACTGGAAAAGCAACTCAGTAAGACCGATTTGAAGTTGATGAGTCCTGCAACGCAACTGGCCATTTTAGCGGTGGATGAAGCTTTAGCCACAGCGCAGTTGAAGCCAAAGGAATTGAGCGATGAGCAGCGAGAGCGCTTCGGCGTTTGTGTTGGCATGGGCATGTTCGATCTTGCGGAGGTTTATAATACTTGGCAGCAACTACAAAGCGGCTATAATCGCGTTAGTCCATATTTTGTGCCACGTCTGCTGCCCAACATGGCGTGCGGACACATTAGCATGCGTCATGGATTGCATGGACCAAATCATTCCGTATCTACTGCTTGTGCCACAGGTGCACACGCCGTTGGTGATGCTTTACGTTTCATACGTAACGGCGATGCGGATCTGATGCTTGCGGGTAGCAGCGAATCCTGCATTGATCCGCTCTCTATTGCTGGATTCTGTCGTTTGCGCGCTTTAAGTACGGCTTTCAATGAGACACCGGAATTGGCATCGCGGCCATTCGATAAAAAACGTGATGGCTTTGTTATGGGTGAAGGTGCTGCTGTATTGCTGCTTGAAGAGTTGGAACATGCGCGTGCACGTAAAGCCCCGATTTTGGCCGAACTTCTTGGCTATGGTCTGTCCGGTGATGCTTATCACATAACGTCGCCTAGTGAAAATGGCACTGGTGCAACGCTGGCAATGCAACGTGCGATCAAAGATGCCGGCGTTCAACCCGAGGATATTACCTATGTTAATGCACATGCAACATCCACGCCAACTGGCGATCGTATTGAATCGCATGCGATTGGACGCGTCTTTGGCAAACATGCCGACCAAGTGCGCGTATCATCGACAAAGGGCGCACACGGCCATCTGCTGGGCTCATCAGGAAATCTGGAGGCGCTATTCGTAGCACAGGCATGCGCCAACAATAAGCTGCCGCCATCGATCAACATCGAACAACTGGATGAGGCGATCAAGGCAAATATTGTAACCGAAGCCTGCACGTGGTCAACGGCGACGGGGAGCACAGGAAAGCGACGCATTGCTTTGAAGAACTCTTTTGGCTTTGGTGGCACAAACGCAAGTCTTTGCATTGCAAGCTTTCACGAATGATCCCAGATGGAATGCAGTCGAAACCTAACTGAATGATGGCGTGATATGGGATATTCCCTGCAAAGTTAAATGGGAATCCCCGAAATTGTTGAAAAATGAAAAGAGTTTGCTTTTTAAATTTTTAGGAAAAATGTTTAGCTTTAAAACTTTATTTGGCTCACTGTAAAAACTACTATTATTTTGTTGCTTCCTCTGCTTTCTTGTTGCTTTCATTAATGTTTAGATTTCTGTATTACGTTTGATTTGTTTTATGCAGCATCGGTTGGCGCCTCTAAGACAGGGTACTCAATGTACCCTGTGCTCAAACCCAATCCTCCATTGAGGAAGTTGGCGCCCCTAAATTGCTTTGTTTTGTTTGCTCCTCTATTGTTGAAAATATATTTTCACATATTTTATTATACAAACTTTTTTGTACAAATTCGTGAAGTTTAAATTACGTTTTACGGCGTTTGCTTTAAATTACGTAGCGTAATAAATCCGGACTCATTGCGATCCGTGATCTTAGCTGATTAGACGCGATATCTGTGTTTGTGTCAGATTTGTCGTGTCTAGCTTTTTTATATATTGCTTTTTGTGTTCGTTAATTGTTACATTAAAAACTAATTTAAATTAAATTGTTAAATTATCCGGAGTGGTGTGTTAGATGACGTAAAAGTGCTAAACATAAAACTAAACGGAAAGGAGCATCCACAGCAATAGCAGAAAACAGCACAGCAACAAACGTAATAAAAAGACACGATGGCCACCAAGCGGGTCGCCTAAACCAATTTTTTCCTTAATTTTTTTTAACGTATCATATTGTACAGAGTTGAAATTATTATAAATAATTATTAATTCTAAGATTCATTTTGCAATATTATGTTCAATAGAGCTGATTGAGGATACATTTACTTTAAAAAGCTAAACTAAATTTTTATTTATTAATTAATTTTTTAGCTTTTTAAATTTATTCTTTATTATATTTTAAGTGTAATTGCGCATTGAAATATGCTACATAAATATATTTAATTATAAATTTTCAATTTCAATTTTTTACTTTAATATTACTGTACACATTTTTTATTATCATTAATTAATTTTCTTTAATATTTTTTTATTAGTATTTCTGTTAATTTTTTTTTTATTTAATTTTTTTAAAAACTTATTTTGCAAAAAACAACAAAAAATTTTTTTTGGAGCTTATTCCAAATTGTTATTATCCAAATTGTTTTCGAGCTTTAATTTTGCACATCATTAAATTATTACGTATTTCTGGTAAACTTTTAAAACAATAAAAATTTCTTAAAAAAAAAAAATATTGGTTAATTAAACGTCAAGTAAAATTCGTGTTCGTGTGAAATCGTACTGAAAAATTAATATTTTTGTGTACTAAATAATTTTCAAGTGTTGGTTTTTTTTATTTATTTATTTTTTTTTGATTCGATTAAATCTTTAAGACTTTGAATAACAAATTTAAAAAGTTTACAATCACTGTATGGAATATATTTTGCTTTGGAACAATTTTTTAATTGAATTTATATTTGAAATTGATTTTCTGATCGTTTTTGACTGAAAATCTTTAGCGGGTTCTTCATTTATAAAATGTAGCCCAATTTGCAATTTATCAAAATAAAGTAGAACTTATATGAAAACCAAAAAACTTTGTTCTTTATTTATATGGAAGACCTCCTTAGAACCAAGCAATATCAAAAATGCACTCTCATTCATTCCAGCAATAGACCATGTGTAGACCTACCTAGACTTCGAATAAGCTAATTAGGATACTCATAATGTACCCTGTGTCAGAATTGGCGTAGCTTCGAATAAGATCACCAAAAGAAAAATTTTTCTTAAAACTAATCTTTCCTTTTTTCCTTCCACTAATTTTTGCCGCCCTTCCTTCGGGTTGTGTTTGCTATGATAAATTCATACATATTGTAATTATTTTTTGTGTGAGTTTCGTTTGTTTTTGCATGTATTGAGATTTTTTTGTTTACCGAAATTAAAAAAAAATTTAAAATATTTATAAATATTTAATTATAATCTTAAAACATATTTTCGCTTATTACATATAAAATTAAAATGTCTATTTCTTTTAGTGCTAGTATTTCGGTTGCCGCTGAAAACGTGCAAAGGCGCGCATCACTCTCTCAAATTATGTCTCTGTTCCTCAAACATTTTCGGTATATGCACTTTTCGCGGGAGGTCAATGGTGGGGCTGTTGGAGGGAGATGGAGCTCGTCTACCGTACGACATTAAGCAACAGTTAAGAAAGAATTCTAATTGAGCAAAGCATCCATGGTATATGGAAATGGTGGATGTTGTTTAAAATGTTGGTTCCGAAATTGTTGCTGCAAATGTTGTTGATGTTGTTGTAATAATTGTTGTTGCTGTTGTTGTAATTGTAAATATTGCTGTTGTTGATATTGGTGTTGTTGTTGTTGTTGTTGCTGCTGCTGTTCATAAATTGTTGCTGCTTGTAATGCCGCCGTTGTTGTTGTTACTACTGACAACGGCGGTGACGAAGGCAACAATGACGACAACGCTAAAGCTGATTTTGTTGTTATTGTTGCTGCTGTTGCTATGGTAGTGGCGGTGTTTTTGTTGTTGTTTGTATGGTTCATGCAATTGTTGGTCGATGACGGTCAGTCTAATATCACAATTTGCGATTCAATTGGTCTGCTTGTTGCTGTAAATAATTTGTTAGTTGATATTGGAAGATTTCGCCAAGGTTTACGAGCAGCACGTCTCAAATCAGCGGGTGAAAGTATTTTTCGCGCCTTCCTGCAAATCGGCGAGTTAAATTAATCCACAAATTCCCAATTAAAACATACTTTAAACATACTTGTTCGCCTCCGTTGCTCTGAAGTAAACATCGTCGGGTGCATCCATCCAACTGATAACCTGTTTGCGACCATTTCCAGTGCGGGCCATTTGTGCAATCTTTTGTTTGCCATTCAACTAAAATAAAGATATACAAATGAGAATAGCAAGAAAAGACAAATATCTATTTCCCTTGTAACGTACGTGATGTCTTGAAAGCGGTTGCCCCGAAGCGGCCATCATAGCGGCAAACTGTTCGGGACTTGGGCAATGTGAGGGCATAGGATCTTTATTCGGACGTTTGGCTGGTGGTCCACTCGGCACAATTGTCACTAAGAACAAAAAATGTTATTAAATCAGATTGTAAAAAAACACTTCTTCTAGTTTACCATCTGTGCCATTAAGCTGTTGTTCCGGTTCGAGAGCACGCTTTCGCAACGTTGACGTCGGTATTATCGTCAGATCTTTATTATCGACTTCTATGATCTTATTCGGTATACGCTCGTAAACTAAACTGCCATCGGGTGCTTTGGGCGGTTTCGGGAATGAGACAATATCGGGTTTCGGCATTTGATCCTTGGGCGTAAGCACCAACCAATCATGTGGACCATTGCCCGGCGACCCCAAACGATTTGCTATTTTTGTAACGCTGCCACGTTCCTTCTTTCTGAGCAAAAGCATATTTTTAATTTCTGCTTGCGTTTTGCCACTAATTCGATTCGCAACTATATAGGACGAGATGCAATACAGATTAAATCTTTAACTCTTTAAACCATATGCTCAATGAGTGTGAACTCACATTCCTGCTTCACTAATAAGCCATTGATGATATATGAGCTCTGCCGCGCCGCCTTCTTCGGCTTCACCACATGCCGGCAAATTATGCGTGCCAAGCGCGTCATCGGATTCGTATGCAAATAGAATGCAGAGCGTGTTTTCATAATCGGGCGCGGCGAACCGGTGCTGATAGCAATTCCGTGCGCCTGCGCATAATGACGGGCCAAGTGTGTCTTCAGCTTAAATTCTTTGCCGCAATTGACAATTGAACAACTAGAAAAAGTTGATGCGCTTAATAAGTTAATTGTTAAATTATAATAATAATATATATTCATGCATTACCGATGCAATTGACGATTTGACAGATCATTAATTTTGTCCTCGTCGGCAAGTTCAGCGATTGCTTTCTTCTTCGCCTCAGCTTCCGCATCACTCTTGTTCGCTGATTTTAAGCCGCCATACTTTTTCCAATAGTCCCAACAGCTTTGGCACAGACGACACGCAATGTGACCGGTGGAGAAGGGATACCACTACAGAGAAACAAAATACAAAATATAACAATTAAGGGATTTTTTCAATTGGACAGTTGTTAGCGCACTCCCAGCACCTGTGGAGATTTTGTTGTTGTGCACGATTCACACGGCTTGCCATTATTGGACAGGTCAGCGCCGCCATTAGTTGTGCCGTTATATATACTGCTAATACCGCTGGCGACGGCTCCACTTTTCTGGCTTGGGCTGGTCTTTGCATTGTTATATTGTGGTATGTAGACTTGTTTGAGCTTTAATTCCGCTTCAACCGCTTTAACGCGTTTCTGTTGCACATAACGATCGGTGGTCTTCCACATGTAATAATATTCAATGATCTGTTTTAACGTCTTCCAAGGTAGCTAAATTAAAGATTAGAAGAACGAACCTCATTAAAATCAAATCTGATAAAATAAAGGATAATCAGGTACTCACAAAGTCTTGTCGTATATCATTAAAGTCTTTGCCATACTTGTCTAATGCCTCCTCAAAGAGATTAGCCTCTGATGCGCTCCAATCTTCTATTTCATCGCGACAGAGTACGGGTCCAGTGGAAGGAACTAACGAGGACATGGCTTCCTCAATTGAATAACTGTGTTTGTGCAATATGTCCATGGCATGGAACTAACGTGTGAAAGAAGAGAGAAAGAGAGAGAGAGCCGGTTGTGTTTTGTTTAGTATAACTGGTACGTGCTCGATCTGATATGATAACTCAGCAGAAAGCACGAGTTGCTTCAGGTTTAAATTTTGTTTAAAATTGGCCTAACTGCGTTTAGCGACTCACCGGCATCTAGCGCAGACGACCCCAACTGAACTTTTGCGTAAGCCCTATGCCCACACTTACCAATGTGATATCCCGACTGGCCGCCGCCGCTGACATATGCAACGAGGGCTGTTTCACCGAACTACTACAGTCCAACGCACGCGCAAAGGTACCGATCGAACGTGATACAACTAGAAACTGATCAATTTTACGATCGGTCAGAGTGTGTTCGGGCGTCCACATAATCGTTTCCAGCTCCTCCAGTTTACGTTCATCGGTGCTGGTGTCTTTTAGCTTCGCGGGTATATCACACTGATAACGACTGCCAACGCGGATTTCACCCTTATCGGCAAGCAGCGTTTTTTGATTCGGATCGAAGACAAGACAATAGAAGAATGTGTCCTATAAAAATAAGGCATATGTATTAGTAAGGGATGTTTTACTCTCGGTAATTAAGTAATCCAAGGCCTAGTTAAGAAACTAGTCTAATCTACGAAATTTACGACTCACGTCTTTATTAAGATAGCTTTGCAAGGATTCCGTTTCATTGAGCAGCGTCACGGAGCATTTGCCTCGTATTTGTGTGGCGGGTATCGATTCAACTTGCCGTGAAAGAAACAGTTCGCGGTGCTTTATCTGATAGCGTTGTTTGCTCGTTAAGGGATCGCTCTTCTCTGGCAAACTATTATTGCCGCCAGCGCCGGCGGTGTTGCCACTACCAATGCCGCCGCCATTATTATTGCCGCTATTTGGACCATTTCCGCTACCGGCACCTCCATTTCCACTGCCAGCATTCACAGGACTTGTACGTTCCTCGTCGAGTGCAGCTGTAAGAATATTTCAACATTAATAGGAGCTTTATAAAGTCGTCGCTATTATTATGATTCTAGGCTCTAATCTTGTTACCAATTTTTCATAACCAACTTCATTGACACATACTACATTAACTGCACTATTACATAACAATACAAAAAATATGTAAATAATAGTAGAAGAAACTAAATAATAATACAAATAAATATTAAAGCAGAACTGAAGAGTAGAAGAGCAGCGCCAAAATTAATTTTTTTTTTTAAATTTTGTTAATTTTTTTATTTTTATTCTTTTGTTTTTTCGTTAGTTTTACGTGATTAATTAATGCTTTGAGATTTGGATTTTAGGTACCTATCGAGGGATCTAGCACTGCTTGGGCTGCCTGCTCTTCGCCAACCGGCGTGCGCAGCCAAGTCTTCTTCAATTTCATAGCCAGCGGTGAGTCTTCAGCGGTTGCCACTGTTGATTGATTTTACATGGTGGGGATGAGCGTTCGCATTACAAGCAAATTGTTGTTGTTGTAGAGGTGGAGTAGTATGAGTCCAGCCGCACGAAAATTGTTATAATGGGAAGATCCCCGTATCCAAGGTGATTATTGTTATTTTGATGATGGTTTTGATTGGTTGATCATGATTTTGCAGATGAATAATGATGAGCAATTTAATACAGATAACATAATTGTTATTTACAAATGTGTGTAGAAAGATAAGTTAGTTAAGTTTTTAAGTTCATGTTTCATGTACTTAATTTTACGCGATTCATATTAATTTAAAATTAACAGCTTAATTATCTTAAGTCTTAAGACTTAAGATAGCTTATGGTTTGATAAAGCATTTTTTTGGTGCTTATTTTTTTCTTTTGGCTTTGCAACACTAACCGACTGAACTGGTTTATAAGTTTTTTCTGGTATGCCTTTAAATTGTTTTTTTAAAGAGTAATTAAAAAAAAGAAAAAAATGTGAAACTGATATGATGATAAAGCAAATAGAGCGAAAAACTTCAGCTCATCCCATGTAAAGATTAAAAATGTCGAATTAAAAATTCGTTAAATAGTTTAAATAAGTTCGACCTTCACTGAAAAACGGCCACATAGTAAAAAGTTCATTGCGCCAAAAACCATACTAAAAAAAATTTATGGAGAAAAAATGGCCGCCAAGCAACAACAACAGTAGAAACAGCAGCAGAAACAATAAAATTGTCGTATTGTATAAACAGTTGTTTTTGCACCATTATTAAAACAAACAAAAAACACAAATATAAACCAAAACAACATTATTGATGCGCTGCTGGAAAATGTTAGTTTGTTCAGATTGTGGCGTGGCACGCCCACTTTTCAACGTTATCAATAACTCCGACAACGACTTCGAAAGATAAAAGAAAACCTTGATGAAAAAAATTACAAATAAAATAAGGGGGGAAATGGGGTACCGAAAAAAGTAATTTAACTAAAAGATTTTGAGCTCAAAGAACAAACGCGGCATCATTCTCAAAACTTAACACAATGTAGCCAGAAGCGGTAAGAGAGAGGGTGAAATACGGAGACATATTTAAGTGTGACGTGGTGAATTTGTGGGTGGTGGTGGGCGCTATGACTAGGCGCATACATTGTGGGTTGCAATCGTATTGTATATATTTGCATTTGTGAATGCTTGTACATGTGTGTGTATTTATGTGTGGTGTAGTGATACATAAACAGGAGGCAAACGAACAGGCGAGTACAGAACACAGAACAAAAAGCCAAAGCACAGCAGAGGAACGGAAAAAAATGCGGAAGAAGAAAATAAGCAGCAGCAGCAGCAGCAGCAGCATCATCATCAGCAACACAACATAAAATAAGAAGCAATAACAATACAACAAACAAAAAGGAGAAAAATCATAAACAGAACCGAGGCAACACAAATAAAAGAATTTCGAATTTATTTTTAATATGTCGAGGATGTTAAAGTAGCGAGAAAGTAATATACATTCGAAGCGGTGCAGGGAGTAGGGCAGAAAGGAGGTACCGCAATTTGGGTAGACTTGAACGGTGTGTTGAAGATAGCAAGCAAAACATGACGTAAAAGACCGACGAAGTTCTAAGGAGTATTAAATGTCAGTAGGATGCGGTAGGGTGAGCAAGATGAGTAAAAGAAAAGCGCGGTTTAACGCGAGGGATAACATGTTTTGCTTCTTCTTTTTATGCATCAGCTCTTGGTGTGGTGCATTTTTTGGTATGTCGTCGTGCACGATTGAGAATGGCAAAATGGAACGATGCAATGCGAGACAACAACACGGTTGCATTTTTAGGGGTGAGTTGTGAATGTGGGCGGTTTGATTTACATTTTTGGTAGTTGTGATGTTTGATGTAAGAAATACACACTAAATAAGAAAGCTAAGAAGTAGGACACATAAAATGCTCTTTCGCGTTATGTTGGTGTTTTTTTTTTAGTCGTAAATTATGTTAAAAAAGGAATATAAATAAAACCACATTGTGAATGATGGAGCGTCGGGAGGGGGTGAATGCACGGTGAATGACAAAATTAAAAGCATCACAGCTAATTATGCTAATTACTGCAATGGTCGTATAACAGTTGTATTCACATTCCATTCATTCACATATACACACACAGTTAAAAAGAACAAAGTGTCAGCTTTTCAGTATTTCTTTGTCTGTGTGAGTGACGGCGAATTTTTGCGTGCGTGAAAATCCTTCTGGCAAATAAATAAATCGAAAAATGGAGAGCACATAACAACAACAATAACTGTGATGACAACAGGACGACGAATGCACACGCAAAGCAAGCAGGCGTGGGTAGTTCATCGGCTGAGCGTTTGGTGGGTGATTGGGTGGCGGCCCGGCAAAGGCGACGACCATCATTCGCTTGATGGCATTTCGTTGAGCCAACTGGTATGAACACATATTTTCGGTTGGGTCACGTTTTATGTAGGTTCGGAGCAGCTTCAGCCGCTGCTCTTGTAAGTGTTAGTACTAGTGAGAACGAAACGAAAGAGCACGTAAGAGGGACGACGCTAGTTCCGGCTATGTTAAAACTTACAACAAATTTGCCCAGCTTATGTTTGTGTGAGTGCATGTGTATTTGATGTCGAGTGCACTAGCAGAACTCATGATGAAAATTTCCACGAGCACACACAAACACCTACCGGCACTCACACACACAGACAACAGATAGGAGAGTAATGTCGAGCAATAGCAACGGCAAGTCAACTTAACAAGTATCACTCGCCTCCCAGCATACCGCTACCCAACACCACGTTAACCACGCATTACCGTTGCTGTAGCCTAGCGGCACCGAAGACAACCAAAAACCAACCATTCAAGCGTTTGAGAGTACAGTACGCACGGCAGAAGCGTCTACACGTCCTCCCCATTTTCTGTACCACTCATAGTTCCTACGTTTTTAAAGTTACATTATATCGTTAGTGGATTCTTCTTCTCATAAATGTTGTTGTTTATTTATGATCAGGGTGGAAAATTGGCATCCTTTGGCACTTTGGTCTTATACCTCTTTGGCAGAGTGACGATTACCCATTCGGGCCATAAGAAAAGCTTCGTTCAAAACCGATCTTCTCAATCCCTTTTTATGATAAAGTAGAAATGAAGTCGAAAGTCGAAGATAAATATAAAACATACGGGGTTTGAGTTTCGCAACACGAGTACTCCCAAATAGCAAATACCTGGCCCCACAAATCCTTTTGAGATTATTGGGGTAGGCAGTAGACAAATTTCTATAAGAAATGCATGGTCAAGAGATTAGATGCGCTTCTAAATTCCACTGTATCAATATCAACTATAATTTTAATTCTACATTTCCAAAGTAATAAGCTAAAAAGTCTCATTTGTAAATACCAAATGCGGCACCCAATGTTAGGGAGCTAAAAATTCAGAAAATACCTTCCGAAATGTGAAATCTCTGCAAAGCTGTTATCAACCACCACGAACGGAAACATTTCACTCAAATGGTCATATGGCCATGACTTCCTACGTGTCTAAGAAGACGAAAGTAGTGTCCGTGCTGAATTCAAATAGTACAGATGAAATTAATATCACTAATATATGTACATAAGTTTTCAAGATTTTTCTTAGTTCTCCCTCCCTCCGGATTATCTATATATATAACATTGGAAGTATGTTTGTCTGTTTACTTGTCTGTATATTTGTCCGTTATGGACGCCGAACCCGCTGGATCGATTTTGATGAAAGTTTCAGGGAAGCTCTAGAATAGCCTTTAGATTGTAATTGTGAAGTTTGGCGGGAAAAAATCGTCGAATGCGTTAAATATTAAGACCAACTCAATTTTCAGATGCTTCTCAGTGTACAGATACAAATAAAACACTAAAACAACGCAACATCTGAGAATTGAGTTTCGAATGAAAATAAAAATCAAAAAAAATTATGAATACGAAATGCCACCCAAAAAGTCAAACACTGGAAGATCAACGAGAAAATCGCCGCAGTAGACAGAGCGCAGAGCTGCTGAAGCATCCGAAGAGCGTGACTAGTGAGCGTGACCCACTCACAAAATCCATTTTCCAGATCCTCTTGAAATAATTTAAATATTCTTCCCTGCCTTTAGTTGTTGTTCACCAGAGTAAAAAACCTTCAACATTTTGATCGCAAAAACTCAATTTCGCCTTCGACACTGCATTTTGCAACTGCAGCCCTGTTAATGGCTGCCTTTCCGGCTAACAGCAGCCATTTTCGTAGAGTTTTAGTGTTGTTGCGGCGGATGCGGATGTCGGAATCCATTTTAGCTCTCATTGTCGTTGTCACTGTGGTTCTTCTTGTTGCTTTTGCACTTGCCTTGCTTATGACTTTCACATTCTTGTTATTGTTATTATTGGTTGCATTGCGTTGTTGGCTCTTCCTGCATTTATTTGTTTGTTTGTTTGTCATTGTTGTTGCCGTTTTTGGCAACTCTTCATACCGTTCACAACCTAAAACACAACGCATATGCTCGACCCAACGTAATGGGGTAAACGTGCAACGCGTACATGCATGCACAAAACGCCACTTCCTTTGACAGACAAGCAGAGAGAGTCGTGTGTTGCGACTGCAAGCAAGCAAACAAGTGTGGTGACTGCTGGGTAGCGCCTACGTTTAATGCATCGGTCTATGTGTGCGTGTTCGTGTGTGTGTGTGTGTGTTGTATTGAGTTGTGTGTGTAATCGTGAATAAGGTGAGATTGCATGACTTCAAGTGGGCCGCACTGGCTTGGTTGCTTCGTCCACTTGCATGGTGTAATGAGTTCTGGTGTACAGAGATATTGTCGGTTTTTGTGGTGAATATGTACTTAGCATGGTACGAATATTGCTTTGGTTCTTGTTGAAGGCAACGGACTTCTTGTTTGCCTTTATTTTGTGTCGTTTTCTTTTTGATATTATTATTTTTGACTAAATGGGAGGGTGTTCAGTATGTCGATTTCATGCGTCCAAGCATTGTTTGTGGGAGTGATTCTAGCCTAAGCACTCTAAAACATCTTTTTTTTGCTAATTTTCTAACCTAAGGATCCATTTGACATTGATTTATATAAATTAACTTAAAAATAAGCTATAACTTAGGAATATACATTTGTTTCATATCTTTCGTTATTTACTTACGTTGATGCTTATCGGCCAATTGAACCAAGGGATTTGGTAAATCGCGCCTCCGATAGAAGCACATCACCTTCGCTTCCACATTTCCCGTTTGATTTTTATTTAACTCTTCAATGCGCCGTATCAAGTAGGGACTATTCGGCGTTGTCTCAACGTAGACGTAGTCTGCAATAGTGGTGGAAAACGTTTCATTGTAGTATGGTCAGTTGGAGTTGCAGTTGAATTGAGATTGTGTGTGTGTTGGGGCATCGAAAGCGTTTTACAGTTAATCAGTCAGTTGGAAAAATCATTTACGAACGCGCGCGCAGTTCGACTTAAAATGATGCGACGTTGCAGGGACGTAGGCGACGATAACGTTACGATGTGAAAGACGGTGGAATGAAGACACAGGTAAGTTTACGCACAAACGAACATACCAACGAAAAAGGAAAGAAACAGAGCTACCAAACGCGTTTGTGCCTCAATTAGATAAAAATTATAGTATGTATGTAAGTTGATGTATGTTTGGAAGCAATCAGCGTAACGACGGACAATCAGGCAGTTCGTTCGGTCATGAGTTAGTCACAACTAGCCTAACGCGCAGCAAACAAAAAGGCACGCTCACTAGCGTGAGCGACCAAGAGAAAGGGAGCTAGATACAACGAGAAAAAAAAACTTAAAAAGCATGTTGTTTTTGTTGGTTTTATTGCCAATGTTGTAGAGAACCTGTCGCATTAAACAACAGGAAGGCAAAAACAAAACAAAGGAAAGAGGTAAAAAAAACCGTTGTCACACGACCACGTAAGATACAATACAAGAAGAAGCAGAAATGATCATGCAAGAAATTAAAAGGAAAATTTATCTCTTTGCATTTTGTCACATTTTCTTTTTTTGCTTAGTTAACTCAGTGGACCTTTCAGTACTACAGAGTGATGAGAGGTAGCTGTGTTGGCTTAGCGAAGAAGTCGTTATTAACAAAAAATGACGACACTAACACAGACGAAGATATCGACAACGTCGTTAACACGTGAATGGTTAAGACAGTGCTGGGGCAGACGCAAAGCGAGGCGCGTCACGCTAATACGCTACTTGGTCAAAAGCAGCAGCGCAACAGAGCACAGTCATTTGAAGTTTAAGCAGGGAAATGCCGAAAGTGTACAGAAAAATGTTAAGGAACAAAAAGCAAAGTATGCAGGAATTTACATATTAAAATAATTATAAAGAGGTAAGTAAAACAAGGCCAAAGCAGAGCAGAGCAGCTGTAGAAGTAACATAAGAAATATAAAATAGAAAACATAACGTCATCAATGCGATCTGCATGCGTGTGAGTGCAATGGAACATGTTTTATGGCAAATGCTTCTTGGTTATACTGAAAGGGGCTGCGTGAGGTTGATGGAAATAGACCATGTCAAATAACTTTCAAATAGGAAGTATTTCATAGTTTTATGAAAATAAGTTTTTTTTAAACTCAAACGATGAGAAAATATCCGACAGCGCCGTCGACGCCAACGCAGCGGAGCGGTCGATTGACAGAATAACTCGGCGCTGCTGCTGTCGCCGCTTTTGTTGCTGCTGCTACATTGCAGAACGCATGCAAAAAATGCGAGCTAATCACATAATTTAATGGCACACGCAGCATTTAATATGCATTCAAAATTGCACAGATGCACAAGTTTTGAGGCAAAATGAAAAAAAAAAATATATAGGCACACAAAAAATATAAACAACATTTTTTATGCACTCTAATTTTGGCTGGAGTAAATGGTAACACTCAAGTGAAGAGCGAAGAGTGTCGCAGACTCACACACCACATACAAATAAGCGTAGGTCCGCGCACACGTAAACACATATACAAGCACGCAAAATGAAAGGCCGCGACGGCGACGACGAAATGAATTTACGGCGGACAACGACAACGACGACGGCGGCGCCGATAACGAAAGATGATAGAAAAGCGAAGTATGGAAAATTTTTTCTCACCTCCGACTCGGTACATATTTGTAGCCATTTTCAAAGCACTTTTACATAAAATTTCATATGTATTCTGTTCAGCACTTGTTCAATTATATTTTTAACCAATTTATCACAATTTCACACTCATTTATTAGCGTAAAATTAATATTTAATTTGTTATGATTGTATTCACATAAAACGCGTAAGTAGTGATGTACGACACAACTAAATACAAGTCAAGTACTACGAATACTTCGCAACGGTAGTCGGTTCTGCAGTCCAATGAATTTATGGCTGACACGGTTGCACAGACTTGAGTACGATTTTCGTTGAAGAGAACTCGTACGTAAATCAGGCCAAAAAATATTCATTTTTTGCTTAGGAGCGCAAATTTATTTAAAAAAAATTGTGTAAATTATTTTCATATACTGAAAGCACCAAATCATTGCGTTCAAATCTTTGATTTTGTCGAATAAATACTGCATGAATCTATTTAACATTGAAGCCGGCTAAAAATTCAAATACAGCTGTTTGAAGTAGTTTGACTTCACTCGGTATCAAATCATTAGTGTTGCCAGCTATGTATCTGTATTACAAAAACAGTACATATCGGTCTCCAATATATTTAGATATTGTAATAATATCGATATCGTAGCTGTTACTTTTAAATAGCTCTAATAAATATAAATGCATTAAAACTAAAAAGGAAAAATTAGAACTATTAACGTTTTTCCAATTTTGATTACCCCACTGAGGCTGAGCCTCGCCTTCTGTTCACTTTTTTTTTTCATTTTGTAGCTTTAGACTCAGACTCAGCTTCAACTTCGCCGTTCTGTTCCAGCTTTTAATTAGACGATTCTGAATACCGTAAGCTTTAATAAAATATACTAAAGGAATTTGAATAAACCTGGACATTTTTAAGAATCGAAGGGTCGAATTAATCTGTTTTTAAATACACTCGAGAAATTGTACGATGCGTTTCAAATATTTTTTAAGTAAGAAAGCCATTTTAAGAAGTCAATAAAAATTGGAATAAAATTATTTCTTGATCTGTTCTTTTCAAATTGAACTGAGCATTTAGGGCAAGAAAACCTTTCAACAATTAGAATACAGTGAATGATGAATTAATCGTTCTTAGAGTGAGTACCATATGAATGATTTGTACAGTGAGTGTGACATTAGATTTGAATGATTGCAAATGAGTACAAAAAGACGGAATATGTTACCAGTGTACTATGTGTTTTCGTTTTGTGCAACTGCATAAGTCTTTTTCGCATTCTGTTATGCGCCGTCGTAAAGAACACATAAATTTAACAGATAAATTTACTATATACCCAGTGAATATAGAGTAGCTGTAGAAAATACAAATGAGTACAAGGCACACTGCTTAAATGCATTCATATTCATTCCATTCCGTCTCTTTAACTCGCTCATTCGTTTTGGTCATGAATCACTCTAAAACCATTTTAAGCTATTCGTGAATTCATGACATAGAGATGCCTCTATTCGATAGTTGTATGAATTTAAAGTTCGTTTGATGTCTTCTATTGTATTAAAGAAAATTCTTGTTGATTACTATTAAACTTAAATGGTGATCTTAATCTATTCAATTCAAAATTAAATCTATATTAATAGAATATCTAATAGAAGAAGCTTACTGAGAAGTCGATAACAAGAGGAAATTGCTAAAGAATTGTCGCTCATCTCTAAACGTAAAGTGACGTGGCCCGGGCGAGTGCTTTTCTCCGACGGAGAAAACTTTTCTGAATTTGTGTTTTAAAACGCTAATAATAACAATAATAAAGCCTAGGGAATTTGTGTGCTTGTGTTCTAGGCAACGATGACGACTTACGAGGAGTTCATTCAGCAGAATGAGGATCGCGACGGTGTGCGTTTGACGTGGAATGTGTGGCCTTCGAGTCGAATCGATGCCAGTCGTCTGGTCGTACCACTGGCCTGTCTTTACCAGCCGTTAAAACACCGACCAGATTTACCACCAATACAGTACGAGCCGGTGGTATGCACACGCGCGAATTGCCGTGCCATACTCAATCCGCTCTGTCAAGTGGACTACCGTGCCAAATTGTGGGTGTGCAACTTCTGTTTTCAACGGAATCCGGTGAGTGCAGATGGTGATTAACCCGAACCCAATTGGAACTGACCCACTTTTGTAAACCACTTACCAGTTTCCACCACAATATGCCGCCATATCAGAGCAACATCAGCCGGCTGAGTTGATACCTAGCTTCAGCACTATCGAGTATACCATTGCTCGCGCACAAACGATGCCGCCGGTGTTCATCTTCCTCGTTGACACGTGCATGGACGAAGAGGAGCTAGACGCACTGAAGGACTCATTGCAAATGTCGCTGAGTTTGTTGCCACCAAATGCTTTAGTTGGCCTCATTACGTTCGGAAAAATGATACAAGTGCACGAGCTCGGTGCTGATGGCTGTTCGAAGAGTTACGTGTTCCGTGGCACGAAGGACTTGACGGCGAAGCAAGTGCAAGATATGCTTGGCATTGGACGCCCAACCGGTGGTCAAGTGCCACATCAAGCCGGCCAACCTGTACCGGGCGCTATGCCTGGTCAACAGCCACGCCCGTTGGCACAAGCAGCCGCGACGCCACCGGCTCATCGCTTCCTGCAGCCAGTAAATAAGTGTGATACCGTATTGGGTGATTTGCTCAGCGAGTTGCAACGTGATCCTTGGCCAGTGCCGCAGGGCAAGCGCTACCTGCGCTCCACAGGCGCCGCACTTGCGATTGCAGTGGGCCTGTTGGAGTGCACCTACCCGAACACGGGTGGCCGTATTTTAACCTTTGTCGGTGGTCCTTGCTCCCAGGGTCCCGGCCAAGTGGTCGACGATGAGCTTAAGCACCCGATACGTTCACATCACGACATACACAAGGACAATGTAAAGTTCATGAAGAAGGCAATCAAACACTACGACGGCTTGGCGCTTCGAGCTGCCACCAATGGCCACTGCATCGACATATACTCGTGTGCCTTAGATCAGACCGGTCTGATGGAGATGAAGCAGTGCTGCAATTCAACCGGGGGCCACATGGTTATGGGCGACTCGTTCAACTCTTCGCTCTTCAAGCAAACATTCCAACGTGTTTTCGCGCGTGATGCCCACAACGAACTAAAGATGGGCTTCAATAGCACACTGGAGGTGAAGTGCTCGCGTGAGCTTAAAATCTCGGGCGGCATTGGCTCTTGTGTCTCGTTGAATGTCAAAGGCTCATCGATATCGGAGGTTGAGATTGGCATGGGCGGCACGGTGCAGTGGAAACTATGCACCCTAAACCCCAGCTCAACGATGGCGTTCTTCTTCGAGGTGGTGAATCAACATGCTGCACCCATACCGCAGGGTGGACGCGGTTGCATGCAGTTTATAACACAGTATCAGCATCCGAGCGGACAGCGACGCATACGTGTCACAACACTGGCAAGAAAGTGAGTACGCTGCACTGAGGTGAAGCAGAGAAGACAACTCAACCAATTTACTCATCTACAGTTGGGCTGATGCGACCACCAATATACACCACATTAGCGCGGGCTTCGATCAGGAGGCTGCCGCGGTAATTATGGCACGCATGGTGGTCTATCGCGCCGAGACTGATGAGGGTCCAGATATACTTCGCTGGGTTGATCGACAACTTATACGTTTGGTAAGTCATGATGTAATAAGCAAATCGCAGTTTCACAATTTAGTTCCCACCTCGTTGCAGTGCCAAAAATTCGGCGAGTATAGCAAGGATGATCCGAATAGCTTCCGCTTGTCGCAGAACTTCAGTTTGTTCCCGCAGTTCATGTACCATCTACGTCGCTCGCAGTTCTTGCAGGTCTTCAACAATTCGCCCGACGAGACCACCTTCTATCGACACATGCTGATGCGCGAGGACCTCACCCAATCTCTGATTATGATCCAACCTGTGCTTTATAGTTACTCGTTCAATGGGCCACCGGAGCCCGTGCTGCTCGACACATCGTCCATACAGCCCGATCGAATACTGCTTATGGACACCTTCTTCCAGATACTCATCTATCATGGCGAAACAATTGCCCAATGGCGCGCTCTAAAGTATCAAGATATGCCCGAATATGAGAACTTCAAACAGCTGCTCCAAGCGCCCGTCGACGATGCGCAGGACATTTTACAGACACGCTTCCCCATGCCACGCTACATCGACACTGAGCATGGCGGTTCGCAGGCGCGTTTCCTGCTCTCCAAAGTGAATCCCTCGCAGACGCACAACAATATGTACGCCTACGGTCAGGTATGTGTCCCGCGCGATGTATCCTTAAGCATTGTAACATTTGCATTAACTCTGTTTCGTCCTTCTCGATTTTGTTTCACTGTCATTTTTGTGCGAATTTCTGACTTTTCCGTTTGCGATTTTCATATCTCCTGCATTTGCATACGCCTCTGTGCGCGGCTGCCTTGTATTGTGATTCGATCAACTACTTCCCCAACCGGCGTGCCGCGTCTCGTAATGTAAACCAAGCAGCCGACGATTGGTCAGACAACGGTATTTATATATAACGGTTTCTTTAATCAATCAAACTCTCCTCTTTGAATACTTCTCTAAAAAGCGGGGAAAATTGGGTTAGCTCTCTGTGTTCGTCGCATTTCGGGGATTTTTCCAATTCTCTATGGTGTTGGTCATATGCTCTCACTCTATTTGGCTTCTATTCAAGCCCTCTGCGGAAAGTGTTTCTAATTTTTTTTACTGATAATTTCAGGATGCCGGCGCTCCTGTGCTTACGGATGATGTGTCGTTGCAACTCTTTATGGAGCATCTCAAAAAGTTGGCTGTCTCATCGACGACATAAGATTAGCTGAAGTCATCCAAAGACGACGTTTCGTATTGTGCTTTAGAAAAGCTACGCTGGCTTCACTTGACTTTATTATGCAAAGGAAAGTCACCAAACGAAAATATTAAAGGAGAATCTGAAAAACTATACGACTTTTATTCAACAAAACGTTTATCTTTATTATCATTTGATTAAATCGGTTAAAGTACAACAGAAAGCCTTCTTAACTACAAGCACTGATTTGTTCTACCTTTTTTCTATTTTGTTTTTTGTGAATGCATTGCGAAATGCCTTAGAAGAAAAATTCTACAAATTGCAAGCGGAATGGATTAAATGGATTATTGCTTGATTGTGCAGTTTTACAATAAAAAATAGCAAAAAGAAAAAATTAGCATCAACAGCAACAACAAAAGCCTATTTTAATACTTCATTAATAAATTAGTCTATGCGCACGCACTTATCGGGCGTTTAGTTTATTTGTCATGCCTCATTATCCAGGTGGTTCACATCGTGCAGCTTCATTCAATCCATCAACGTCATTAAACGTCGTTTTTGGTACCATTTTGACTGAGCCAAAGCCTTCCAACTACCATTACCTCATCTACTCAACCTAATTCAAGAACCGTATCGACATCTTCTGCTCGACATCGGTGCGTTCGAGCGCTTTGCAAAAGTCCTCAAAGGATATTTTGCCCTGACAGCATAAGTCCGCCTCGAGTATGGTACGCTCCGCAATGCTTATCAACTGATCCTGGCTGATATTCGCACCGACCATCATATGGAGAATGGACAGCAATTCATCGCGGCTGATTACGCCATCATCATCGAGGTCGTACATCTTAAAAGCGAACTTGAGCTTCTCCTCGCGACTGTTCAATTTGCTCTCCTTATTGTGTATCGGCCGGAAGTGGGCGAGTACATTCATAAATTGCCGGAAGTTGACACGGTCGTCGGTGCTCTCAGCGAAGAAGGAGTGTACGATGCGTTCGCACAGAGGATTAATGGCCAACTCCGGTATACGCATGAGATCCTCGCGTGATAAGGTACCGCAATCATTGCGATCCAACGAGGTGAAGCGTGAGTAAAGACGCTCGATTTGACTGGGCGTAACTGGAAGGCCGAAAGGAATTATTCATTTTTTTTTAATTACTGATCTTAAAAAAGTTTTATTTTATCTACGTTTGCTGCTTTTACTACGGTTAGTCAAGTCAAACAATAATTGGGCATACACGTGGCCTTGTATCTCTAAAGTGAAAAATTGGTTATCTGCAAAACGCTTGCCCGCTTGCTTATAGCCTGAGAAATTCCGGACCACAACGTGTGAGTTGGACATGTGGATGGCGTACGTAGTGATTCGTCAAGGGAGGACGGGGCTTGTAGTGGATTCTATTATTACATGTTTGACCAAATTGTTGTCCGGTAGCGATGATTATAGAAACTATAGTTAGCCCTCGCTAAGGAAGCACTTTTCGCTGTCCACAGGTGTATACACGGAAGCAATTACTCCTTTAGAGTTCCTCTTCTACAGCTACATCGGAAGACATAATACACAGTCAGTCAGGAGGTCAGTTAAGGATAATGGCGTGTAGGATGTGGTACCCCTCTTAAAGAAGGCATCAAGGCTAGGCTGTCGCATAGCACGAAGGTCAACGTAGAATTAGAATCGTGTTGTTGTTGTAAGTGCTACAGACCTGGATACAGAATATGCTGGCGTGAGAGGTGATTGACTGACTAATAGTAAAGTAAATTCGGAACAAAGGCCGGAGTTTTCACATATTGTCCCCTTTTTCGTCATTCATTCTCAACTGGATTTAACGACCCGAATGTCTGCTCCAAATAAATCAACACAGCATCCCATCCATCGGAACATTAACTGGCCAACAGTTACCAAATTATTGATTGGATGCTCCTTCCAAAAAACCGATCACAAAAATTCTATACGTGGGACTTCGTACTCCACTATAACAACAACAAAACTTTGCCCTCAGTTGATGACGTCAAAGTTTATTGCTTGATTTAAATAGTTCCCACTACCTTTAACTTATGTAATGCGAGTAGTAAAATGTGCTAACTGCGTTTTGACGCACTATAGTTGAGAATGAAGAGCCACGAAATTATATGTTTGTGCCAGCCTAGCTGGCGATCGCAAAGAGCGTAGGGCAAGGGTCATCCCACCAACTGAAGACTATGTCCCCTTGTATTATACCACACTACAAATAGTAGCAATAATGTGTTAAAAGCAAGTGAAACTGTAAATATTTGCATTAAAATTAATTTCGCAAATACTTGTTTTTTTAATGGCACAGAAAACAAACAAACAAGGAAATTTTCAATGGAAACTTCCACAGAAAAAACTTACAACCAGTTTCTTCGTGTATTTGTGCGATTTCCTCCGGACGTAGGAAGAGTGATGATTTATTGCCCATTGTTGATCTTGTTTATTTTTCTTTACTTTTCTAATTAAGTCAATTGGAAAGCGGGCCCCGAATCCAAAAAAGTCTATGCGAAAATGAAAAGCGCAACAGCAACAAAATAGCGCAAAACAGCTGATTGAGGGATTTTTGCGTTGCGCCACATTCACAATAAAGAGAAATTTTTGTGTAGAAATGTGATTGGCTAAAAAAGAAAGTGAAGAAGCAGCGCCAAACCTTCGAAAGCATTTTTGTATTTGTTTATTACACGTTTTCAAATAATAAAATATAAATAATCAATAATAATAACTTTAAATAAATATGGATAAATTAAATGCAACACTCACAGCACTTAAACTTTTGCGCTCCAGCATGCGTCAATGTTTCGAGCACCTTTCCGAAGGATTGGAACGTGATAGTAGCGAAGAGGCGCGCGTGAAATTTGCAAACGAATTTCAGGATAGATTTAACAATATAAACTCACAATTACGGTGAATATTTAAAAAATTATAAAAAAATTAATTACAATAATTATTATATTATATCCAAATACAAACAGCGAAGTTGAAAACCTCATCAATGGCCTGCAAGCACCACAAGCGCCCTATCATTTGGGTAACACGACATATCTGGCTCAGGAGACCACACTGGACCGTCAGGTGTTGTATCCACAATTGGTAAATAGCTACAAGTGGATCGATAAAGTGCACGATCATAGTTTTCTCGCCTTCAATAATCTAAATCAGAACAGTTTGCGTCGTTCGTACGCTTACTGCTCGCAGAAGCGTACTCGCTTGCCGTTCTCAGCGATTAACAGCGATCCAGAGTGAGTAGTGGACACAATCGCTTTCTTGAGAAGCTTAACTCAACCTTTACTCAATTTCCTTAGACACACAGATAAACTGCTGAGTGAGATAAACAACCTGCAAACATCATACAAAGTTATACGCCCCTTTGGCTCGAATGTCGTTGTCATCGCCACCATTAGTCACGTCCTGAAGGCAGCTATCGTTTTCAAAGGTGTGCTCATTGAGTGGGTCACTGTCAAGGGTTACGATGAGGTGCTCGATCCTGAAGATCTTTGGGCGGAGTCGCGCCATGAGGTGTTTCGCAAAGTGCAGGAGCACGCACACTCCGCCATGTTGCACTTCTTTTCGCCTACGTTGCCGGACTTGGCCGTGAAAAGTTACATGGTAAGAACGAATCATTCCAATCAGAAACCGAACCAGCAGAAGGTTTATTGGCCAAGCATTTTTGAAATACAAGCAATCACTGTTTTCGGCAGATTAGATTAGTTGCCGAGAGTTTCTGTAAGCCTGGGCAATTGGAAAACATATACAAGTTGTTCTATAGACTTCGGACTTAAAGAATGTGAGTGTTTTGCCGTGAACAATATTTGTTTTGGGTGTCCGGCGAGTCCAATGTAAACGGTCGTTAGCAATCCTTTGCAAAGATCCGATGCCGTGTGAAGCGAGACATTCATCTTGTCGCTTTAGCGAAGTAGAAATTCTCGCTGGAGGCAATCTGTGTTTGATTCTCTGGTAGGGTCAGAGGGTTGTCAATGCACATTGTATTTTTTTTGGAAATAATGGTCGTCTACAAAGTTTGTCGACAAAACTATACCCGGCGACAATTTAAGTCCCTTCACCAACAGCTTAATGACTTCATATTTCATTCTCTTTCCAGACATGGTTAAACAGCTATCACAAACTCTTCCTGGAAGCGTGCAAACGTTGCGGCAAATATGTGGCCAATGGACTACCACCTACGTGGCGTGACCTCCGCACACTCGAACCGTTTCACGAGGAGTGCCGCAACTGTTGAACTCATCGCACACAATGATAAGATGGGATAAAGGCGAAAATAAATCTTTACATTTCATTTATTTCAAAAAAACAATAATTTTTACTCCTGCTTTTTTATCAAATAGCACGGATGAATAACTACGTACAAACTGCGATTATTTTTGTTTCTATTGTTAATGCATTTCATGACAATTGGAAGTGGCCAGCACGCCATGCTGCACGCACAGACGGTCGAACCGCTCGCGCAAGATGGCGCGCAATTTGCGCCGCTGCTGTTCGACCTGCTCGTGTTGGCATTGATACTCCAGTACCACCTCCTGTGGAATGTAACAGTTTTCATCGTCTTTATCGTTATTATCGAAGTCATCCTGGCATTGGGGCAAGGGAAAATTCGGCATTAAATAAGAGTCATAGTCATTGAAAAGGAGCCACTCAGCCATTCAAATAACTCACCCACATATCCAGCAAGGAGAACGTGTTCGCCGACTGTTGCTGGAGTTGACAGTAAAGCCGCTCGTGCGAGGGGTTGCCATCGCAATGCATCTCAGTTAAAGGGCCTCTGCTGCTGCTGTCGTCGTTCAGACCAGCAACAATATCAGCGCCACTGGCACCTTGCTCTTCTTCCAGTTCGTGGTTGCAGAGCCCATCCAAACACGAAACCACCGAACCATCAGGCGACGACACAACACTCGACATGCCTGAGTTGGCATGCGAGGTCAAATCGCTGCCGTAGCCTGAATCACGCACGTCGTGCTCACACGGACAGTTCATGGTGGGCGCCAGGCATTCGTTGCACTTCTCGTCGGACGTTAGATTATCATTCGTTAGGTCGTTCGAACTGCAACTTATACGTCGATGGTCCACCGGTGACGACGAATGTTGTTGCAACTGCAACTGCTGCTGGTGGTGATTGTGTTGCGCCTCACGTTTCTTATTCTTATTCGCAGAATTAGGGGACTTCGGCTTCTTTTTCTTCTTTGGGAACTGCTGCGGTGGCGTATGTTTTTGCTGCTTCTGTTTCGATTTCTTCGTCACTTTGACTTGTACAAAAGCCTCCGCCTCCGTCTCTGGTGTATTGTCACTGTAAAGCAAGCCACCACTAACCAACTCAGTCTCTACATCGATGATCTCGATGCCGGCGTCGCTTGTATCCAACTTCGTCTGCTGCTCGTAGTCATCAACATTATCTTCTTCATCACCAACGAGAACAATGCCGTCATCTTCGTCGCCAATACCAATTTCGCTAACGCACACATCCACAGTTTCGTCTACTTCGTGTTCCGTAAACCCTGTATGCGCTGCATCCTCCTCATCGCTGGCCAACGTATCAACAACGGTGATTGGTTCGCATGTCACATAAAGGTTTCTCTTTTCGTTCTTCTTCTTCTTCTTCTTAAGTTTTTTCTGCTCACGTTTCAATTCTTTAGCCTTCTCGGCACGACTGATCTCCTGATAGAGCAACTCCAAATTACTGATACCCTGCTTCTCCTCCACAAACGTGTCGAAACTACGACAAAGCGCGTGCACACCTACGGCGGCTAGCACTTGACAGGCGCGCTCTTCCTCACGCAAGCTTACATAAATGCGACGCAGGCGCTCGTACATAATCATACCGACACAAGTGAGCACTTCCTCCTGGGCGATTTCTAACGTTTTCGCATGTCGTTCGCGCAATTTCGAATAGCTCCCGTTGACTTCCGGTTCGGCGCGTTTGATCAACGCATCGAGAAAGTCGATCTTATTCGTATTAACGTGAATGTGCTTATCGGCGGCACACTTGCGTATGTTCGCGTAGAGCGCAGACACGAAACCCTTCTCCTTCGCAGTCACTTCACCCACGAGTATTTTATAGGCCTTCTCGATCTGCAAACAAAAAGAAGACTGAGTAAGCGAATTCTATTCTTGCCAGTGCTCACAACTAGGCTTGCCTTTGTGCGACACCCGGTGCAGAACTTGTGCTTCTTCAGATAGTTGTCGAGCACCTCATGCAGCTCCTTAGTCTCAATGACGGTCAACTCGTCTCGACAATTATTCTTCATTGCTGACCAAACCTCGCGCCAAGTCTCCGAGAATGGTTTCGATCGAAATGCATCCAGCGAATGCAGGACACACCGTGTCTTGTTGCGCAGCTTGTTGTCCAGCAGATTGTTCAGGATGTCGTGATGGCGATACAGCAGGGTGCCGAGTAACTGGGGCGTTTTCAGCTTTTCCTCTGTAATACTTAATATGGATGTTGGCCGCAATTCAAGCGGATCCAGAGTCGGATGTCCCGACACGGTTAGGCGGTTGAATAGATGCTCTACACGACGACGGCAACCGACACACTGCACGCACTGATTGAGTACCGACGTGAATTCCGTGTAATCGATCTCCAATGATTTACGGCGCTCATCATCTGTAAGCAAATTAAATTTCCGAGTAAATTCCTCCAATTCACGGCCACGAATCGTTGGACTATCGATGCAAAGGCCTTTGCTATTTAAATCCATAAGCATCTGAAAAAATTGGAAACAAGAAAAAGCGAAGTTCGGTAAACAAAAGTTTCAAATTACGATTGAGTGTTATATTCCTTGCGTGTGTGTGTGTGTGTATTCGAAATTCGAATAAACAATGAAAAAATCACAATTTCTTGTAAATTAAACATGAGAGACAAGATATATAAAACAAATACATAAGCAAACAATAAAACAAGCGTAGGGCATAGGGCGGAGCGGGCGGTGCCTTGCACCTGCACCGGCTTAGAGAAACGCTGCACTTCTTTTTTATTCTGCCTTCACTTAAACCTGTTTCAACAAGAAAGCCGCACAAGTACAAAAATAAACACAACAGGGACTAAATTAGGCAGCGCTGCATTTTCCAGCGAATTTCATAGCAAGAAGGCACGAGAATGTGCATCGTATAAGATACCGAGTGAGCAATAGAGAGGAAGCGATAGAGTGCAGCAGCTGAGCGCATTTGGTTTGCTAATACAAAATCATAAAAATTGTTATGCTTTTTAACAAACAAGATTTCACTTGTTAATACACAGCAAGAAATCCTACTTATACATGACAAATAATATTACAAATTCAGGGCTCAAGTTATGGGAAAAATAGTGAAAACTGTGTTACACAGAGAAGAAAACAAAACAATGAAACCAAAGTTTAATTAAAGACGCACAAATTGCAAGAATTTGTTGTTGGCCATTACCAACAATATGGGATGGGGGCCTACAACACACCAACACTACCATAATCACGCACACTCCATGCATGTGTGTGCTTGCTGGAGCTTATTCATTTGGAATTCTTCTTCTTTTCTGTTCTTTAGCTTTTTTACTTTCTTTCTCTAAAAAATTGCAAAATTTATAAAGAACGCAATCCTATAGAAAAAGGCAAACAGCAACGTTTCCTTGGCAATCTCCCGGCGAACACAATTGTCTTATCATCGAACTTACCATCAGCTTGTCGCCTGCGCCCAAAGGCAAATGTCTCCGGCCGATGTTCACATAACTAGCTTCGTCGGTATTATAAACTCGAGTGAGTCTCGCCATAATTGGACGTGTTTAGTTTTCAAAAATAACACAACGTTCCACAGGCACTTATTTTTTTCTCGCTAATAAAACGCACAGTCGAATGAAATAAATACGTGCAAAATTTCTGTATTTTTTGCTGTAATTGCTGAGCAACGCAAAAAATTATATTCGGTCGCCAAGTAGAAAGTCGACGTCCACTTCGATTGGGAAATTGATCAACGGAGAGCCTCAGTCGCCAGTCAAACACACGTAGAGCGAACTACTTCGGTCGCCATTAAGAAATTCAGGAAAGTCGACTTGGATGCTTTGTATTCTTTAGAAATACTTGGTAGCATTGGCTCGTGAATGAAAATTTTTCCAGAAAACTCTATGTAAATCTTTAAAATAACAATCGATTGTGTTAGGCATATCTACCATATTCTATTTTAAATCAGTTTAATAAAAAAATCGTTTACGATAAACATAAATAAGTAATGTCTTTCAACTCCACGAAAGTGGAGTAACTAATTAGGTAGCTAGCGGCCTCGGAAATGGGGCAATGTACAAAAAATATACAAAAGGCGCCTGAAAGTACAGGGAGCAATACTATATCTATAATCTAGATTTGCAAGACATTCATAATATCGTAACTCTCCGTTATAGAAATCCAAAATTGCAGGTGTTCTAAGTATACCTATTTCGTTCTATAAAAACGGTTAACGCTACAACCTTCGTGGCTGTTACTGTCAGTAACTTTCTTTCCAAAGTCAATGGTTTCAAAATAAATTCGATAATTAAAAGAGAGAACAAAGGCGGATACATTCAAATTTATCGGTAAACGTAGTATTTTGTAATACACTGTAGGCGTTCATTCTTATTGAGTACTGCCATATTTTGTAATATAAACGCGTTGGCAGCACACTTAAAAATTGTTGATCTACGCGCGAGAATTTTTTGGCACGACGTCACTATACATTGGAAACCGCGTTGTGAAGCGTTTGAGCCGCTCCGTTAATAGCAATAACTGTATTTATCAAAATATACAAGTCGTGTAATTTAAGTGCATAACAGAGCGGCCAATATGTCGCATCATTATGTGGTAACAGCACAAAAACCCACTGCTGTTGTTGCCTGCGTAACCGGTAAGTGCGGCATGGCAAAAGCTTTGGCAGCGCAGATTTTTTTTGTTGTGAGCTGCCCAACTGTAGAAAACTAATTACATGAAAAAATAAACGTAAAATCGAATATATATTGACTTGCAACTCTTTTCGCAGGTAATTTTACGTCGCCAACAGATTTGAATCTCGTAATTGCACGAAACAACCAACTTGAAATTGATTTGGTCACACCGGAGGGTCTGCGCCCGCTTAAGGAAATCAACATAAATGGCCAGATTTCTGTTATGCGACACTTTCGACCAACTGTAAATTTGACCATAAAATAACTTTAGTCACCTCAAATTTGTTGATTGATTTTTTGTATTTGTTTTTTCCACAGGATAGCAACAAAGACTTGCTGTTCGTTCTCACGCAACGGTACAATGTCATGATACTAGAATGTCGTATGGTTGGCGATACAATAAGCGTTGTGACTAAGGCGAGTGGCAATGTTTCCGATCCGGTAGGGCAGCCAACCGAAGGCGGCATTATTGGCGTCATTGATCCGAAGGCACGCGTGATTGGCATGTGCTTGTATACGGGTCTATTCACCATCATACCACTCGATAAGGAAGCTAGCGAACTGAAGGCTACCAATTTGCGGTGAGCTATATTTTCAAAAGTGTTTTGAAATTAATTATGAATTAGTATGCGCCATCAGCATGGATGAGTTACATGTCTACGATGTTGACTTCTTACACGGCTGTATAAATCCCACCATTATTGTCATACATAAGGATAACGATGGGCGCCATGTAAAGACGCACGAAATCAATTTGCGTGAAAAGGAGTTCATGAAAGTAGCTTGGAAGCAGGACAATGTGGAGACCGAATCGACGATGGTTATACCTGTTCCTTCGCCTTTGTGTGGTGCTGTCGTGATTGGTCGCGAATCGGTTGTTTTTCATGATGGCTCCAATTATCATGCTATATCACCATCGGGGCTGAAGAATAGTAGCATGCATTGCTATGCTCGTGTGGATAGCAAAGGTTATCGTTATCTGCTGGGGAATATGGATGGTCAATTGTTTATGTTGTTCCTAGAGACGGCCGAAACTGGCAAGGGCGGCATTACGCTTAAGGATATCAAAGTGGAACTCTTAGGTTTGCTTCAAAGTTACCCACTAAACCCTGTTGTTATAAATGATTTTTTTCTAGGTGAAATTTCTATACCGGAATGCATAACCTATTTGGATAATGGGTTTCTCTTCATTGGCTCCCGCCATGGTGACTCGCAATTAGTGCGCTTGAGTACAATGCCCAATGAAAATGGGTCTTTTGTCATACCTATGGAGAACTTTACCAATCTGGCGCCCATACTCGATTTGGCAGTAGTCGATTTGGATCGCCAAGGTCAGGGTCAGATTATCACTTGTTCTGGCAGCTTTAAGGATGGTTCCTTGCGCATCATACGAATCGGTATTGGCATACAGGAGCATGCCTGCATTGATCTGCCTGGCATCAAGGGCATGTGGTCGCTTAAAGTTGGCATTGATGATAGCCCTTATGAAAATACACTTATTTTGGCGTTCGTCGGCCACACACGTGTACTCACGCTTTCCGGCGAAGAAGTAGAGGAGACCGAAATAAGTGGCTTTATTGGCGACCAGCAGACATTCTTATGCGCTAATGTCGAATATGAACAGGTCGGTTTATAGTGGGTTGTTCTTTCAATTGTTTATAATTCTATTCATACAGATTATACAAGCAACACCGCAGTCCGTGCGTCTAGTCAAGAGCACAACAAAGTGTTTGATCGATGAATGGCAACCCAAGGATGGCAAATCGATTGGCATCGTCTCGTGCAATGACACGCAAATCGTTGTGGCTTCTGCTCGTGATATCTTTTACATCGAGATTCAAGATGGCCATTTGGTCGAGAGGAGTCATAGGCTTTTGGATTTTGAAGTGGCTTGTTTAGATATAACACCACTTGACGATAATTACAACAAATCGGATCTCGTGGCTGTTGGTCATTGGACGGATATATCGGCGGTCATATTGTCTTTGCCGGATTTAAAGTCCATCTACATTGAAAAATTGGGTGGTGGTGCGTGTATTCATTTATAGATCAGCCTTCCAATTTTAATATATATAATTTGCTTCTCCGGCTCCCTGCCACTTAGAAATTATACCGCGCTCCATACTCATGACTACCTTTGAGGGCATACACTATCTGCTTTGCGCTTTGGGCGATGGTTCGATGTACTATTTCATATTAGAAAAGGAGACTGGAAAATTGATGGATAAGAAGAAAGTCACGCTTGGAACTCAGCCGACTACGCTACGCACGTTCCGTTCTTTTTCAACGACCAACGTTTTTGCGTGCTCTGATCGCCCGACCGTCATTTACTCTTCGAACCACAAGCTGGTCTTCTCCAATGTCAATCTGAAGGAGGTCAATCACATGTGCTCACTCAATGCACAAGCCTATCCGGATAGCTTGGCACTGGCAACCAAAAACTCCGTCATACTCGGTACCATAGACGAAATACAAAAGCTGCACATACGTACGGTGCATTTGGGCGAAGGACCACGTCGCATTGGCTACCAGGAGGCCTCGCAGACCTTTGCTGTATCAACGCTGCGCATCGATGTGCAAGGACGTGGTGGCCCGAAGCCGGTGCGTCCGAGCGCATCGACACAAGCGCAGAACATAACGTACTCAAGCAGTATTGTACCAAAGGCTAACAGCAGCTCGGCTACTAACGCCGAGATAGGGCAAGAGCTCGAAATCAACAATATGCTTATTATCGACCAAAATACATTTGAGGTGCTTCATGCCCATCAGTTTATGCCCTCGGAGACTATAATTTCGCTGATGTCAGCCCAATTGGGCGAAGACAAAAACACCTACTACGTTGTGTCCACCGCGGTTGTCTACCCTGAAGAACCTGAGCCAAAGGTGGGCCGTATTATCATTTTCCACTATCACGACAACAAGTTGGCACAGATCGCGGAGACAAAGGTCGACGGTTCGTGTTATTCGCTAGTCGAATTCAATGGCAAAGTGCTCGCCGGCATTGGTAGCTTTGTGCGTCTCTACGAATGGACCACCGAGAAGGAGCTGCGCATGGAATGCAACATACAAAATAATATATCGGCGCTCTATCTAAAAGCAAAGGCTGACTTCATACTGGTTGGCGATCTGATGCGATCGATCACGCTGCTCCAGCATAAACAAATGGAAGGCATATTTGTTGAGATTGCACGCGATTGTGAGCCCAAGTGGATGCGCGCCATTGAGATTTTGGATGATGACACTTTCCTTGGCTCGGAGTCATTTGGCAATTTGTTTGTCTGCCAAAAGGATAGGTGAGTGCAATTTCGGATTTACGGAATTATTTTGAGAACATCCTGGAAAATCGTTCCTCGCTTTTCCATTTTCACAGCGCCGCAACAACGGATGAGGAGCGCCAATTGCTGCCGGAATTGGCGCGATTCCATTTGGGCGATGCGGTCAACGTATTCCGCCATGGTTCGCTGGTTATGCAGAATGTCGGAGAACGTACTACGCCCATCTCCGGTTGTGTGCTTTATGGCACGGTGAATGGGGCCATTGGCATTGTCACGCAAATACCGCAGGACTTCTACGATTTTCTGCATAGTCTCGAAGAACGCTTGAAACGCATCATCAAATCGGTGGGCAATATCGAGCACACATACTATCGGAACTATCAAATATTGCAAAAGACCGAGCCGTGCGAAGGTTTCATTGATGGCGATCTAATTGAAAGTTTTCTCGATTTGAGTCGTGATAAGATGCAAGACGCTGTGGCTGGATTAGAAGTAAGTGCAATGACTATATGTGCAAATGCACTTGGTATATATAAATATTTTCAATTTTAGTTGACCCTCAACGGCGAGAAGGCGGAGGCCGAGGTCGATGATGTTATTAAACTTGTGGAGGATCTTACGCGTATGCATTAAGTAAGCCTTAATTGTTGTTTGCTCGAAGCTCACTTTGATACTATGTATGCCTGTTTCCAACCCTCCCTTTTTTTCATAAGATTTTCTTTGAAGTGTTTTAATGTACTCAGCAAGAACAATTATCTACATAAGCATTTTTCACTAAGTTACAAGTTATATGAAAAAAAAAATATTATTTTCTGCATGCCTTTGTAGAATTAATCCAAATAAATACATCTCTCACGGTGTTGAGGCTCATAAGTAGTACAGGTGAGGTGCAAAACTCTGCACTTAAAATAGGCCTTTTGGGTTTGGTTTGTCGAGGTTAATGAATAAGATTAGAAGGTTTTCTATATTTCCTAATGTATATGGTGTTGTTGGATTTAAAATTCGCGATAATTGGAAAATGAACTTTTGTGCATAAAATGAGAATAAATAAAAACTTAAAAATAAAATTTTTGTTTTTCTTAATTGAAAAATGTGCGTAGATACATACATATATTTAATTTTTTCAAATGTTTTATTTATTTTTTAGTTAATTAAATTTTTTTATTTAATTTTTTTCATTAATTTGAGTTTTTTGATTATTTTTTAACAAAATAAATTTCAAACAAACAATTTCTTTCTTAAATAAAATTGCAACGCGTTTCTCCCTTCAAAAGCTTACACGATCAGCAGCACAACTGGTTGAAAATTACCAGCAGCAATGGCGGCCATTACCGTGATTCTTCGCACATCGAAATATACGTACAGCATAAAATTCATTTTGAGTGCATTTCCATTTCCAGTGTGCAGAGAAAAAAATAAAGAAATATTACTGGAAAATGAGCGCCAACCAAAGAAAACGCTTGCCCAAAGCGCAAACGCAATCAAACGAAACGAAACGAATGGAAACGAATGGGAGTGCAAATGAAGTAGCAGAAGTAGTTTGCTGCATTGGGAAATGAAGTTGCAGCAACAACAAAAATCACAACACAATTTACAAACATGTGCTGGTAGTCGTAGTATACAAGCATCAACAACAACAACATCATCCACTGTAGCAAATATATTTTTCACGTGAGTCCTATTATAATTTTTTTTTTGTATAATGTGTATTCGAACGATAATTAAAGCTAACGTTGTTGTTTTTGTTGTTATTTCTCATACTCATCACGCGTAATCACGACTGACAATCACCATCAATAATCGTAGCCCAGCCGACACGTAAACGATTATTGAATTTTATTTTTTCAATTACATTGTTTGCGAAATCTTCGTATATTGTTCGCCAAGCAGAGCACGAAGCACTACGACTATATAAAATGTCGTTCGAAGAGTTGAGCGGAAGGAAGTCTTAAGATATTAAAATGATCAAATTTAATGAAATAGGTGCCTTTGGTACTACTTAAGAGTAGATCCTTAAAAGTGTATAATCCGAGTATATAATAAAATAATAAAAAAAGCGTTGAAAATAAAATTGAACAATCTTTTTGGTGGCAGCACATTCAGATCATTTGGGTGTGGTAAGCCAAGCTCTGTGGTTTAGCTCAGCTATACTATTTTCTGTGAAGTACTTCGATAACATTATTGAGCGTGCGGTCATGTAGTCGAAAACCGTTAACCGTTATGTAACAACTGAGCGCTTGTCTTTATTTGTTGTCTTCTTTTGTAAAATCTCTATGGGTTAGTGTAGTAGATCCCATTTGTGACCCTGACAGCATTAGTAGTCTACGAAATTGTCGCCAAGTCTACAATTAACGTTAATTGTGCAATCAAATAATTTAGCTTTTAAGCTTATAGAATCAACTATGTATAAAAAAGGTTAATTTGAAATTGGCTGTTTTTCATGTGTTCTTAACGATAATTATTAATTTCTACTATATTTGAACATGGCTATATTACACGTATTTTTAAGCTTTTGGTCGGATGTGAAACTATTGCACATTAAACATTTCCAGCATAAAACAAAATTCATTCATTCATGCATACAACTGCAGCGACAAGCATATACTCGTACGAGCCAACGAGAAAGAGGGTGAGCGCTTATGTTGAGCAAAGCTACCCTACACTAATGGCAAAACACACAACAAACAGCATCAACGGAGCTGCGAAACGGCATTTTTTACATAATTTCCCTTTGTGCGTGCATGCGCGTTTGTGTTAGTGCGTGAATCGAACGCGCCTCCACATTCGTCGACGTACTCGTTCACGTCCGCGTCTGTATTGTGTACGTCGCGTTCCGCCGCGCCAAATACTCGTAGTCATCGCTTGCAGTCGCACATACGCGTTTATTCGTTTCTGCATGGCACTTCGTTCGGTTCATTTCCGTTGAGTGAGTGAGTATAAAATGGTCTTTGTTGTTATTGTATTCTTGTTGGTCCATTTGAGTGAAGCCACATCGTTGAGAGCAGCTCAGCTAAGCAGCGCGGAGCTCATTCGCAGCTTCATCATTTTCCAATTGTATTTCTACAACTTTGGTCGCGCGACGCGATACGCGGTTTTCTTGAAACAGATTTACATCTAATTTCGGCGACGGCAGTGCTCATAAAAAATAATCAAATATAATAAATCTCCTATTTTCAATAAATCACAAAATAATTTCGAAAGTGCCATTCAACAATTTCTAAAAAAATATAAAGAAAAATATTTGTTAATTTATCGCTAACGGTTTAGACACAAAAAGCTTTAAAAAGTAATAGAAATAAAAAAGTATTTTTTGCTAAATTAGGCTCACATTCGGCGTCAGCAAATAAAATCCACTCAGTCGGAAAGTAGTTTTCTCAGCAGAGAGAATTGTGGACAACAAAAATGTGCTAAACCTTTCAATGGGTTTTGCAACGTTTTGAAATAGTTTCGCTTGCTAATTGGCTGAGTTTGAAACAAAGTAAGAAAACTGATTATCGGATAAATTACCCAGAAAAATCGAAAAGTCACAGCTTCACAAAGCCAAGCGACAAAGTCGAATTTGAGGATTATCATCGACCGATTTCGTGTGAATACCAGCGGCAAAACGGATTTCTGACAAAGGTGTGTATTAGAAGACATGCAGTATGCCATATTACTTTATATATCGGAGTATATGGACATGCCAACGGATATTTTTATAACGATTTTATGCTAATATTATCGGTTTATTTAGTCGATGTGAACGGTATTCTTGGGTTTATATAATCGTATAACAAATCCAGTGGTTCTCTGAAACTTTCTACGACCGCCGGAAGTTGATGGATCTACCCTTTGATAAGTAATAATTGTATGGATATATGATTCCTTGTTATTGGCCAATTCTAAAATGGAGTTTGAGTCTAGACTGTTTCTCATTATAGCGATTAGAGCGATTTAAAAAGGGTAATACCTAAAGCTAACGTTGCCCGTCCGCCGCTGCGATTGAATACCGGACGTACCAACTGCTGAGGTAATACAAGAATAGATGTAAGAATCTAATCTCAGTCATTTGTGTTGAAATCTGCTAATAGCTAAAAAATTGGTTTCATATTGGTAACTTCATTGAAAGTTTAAGAATTTAAGAAGGGAGATGAAAAAGTAATTAACGACCCTTACGACATCCCAATGAGACTTACTATATCTTCAATATATATGTTTACAATAAAATCGATAAGGAGTTGTTACCTCCCTTTTTCATTTATTTATTTATTTTTTTCGTTCTGAATTTTTTCGATTTTAAATTCGAACTCTTATTCTTCCAGATTACAATGAGAGGGCGTCAGGCCTCATACAATGAATTGTAGTGTTCTTTGATTGTGGATATGCCACAGAGTGAAAAAAATTAGAAACTAGTAAGTGGATTACGGGTACTGAAAAAAAGCGACCGACACCACGTAATTAGAAAAGAATCGTTTGGAAAGACTTCACCAGACTGTACAAAATGTATTGTCTATCTATTAAGAACCGAAAACTTAAGTGCACACGAAAGTAGAGGGCGGACATATTAGGAAGTTCTTTATAAGAAAGCTCCTTGAATAAGGCGTTAGGGAGGTATAATTTTAATTAAATCCCGGTAGAGATAAGTTTGTTGTCGATGTTCTGGTGCTTCTTAAAATAAGAGTTCCAGTTAGAAGAACAGTAACAGTAAGATTTGGGAAAACCAGATATACTGGTCGTAGTACATGTGATGAATTGAAGCTTCATTAATAGAAGGAATATTTTCTACTCTGCGATATAAAGTTTCTTTTGAGTGAAAACCTTTTTTTTTATATCTCAAGTTGCATCACATCACAAGTTGACTGCTCATTTCTTTACCAACTGAACGGACGGACTATTGTCCGTTTATTCCCATGCAAGCATAATTTAGAGTTCTACCGACACAACTGATAAGGATCAAAATCGATCATAAGAAAGCAACGATGACAATGAAATCCAGAGATTTTTATATAAAAACTTCTAACCCTTCTTGAATGAAGAGAGAATTTCAAGCAAAAACTTACAAGTTGCGGATACAATTTGAACAAATTTAAAACGCCTATGCGGGTAGACACGCTATCCGATAGCAGGATAAGACGCAAACGAAAAACTGAAAGCAAGGATAACCGGCGTGTGAGTGAGTAAGCGAGAGCGGTGATGCCAGAAACACGGGAAGACACGAAGAAAGAAACAAAGTTGTTTTTGATCGAACAAATTCGATACTGAGGCTGGGCGTGATCAGCACAAAAGGACGCCACACTTTGACAGGACATGTCACATACTGTCGCTGAATGTTGTCGTCGCTGATGAGCATGGTGGCAATGTCGGCGGTGGTGGTGTTCGAGCACACGTACGGCAGCCTTAGTGTGAATGGGAAATCCTTTACGAAATGCTCAAATTTTATTTTCATTTCACTTGGCAATTGTTAGTCTAATGTAGTTGTTATCTGTTGTTGGAGGCCGTGATTTGTTGATTTGCACTCTTCGAGAGTAACTTCTTTTTAGCGAACACGTTCGCGTGTTGGCGCATAAATTAAATGTTAGGCTTATCGATACATTTTTCTTAATGGGTCGAGCGCATGTTTATGTAAACTATTATTAATAAATAATAGTTGCTGAAAAAGTGCTGCACACCTATAAATTTTTTTAAAATTGCATGGATTTTTAAGATGCATGCAACTCTGGTTTCGTCTCCCGAATAGTTTCCTGACATCCTTCAATCAATTTGGGTACTACAAATACTGACTACAGATAATTTTTCTCATCTAACTTTGTACCACTCAATAAAGTTTTCTAGCATTTCATAGCTAAGCAATTCTCCATAATCTAATTAATAGCCATTTCGAGCTAGCGTCATAATGCTGGATTTTGTTCGGATATTTTTGAAAGAATGAGTTGTACCATTAAATCTTCAGCGGTTCGACTGTTAAGTGGTGTGCAGCTTTGACCAAATAGCTGTTTAGAGAAATTTTTATCATACCCACCCACATGGCTTATATAGGGTGTCCCAAAATTAACGCAGGATTTGAATTTGGCAACATTCATGCAGTGCAGGGGTTGGCAGCCCCATTTAAAACCATACGACAGCTGATAGTTTAGTGTTAGTTAAAATGGAGCGTTACGTTATAGAGCAAGGTGTTTTTATTGTTGAACTATATTTCGTACGAGTAACATATTAATTCGGTCTACTTAATCAAAGTTAGGTTGATCAAATTTTAAGACTTTAATATGATTACGAAGCCAGTTGAATATTCAAAATTGTACGATACTTATACATCAACAAGGAACAAATTGAAAGCAAAAAAAAGAACAATTGAAAATGCATTAAATTCTTGTACATTTTAATCAGAATTAGACTTTAGTAGTTGATGAAAGAATTTCAGCCATAAGCATTGCCATATCATCGTTTGTCCCTGACTTGGTGCAGCGAGTGGGGTTTACAGAATGAATCAATTTAGTTTTTTAAATTAATTTTTACCTCGAAAACACGACTAGATTCAGGCTTAGAATACATAACTCGCGTTGTTATTATATGACTTATAAGCCCAACTGCTACAATTCAGTTAAACGAATTCAAGAAAAATAGAAAGCAAAATGCTTACAAACTTAGGTGCGGCATACCCGATTTTCGGGTATTATTTCTAAACTACGCAATTCAAATGATTATGTAAAGCAAATTTTAAAGGCACACATTTTTTGGCTACGCAAAATGAGAATACGTAAATCGAGCGATTACTGTATGTCGAACAAAATCATTTTCACCTTGATGGCTTGCAGTGTACAATTCAATACAAAAATAACAATTTAGGGTGTTAAGCAGTGTTTTTTATTTAATTCAAATCATTCGTTAATTTAGTGTAATGAATTTATCAATCGTATATTGTTTTCCTTGGCGACTTTGGTTGGCCATCCAACTCCTTCGCGAAGTGAAAGTTCTAGTTTGGCTGTTGGAATTAAAACCCAATACACAAAGGCTCTTTTTATACAAATTTTTAATACTTAGTGCTCTTCAGAATCTAATTAATATAAATTTTCAGCCAATGTTATAACATTATCAGCTTCAGAGACCATAGAGAATACCATACCATTTAACTGTGTCCATCTGTACGCCCACTGGGACCCATAAAAATACAAATTCAAATTTTAGTTCATATTATAATAGAAAGACCTTAATGTTTGTGGCGCTATCGAACTGCATTTGTACTGATATTGTTTAAGGTCCATTCACTTACGTGTAAGACATTACAATTTTAGAACCCTAGTATAACTGAGTCCTATAGCCCCAAACGAAGAGCTTTCGAAAGTTTCAGAAAAATTTATTTAGACATTATCATTTTGTTGCTACACACATATGTACATGTGTTCTCCTCAATTATCGAGACAGTTTTTGGCGTCAAGAGTTGTACGCCTTTCGCATAACCTTTCTTTACTCTTAAACGAAAGCTGTTCTGGAAAAGTATAGAAAAAATAGTTTTCCGTGTAATTTTTCACGATAAAAAAAATTAGTAGACTCCAACTTCGCTTCGACACCAAACTGGCTTGATAAGAACTTTGGCTTTAGTGGCACGTCCCCCCATAGACGCTGGTTCCATTCTTCGCTTCAAGCAAATCAGGAAGAAGACGTTCTGCTTGCTCGCATTACAGGAAGCATTTGCCTTGTTGTTGTTGTTGTTGTTGTTGTTATTGCTCAATTTCCAATTGGATTTTAAATTGTTGTTCGAATTTTCCAATTTCTCGAGGGTCGCGGTAAGACGCAGTTTTCGGAGCGGCTGCTCAGCTCAATTACATTCTCGATTGCGCGTGAAATTGTGACGCCCGATTTCACGTGACACAATCACGACAGACGTACGAACTTGACGCAGCAGCAGAAGGCAACAGGAATTGTCAGTAAAGCGTGTCGTCGTGTTTTGTTTTTGTTATTGTTGTTATTGTTTTATCTACGCAGCTGCGTTTGCCGCAAAATGACACAAGACTACGGAATGAATCTCAAAGCCACACTCTCATTGAGACTGGGTCCAAGTCTGAGTCTGAGTCTGACTTTGAGTCTGTGCGACTAGTTAAACCTCATTTTAGCACTCAGTCAGTCACTCACTCATTCCAATTGGGCACAGATGCTAATTTCGTGCTAGTTGACTTTGGTGTTAAATGCGCGTGCGTCGCCACACCAACGTTGTCTACAATGCCGTCCCTCCAGAGACATTTGCATCATCGTCGTCGTCGCTTGTTGTCACCAGTGTCCACTGCAACTTCATCATTATGTCGGCCAACTTGACCAATAAATCCGTGAATAATTTTTCAAACCTTTTGCGTGCCTCTTTCCTGGAAGCATTTTTCTTCTTACCATTTTTCGCTTGTGCATCTTCTTCTGCTTCATCTGTCAGTTGGTTAGTCATTTTTTATGGTTAATAATACACTTTTGCATAAACGCTTTTTTAAATGCAAATCGGCTACGCGCAATTTGCATATTTTACATTAGCAAAAAAATATTCATAATTATCCAAGTTAAAAAATTAAAATAAAAAATATAAACTTTACTACTTTTGTCGTTGGTCCTTGACTGCAATTTGGCATTGGTCTGGTCTTTTGACCAATGCGTCTCCCTCCAACTAAACTCTCCTTAATTTTCTTAAAATTTATTTATGTGCAGTCTTAACAAATGAAACAAATAACAAATAAAAATACTGAAAGAATAAAAAAAAAACAACAATCACAGCAACAACAAAGACTGAAAGTATCTGAAATCGTAAAGTTTCGAATTTCAGTTGCAACGCTCACTTCGCTCACTTCTTTCTTTCAGTCCTTCTCCCTTTTGCTGGTATTTTGCTTTGGCGTTTCTAGTTCGCCGAAGAGGTTTTCAATAAACTTGTAGTCCGCTTGTCGCCTACAACTTGTCGCATTGAATTTCATATTTTCATTATTCAGTTTTTTAACAATTGCATTTCTTGTCTGCCATTCAAATCTGAAGATTCTATTTGGGCTGCAATAAACAGCAGTTGTGCATTTGGTTGATGTTGAACGATGAGTCAGCGCAGAACTATTTGGAATTTGGTGGTTTTGAAAGCCCTCTGGCAATACTCGAGGCGAATACAAATTTTTTGAGGGTGTTAGAGAATTCGTTCGAAATACATTCATTGTAATACAACGTCACCAGATTCAATTAGCAAGAAATTTTTCTACAATTGGTTACGTAACTTTCAGCGGAATAAAATCAGATCGCAGAAATAAGAGAATAAAATTAATCACCTAAAAGATCTGTCTCTCAGATTTCACTTTTCGAGTTTATTTACCTAGTGAACACAAATAGTTGACCCAATCATCCCCAACAATTTCTGAGGGACAAGGCTTCTCGCGAAGTTCTGAATCCAATTTTCCGACCTCTTTCTTTTACATTTCATCGAGCCCCTGAACATTTTAGACTAGCTACGGTTATTGCTAAGTCTTGTGGAGCAGAAGCTTACATGTCGCGACCATGAATTTTCAGGGGTCGAGCTAAAAGTATAAACAGAACAATAAAATTAAAGTTGTGTTGTCCCAACTTAAACTCTCTTCGAGAAAATTCTCTGCTGAACAGCCATAAAGGATTACAATAACTTAATTGGAAGACACTGGTCTTTTTTTTTTTGGAGTTTTAGGCTGATCTATATGAACATACTTAAGTCGTACTACCCTAAGAACTGAGGCTCGAACCACCTAATTTTTTATGAACTTCTATTATTTGAGGTATGGCTTTAAAGAAGAAGGGTGCATGGGCCAAACGTCAGCGACCGACAGCTGTGTAGTGTAGAATACAGTGCCTCTCGCTTCTGTAAGCAAATCAGTATAGCTCGTCTTATAAAGATTGAAGCGAACTTTGTGAATTCTTGTTAGTCGTATTAAAGCCTATAGATTAAATCCGGCGTTGGAAAGTATAATATATTATTCCAATTCTCAGATGTACAGTATTTTATATTAGTATTTTTGTTGTCTTTTTATTATAGAATAAATTAATTAAAACATTTATTCGTTTCATTTGCCTTAATTACTTTTTTAAAATTATTACTAAGGGCCATTCAGGCCTCATAATGTCCTACAAAGCTCTATGTATCTATGAAGAATGGGTCACCATCGATCATTCAGCCCTCGAATCCCGGTGGTCATTTGAATTTCACTTCGTGTATCACTCAATTAAAATATATATATCTTATTTGAAGTTTGTTTAGATAAGGTAAGAAGTCTAAGATGCTGACCATCCAAATAACACAGCGCGTGGTTTTGCTGACTTCAGTGCTTAGAAAGAATACCAAACTATAACTCCGTAGCTACGAGAACTCTTCTGTTGGACTTCCTTGTAAGGCTAAGAGGGACGTTCACTTTCAGCTAAAATTTTTTCATCCCATTTGAACAATCAATAAACAGTCTGCTTATTGACTGACGCTTAATGTCTCTGCGATGGAGACTTCTCTGTATTGTAGCCCAAAACCCATAAAACCCTAAGATTACACAATCAAAAATATAGCCCCATACATCATTTTTAAAACACCACAAAAACGTCTTCAATAATGAATCATTTCAGGTAAAATTGCATTTTTTGAATATTCTCACGTCGAGAAAAAGAAACAACAGAAATTAAATGTAGAAAGAAGAAGATATGAAAAACAAAACAAAATAAAAATATTATAAAGTTCACAGCAAAAAAGTACTTTGCGCGGAATTTTCATTAAAAAAAAAACACTGCAAAAGTAACACATAATAACAACAATAATAATAAGAAAAAGAAGAAGAAACAGAAAAGAGCCAACACAATTTTAATTGATCAACAAGAAGTCCAAGATTGTGATTAGCTCGTCGACAATGGCAATTGCTGTGAAACAACGACAACCAACAAAGAAAATATACAAAGCACAATTGTCATTCACAGCAATAATGACATCAAATAATAATAACAACAACAAAAACAACACCGAGCGGACAGCGACACGTGCTGCCGACAAGCGAAAGAAGAGTAACGTTCAAAATTCGCGCGATCAGCGATGACGGCCAAACGGTCGTCGGTCGTCTGTCGTCGGGCGTCGCTGCTCAGTGCTGATCATTGAGCGGTCACTCGTCACTTGCGTTGGAGTGAGCGAGAGATGTTGTTTGCTTTGGTGTGAGTGTACTAGAAAGCATGGAAAGTGTGCCAAAGTCAGAAAGAAGTTCTGCCGAAGAAAGTGAAATTCGTGCTTCATGGGCGTTGCAATTGGATCTGCTTCGTTTGCTTATGTAATCGTAGCCTTCCTTCAGAAAACACTCGAGCTCAGCGAAAAGTGGAGAAATACAGCCACGAAGAAAGTCAAGAAAACTCTGAAAATTAAGAAGAAGAAGAAAAGAAATTAAGATTCAAACTTCAAGTGAAATTATGGTATCTGAAATGCATTTCTTTTTTCGTCTTCTTCTTCTTGTTCTGCTTGTTGCTGTTGCTAATGCTGTTGTTGTTTTTACTCTCGACTGTTTGGCGTTGTCGTCGTCGTTTTTGCAAAGTCGTCAAAAGTCACGGACGTCGAGCATATTTTGTTTTGCTTTTTGATTTGGTGACATTGTCCGATTTGAAGGCGACATTGGAAATCCAAAACGTTCTCCAACTCAACTCAACTCAAAACTATAATACTTCAGCCACGATGACTTGGACGCCGAAATCGTCGTCGGCGTCGGCGTCGACGGCAATTGCAATGCAACCCAATCAGAATCAGAATCAGAGCAACCGAGCTCGTTCGGTCACGCGCTCGCTCGCTCGCTCTTCACCGTTACTTTCGTTTTGGCACATATGCAATTTAACTTTTATCTGAAGCGTTCTTGAGTGTATGTCGATCGACGACGGTTGGTTCGGATCGCATCGGATCAGTCGCTCTGTGGTTCTGGGTTTCTATGCGCTGCAGTTTGGCGCTAGCGTTTAGTTGCACTAAGCGTGCGGTGCGCGAACTTCAGCCGTTCCTCGAGTCGAGTCCTCGAACAATTTCGCGACGAATGCAACATCGATTTTCGTTGTTGTTTTCGTCATTCTTATTGTTATCACTAGCAGTGACTTAAGAGTTATTTTCCGTGCTTCTTTTATTTGTTTTTATCCGCGATTTGCAGATGCGTCATCCTGACGAGCTAAGCTTCTCTTCTTCGTCCTCTTGTTCGTTTAACGCGCGCGCCTTTTTTATGAACCGTGAATTACGATTTTGTTCAGTACTCTCGTTGCTTTTGAATTTCATAAATTAATTTTATTTCGGTTAAAACTGCAGACCAAAGTGTAAAAGTATCTCGAACCACCATCGTCTTCCTTCTTGCTTCTTTGCACGTTCGACAGCGGCGCGCGCGATCGCGGCCATGAGGCATTGCAACGCTTGCAGCGACCACGTCGACGTCTTATGATGGATCCAAAAAGTAATATTGGAATACAAATTCTCGCTGCTGTAGTTATTGTTTGTCTTGTTTTTTTCCTGCGTTTTTCTTCAAGACCGATATTTATATTATGCTTGTTCGTATATGCATTCGAGTGTATGTTTATGGGCTGTGTGTGTATGTACGTTTGCATTCAGTAGCTCCAAAAATCATTTGTTTTGCCTGCAATTCACTCTTCTCGTGCCCTACCGCACCAGCGACACGCCGCGAGACTTCACGGCTGGTCAGCCACTCGACGTCCTCGCCTGTTGTGGGGGTGCAAAGTGCATCTGTAAAATGCTTTTTTAATGTTGTCGTCGTCGGATCACATTTCATTGTGGTGTGAGCAGCTGAAAACTCTTAAAAAACAGACCAGTCAGTTGTTGACTGAGCTAAGTGTGAAAATAAAGTACGTTTCTCTTTAAGGGATACTTCTTATTTTATTTTCTGGAAATGGTTACTGACAAAAGGCCAATTAGCTGTCGTTATACGATAGTTTACGTCCATTACAATTGGAGCGAGCTAATAGTGTTGCTGAAAGTGTTTAGTCAAAAATTGGAAGGAGGATTTTTTGAAAGGTTCAAGTTTGAAATATCGCTATGACTCAAAACATATAAGGGGCTCTTAACGCATCCTTTATGTGATTTTAGACCTTCCTCTATTATTACCTTCTCCTCCAACTTAATTTGTCCATGAAAAAAATAACAACGATATGGAAAGCCCGAATAGAATATTTTTTTTAAGTCAAAAAAATTATTTCTGGTTTCTATCCAGTTTGCACAAAAGCAGGCCACAGACTACGAACATGTTGTTTCGATCTGTATGAAGACCGTTGGCCACAACAACAAACTATCATTCGATCGGTGTGTGGACAGCGCCACAGGCTGCTAACATGGCCTCGAACACCAACAGATCGAAACAACATGTGTGTAGTCTGTGGCCAGCTTAAGCGAAAATTGTTAGCAGAATTTTTAAAGTCCTTAATATTAAAAATGTAGCTAAATTTTAATTCAGAAACAATTTTCATTTTGCGATTTTATAGCCTTGTCATTCGGAAGGATAGAGATCCATTTAAAAAAAAGCTCCTTCGCTTCATCATAAAATGTTTAATTTTCGAATTCATATAGGGCCTGGGTACAAAAATTCCCATTGTATGTCGTTATTTAATATGAGTCATATTAGGTTCTCTAAATCTTGTCGGATATTCACAATATTATTGGTGTGTATGTGTATATTATGTAAAACTAAATTATTTGAAGAATATCCTCCCATACGCCCAACATAATATAAGCTCCTGGCAATAAAGCAAGACAGTTATTTGGCATATTCATCTCTTTTAGCAAATAAGAAGAGATGTATCCAATATTTTTGTTTATATGTGACCCATTTTATTTTAACCTATGAAAAGGCGAAGATCCCATTATACAGTTTTCCCATATAACCAAAGTATTCCCTTAGCGATTAAATTCTTTGTCTAATGCACAAATTATCATACATTCGATTCTTGTGATACTGCTTGATTAATGAATAATAATGATAATACATTTCCTTTTCTCCTCACAAAGAAGCCTATTTAGCTTTTATCATTAAATATCGAATTATTTTATTGAGAGATATAAGAGACCAGCAATTATCGAAGAAAAATAACTTTCTAGATGTTTAATATTGGTATTGCTATGCTATGTTAATACTGTCTGGAGCTTCCAAACACTTTGAGCCAAGGGCTTGTTCTGCTACGGCTCAAGACATAAAATGACCGCCATGGATTTCTTCGTCGGTTAACCTTCTATCTAGGTATTAAAATTAAGTTTCAAAGTAAACGGAATTGGAGCAGAGGTCACGATTAAAATGATTATGTGGAAAAACGGGGTTTACTATTTGAAGGTTCTAAGCTAATATAATACTTTGTTAGTACGGCTAAAAAAAAATTCATTTTTATAATTTAAAACAGTCGTGGTAGCATCTGGAAATTGTAATTCAAAGACCTCCGAGTCAAGTGCGATCAGCCAGTTATATAAGTCAGTCTCAAATAAATTCTATGATCACTGCTTTATACTTCAACTAGCTGTTTTACACGGCATTGCCCGACTCACACTTATTTTCTCGTAGTATCATAGTATTCCTGGTCTTGCAGTGGTTTTGCAAGTCTTAACCCTAAAAAAATATATTTTCATTAAAAAAATAAAAAAAGTAAGTATGCCAGTTTCTTTTTTGCAGCGCAAATGTGTTGTTAAAAAAAAAAAATTATATAATACTATAGATTCAATATTAAGTCAATTGCTTTTATTATTTGGTTTAACAATATTTATATCTGTATGTCTCAAAATTGGGGTTCCGGAGTATTAGATCGATAACAGTTGGTGATAGTTAAATGGGGTCGACCTTAAGAGCGACAACATACATTTTTTTAAACCATTAGTTATGTTCTGTTTTTTTCTCACAATTTCTGAAATCTTCTTTTTAACTTCATTATCCTTTCATTAACCTTTATATTCTTTGCACTTATTTTGTCTGCGTATGCTATTTCAACGGAGCCTTTTTCAAAGCCTTTTAGAATACTTTCAAAAATCTGAAGTTGTCGTTCGAAGTACTTATTATTTTCAGTCTCTTCGAGGCAAAAATATTTTATCTGTAATGTCCTTCAGATACATTCATGTTGACAGTTATGTTGAATTCACGATTTCAGCCTGCGTTGAAGCGTGCCTGTGCTTGTGCCTGTGCCTGTAGTAAAATAAAAATCACTCTCAAGCTATAAATAAATAGGATGTGTGTATTTCTGTCATATCACAAAAGTTCAACAGCGAACAGCAAAAACAAGAACGAGAACAAAAGGATGGCGGCCGCCATGTGAGCGCGAGTTGCGCATGTAAATATGTTGATATACGAGTACATGTGTGCAAAAGCGCGTGCAATTCAAACAAATACATATGTACATAGAAATGTACATAAAGTGACAGAACTGACATTGAATTTTGACAAGCGCACTTAACTGAAGCGACAACGCCACCGACAACAACGACGACGATGACGACGATGATGTTGATGGTACTGCATTGTTGTCTTAGCTATGCTTATGGTTCTGTAGTCCGTCAGACGTCCAGCCAGCTAGACAGCCAGTCAATAGTGACTTCCAAATCGTAGAGACTGACTACGGACAAAGGCTACGACGACTACAACGAAACATCAGAAAGGGATGAAAGAGAAAGCTACAAGGAGAATATAAAAAGTAAAGTAAAAGAAGCCAACCTAAAAAAAAGGCGCTGCTAATGGAGGGTAAAAGGTACACAAATAGATGCGCACACACACACACAAACACAAACACACACACTTCCACGCAAATGTAACTCAAATAACAATTATTAAGGCGTTGCCAGCCATGGCGTATGGTGAGAGTGAGAGAGCAAACACATTTATCGGTGGCGGGGCGGCCGTTGATAAGTGATACAACAAACAACAAAAACAACAACATTGAGTGAAGCAAAGCAAGCGCTCGCGATACAACGAAGCAACGAATGTACTCAGCTACTCACAAACGCACACAGCACTCAAGCAAGCAATTCCAGTTTTCGTTCCAGTCGCATGTCAATGGGTTTGCGTCCGTGTGTGCGCGCTGAGACAGCCAATGAGATGCTGTTCAATGCGCTGTGCGTGTTTCCATGTACACGTAGATGTGTGCGTTCGTTTTACGTTTGTTTATTTGTGCGTATTGCATAGGGCAAAGTGTGGCGGAGGCTTAGTCGTGCATGCGCTTGATTCTGTTCGCACGAATATATATATATATATATATGTGTGTGTGTGTGTGTGTGCATATGGAACCAGTTTTACACGCATAAATGGTTGTTCGACAGTTTGTTTTTGCTGCTGTTGACTGTCGGTGAATGAACCATGTGCAGCAGCCGTCCTAATACCTTTCTAATTCTCTCAACTCGACAATGCGACTCAAGGCGATACTTTGTTAGTCTACCTGGTCTCTGGGTCTCTGACAAGAAGCCGCCATTTCGTTTTGTTTTCCTTTCTTTTTTTTGTTGGTGTCATTTTCTCTTGTTTGACTTTTTAAGTATCGTTTTCCGAGTTTTCCAGTTTTTCGTCTTTGCCGCTGTTCCACACATTCATCGTATGCTTGAAGGTGTGTATGAATGTGTGTGGACTTTTTGAGGAAATCCCTTTTATGCTCTAATTTGATTAAATATTTTTGAACGTGCACCTAAATTATTTCTTGCGAATTTTACACGCTAAAGCAAATAAACGAAAGCGGGAGGGATTTAGTGAAAACATAATTTTTTATATGTTTTGAGAGAGTCTACAAAATTATTGAATCGGTTAAAAAGTGTTCTAAATAACCTTACAGTAGCTTATTTTTCAGTCTAGACGGAATATTATTTGTTGGATTGACAGGTTCGTATTTTCAGCGGTCTGTAACGTCTCTATAAATAAAAAAAAATTAAAAAATTAAATTTTTGAGTGAATGACGCAGAAATATTCGTTAGATATTAATTTATATTGTGTAAAAATTTCATTGCCCTATTTTAAATACACAAAACGTGAGAAGATAATTTGTCTGCAAGGTAGGCGACACTTGAAAACTTAAAATGCCGTTTCTTTGACTTATGACCTAATTGTTGTTAGGGTCACTTGGACAGGACGACCGCAAATTTTGCGTTCACTTAAGTGGAAATGGGCTTCTTCGCTCATTATGATTTTTGGTACGAAATCATCCTCAAATTTTAGCAGTAACGCTAATTCCACGTTCTTCAGGTGTGTATGGCTCCATGGCTTATTGACAACTAGTTCTCTACAATAGAGGTGTCAAAGCACAGTGACATTACTTGTATATATACAATGGTGGCCACGAATCTCACACAACTCAAAAAGTTTTGTGTTTTTGGATTTTAATTTCGACTTATTTAAGTCTTTTTCGTAAGATTTGTTCATATTATGGATGTTTATGGCTTTAAGCTGACAGATTATGTAATTAGATATGGCGAAAGGAAGATGGTGCACAGAGGCACAACGGCAGATTATTCAGCAAATGAATAGCTGTAGAAGCTCAATTGGAGGGATTTCCAGGGCGTTGAAGTGTTCCAGAAAGATGATTTTTAATACGTTAACCCATATGCAGAAAAACGGGAGCACTCATAATGCCAGACAAAGTACTACATACTTGATTTTTCCCCCTTGTTTAAGCCTTTTATTATTCTATTATTATAAAAAAAAAACACTTAAATTAAACTATTTACAATAATTAACAATACAATTTATATTAGTGGGTGCGAAGCATATATACTTGAGTCAAGAAATATGCTCAATTCAATTTAAATTTGTTTGATAGCCATGTCCTCATTTTCTTATCACCAGGATATAAAAAATTATAGTAATAGGCAATAGTTCTCTAGCATATGGGCGGGGCTATACCTTTTAGTATCAGTCATACTCCACTATTTTGGGAACTTGACTTTGCAACGCGGAGACATTACAACGTTCGCCTAAGAGGTCGTCTACTTGGTGAAGCCGACACAGGTGCTGTGAGTATTTGGATGACGCTCATAGTAGCTGGTTCAAGTTGACCTATAATTCTGAACTATTAAGCGATGGTAAGTAGTAGGTGAAAGCCGTCTACTCTATGTCTCCATTAACAGGAGATCTAGTGTTATGATATAAACAAAGTCCAGTGACAACAATGATGAAGCTGTTTATAACCTGTTCTATTCTGATTTATAAATGAACTCCTGTGTTGAAGAAAGTATGATCTAGAATACGGATCAACTAGGCGATCATAAGGTTCAGCTGCAGCTCCGCTGGACAAGAGCTCATGCACGCGGCTCGCTGAAAGGTGTCTGATGGTGTCTGAAGGTGGTGATCCTAATTGGTTTAGGAGAGACATTATTTCTGCGGATATCATCTTGAGTCCATAACATTTTGAGTCCCCACCCAAAATTTGATTTTCACATACTCTTACATGCTTGTATGCCTATTGAATGAATACCGCATACTTTGCCGTCTCTAAGTTGTTGGAATCATCATTTTGGACGTACATCAAAATATCATAAAAGTTGCTTGCCACAACAAATAATCCATTTTCCCCCTAAATGAATCTACCCCGCCGCAAAAAAATCTTTCTCCACTTAAAGTTGTCAACGCAAACTTAGCAAACGAATTCCTTGAAGAGCTCAGACAAAATCTACAAAGGCATTAACAGGATTACGCTTCGGTAGACGGTAGCCCAAAAATGCAATAAATTTGGGGGTCTGCACTACGCATATACATATCAAATGAACCATTAACTACAATGAGTGCTATAAATAGTGCTACAAGTATAATATTCCCATAAAATCAAGGTGAACCGACGATGCATGTTGGTGAATGTAGAGAATTTTTGAAAACAGCCCAATGACATTCTTATATATGTATCTTTATATAAGGTTTAAATGTGAGACCATAAGAAATACATAATGAGTGCATGTGTGCAGTTCGTATCTATGTGGATGTGTGGTGCATATAGCGTTGATATCTAATGAGACGTGATTTTCACTAAAACGTGACTTTTTATTGATTTTCTTGAATCGTTGCACTTTTGTTGTTGTTGTTGTTGTTGCTGTTGTTGTTCTTATTCGTTGCTACACAGTTACTGGTCTGCTTCTTCTGCCATATAATACAATCTTCTTCTTTGTTAGTTCTTTCGCTGTTACCGTTAAGTGACTTAGTGCGGGCGTACAAGTCGGATATGCGCTCAAATGGAAATTGTTGTAATAAAATAGGTTAGCAACATTTCCGCTCAACACTCTACTGATGGTACCATATCATAGTCATGTTGTTGTTATTGTTCGCTTCTTGTTGTCTTCATTTACCTTTGCACTGTTATTGTTCTGGTTATTCTTGTTGTTGTTGCGTCAGAGCTCAAAATTCTAAATCAAATTCAAATTTATAGTGAACATCACGTACCGACAACAGCACCAGCGACAGCAGCAGAAGCAGCAGCAGCAACAACAACAACAATGTAAAGTGATAATGGAATTGCTGTTGTTGTTGTTGTTGTTTCAGTGACTATTTACGCATTACGGTGTAGGTGTGACGGTGTTAGCATTTGCATTATCAACATATGTTGCTGCCACCCTTAGATACACAGATACTAAGATACATAGCTATAAGGTAAGATACATATGCTATGTACAACATACTATAAAATAATGTCTATCGATTTGACCCTTAGACGTCTTCATTGACGTTGACGTGAACACTACAAATTCCCTGGGCACTTGCAGTCGCTGACGTCGTTTTTGACTTGTTGTTGCCGCTGCTCTCAGTTGCGTCAAACATCAACAATAAGAATCCCGACTACTGCCTACTGTAATTGTTGGTAACTCGAATTGCCCTACCTCACCTCAGCACAACTTCCCTCGGCACACCTCATCCCATCTCGTGTCGTCTTGCCTGGCCGCAGTTGGTTATTTGCCGTTTATTGTTGCTGGTCCATTTGACTGCAAGTTTGTATTGTTGATCGATTTTACGTGATATTTTCGAGATTTTCCGTATTTATTGCCCGTTGTACAAAATTCGTATTTTTTTTTCGTCTTATTTTGTTGTTGTTGTTGTGGTTGTTGTTGTTGGTTGAAAGTTTACTTTCGCATTTATTTGTCGGACGACTCCGCTTTGAATAGCGTTTGCTGTTTGCTGTTTGCAGTTTACGTTCCGCTCCGTTCCACCCTGTTCCGCTCTGTTCCGCCTTGCCGTAAGGCCGTGTTTTGTGCGTATTTGTTTAACAAATACAAATAATACATGCATAATTATTTTTGAAAATATTGTAATGAAAATAATACGAGTACTACCAATGGTGGCGATGACGTTGATTATTGATGTTGATTATTATGAGTATTTAAATACGGCAGCAGTTTGCACTTTGCGCTTCTCTTCTGTTTGACGAAGCATTTCGATGCAAGTTTATTGTAGCGTATTTCATCATTGGGATTATAGTGAATACCCACACTTTATTGCCTTATATTGTGAATGTGAAAGTGAATGTGGAGCTTGAGCAAATTTAAATTTAAAAGATATTTTAAAGGGTATTATACCGGAAAAAAATAGATTATTGCGCCGAGAATGAGCCTGGTGAAATTGTAGACCAATTTAAAGCAGAAAGAGCAGAAAAAAATAATTATTATTTTATATGTATTATGTGCATTCCGATAGGATTATCTATAGCAGTGTCAAAGTATACAATATAGAGTCTAGAGTAATCCTCGTTTTCAAAGAAAATTTCTTCTTTCTTTCTTTCTTTTCGTTTTATATTTGCGAAAATGGTGTTAATTATATTCGAATACAATTTTCTATAAATGTTTACATCTCTCTTACTAAAAACATAATTCATTACATACTCGTACTTCTTACTGCAGCAAGCGCACATTAATCCCTACATGCGGCGACTCAAAAGGCATGTCGCAGCTCCTACTTTCGTTCAATAAATACAATGCTCGATATGTATATCTACTAGAATTTGGATGACCATTTGACGAAACTACAAAAAAGAAAAAAAAAATCATCTAAAAAGTTACTATAAGCTTGTAATGGCTTTGGATCGTCTTTGAAGGACACATTGAATTGACAAGCGCAAAAAGGATATTATTTAAATTTCTTGAGTGTCATGTATGGTCAATTTGAGAATATAATCTTACAACTTGTACCTCTCAAGCAGAGCGCTACTTAAGAATGTTATTATAAGTTAAAAAGTGAGTATCCCCTTCCCGCGCAATTACCAAATTTTTGAATGAACTAATAAGGGCACCGGTGTTGCTCGGGATTTGTGTAGAATAAAAATGGCCAGTCAATGAAAAAGTCGATGAGACTGTTAATTCAGTTCTCTACTGCTCACAACTCGACCGTTTAAACGAAGCAATCAAGGAATTTTGGGCAGAATTCAAAAATGTAACAAAGAACCGCGGATATTTATTAGCTAATAAGCGAGTGTCACTTTCTTTGCACTTATTAAATTTTTTAATGAAATAATTTAAAATTTCTGTTTGCTTGAATTAATTGCTTTCGGATAAAACAAAGAGCTATGATTGTGAGAATACAAACAAATTTAAATTGTTATAGTAAAGTTATTACAATAAATTAATTAAGCGAAAAGAAACACAAAGCAATTGACAAACATTGCCGACATGAAGCGTCATCATCATAATTATTTCGAATCGTATTAGCGCCATTAAAGTGAACATACACACCCACCGCAGCGAACACAACCAAAATCAACTGCCCTTTACAAAAAGGCTGTCCCCAGACTCCATTCATTGTAAACCAAACCAAACCAAACCAAACCAATCCACCCACCCACTTAGTGAGTTGAGTACTCGTAGAACTCAACAAACAAAAATCAAAACATGGACGGGTGCGGATAATTATCGGATTTGTTGGGTAATAAAATCAATAACAATGAAAACGCTTTATGCGATTTGCTGTTGCTGTTGCCGCTGTCCTTGCTGCTGCTCGTTCCGTGCGCAAGGCAATTAAACCGCCGCACATAAACTTCTGTTTAATTATGTTAAAGTGTCGAGTAAACAATATCAAAAAGCATATTGAAACTGGGTTAACGCGCCAGCGCCGAAATCAGTGCCCAACAACCACCAACAACCACCAACAACCACCATCAGCACCAATGAAAACGGCGTGGAGCCGTAACTGTAGCTGTAGCCGTTGCCTGAAGCCGGAGTCGTAGCCGCGTTACTGAATGTTTGTTGTTTACATTACGGGTTATAATCCGAAAATTAAGCGCGGCTCGAGCATTAAAATATACGCAACGCTGTTTGCAGTGCGCCAAAAAAAGTGGCAGCGTCAGAGGCGTGAAGCGTGTGGCATTATGAGGTGGTGTGGCGAAGTTCAGACGGGCTGTTGGCTGTTGTTTCAAGATAAAGTGACGACGTATAAAAATAATAAAGGGGCGTTTGTTAAACGAAGCCAGGTCGAGGGCGAAGATACGACGGCGCCCCGCAAGTGGCTGGACAAACAAGTGAAAAGCTGTAAAGTGTCGACGCGTTGTCGTCGCACCAGTGTTGGTGCGTTCTGCGTTAGTGTTGGTGTGTGCAAATGTCATCATGTGTTACGCACATTTAAAGCGTATGTTAAAAATCTTTCACATAACAAGGACGAACATGCGAGAATGAGTTGAGACCGTTGCCTACGAGGACGTCACCCAGCGCGACTGGCAGTGTGGGAATTTTACTTTCGGGACTTACCTGCCGTGAACTTGACTCATTGTAGCAACTTGCAACCGAAACAACAATCTCTTCTCACACTGTACTCAAAATTTCTCGAAAACACCAACAACCAAGCAGGACCTGCGAAAATATATCCGACACATCTTCTAGCAGTAATTTCCGTGTGCGTTATGCATTTTTATCAGCGACCATTCGGGAAATCCCGCCACGTTGAGCGTGAGAACCAACTAAGCGAACATGTGTGCTAAGTTACTGTTGTTTTGAGCATAACAATTTTCATTACCTGTCATCGTCCTAGTCGTCCTAGTCGTCAACATCGTCATTTTTCGTTCGACAAGTACACACGGCAGACGCCTTGCTGTTTTCGTGAGGATAGTCGTATTGCGGCTGGCAGTTTGTGCGGCGCTGCGTGTGCGCGTTGTACCAAAGCCACACCCGCAATTGCTCAGCTTTCTTACCAAAGCATTCTGACAAATTGCGGAACTCAACTTAGTTCACATTTGTTCATCGATCTTACGAAAATGCTGCTAATTACTTTAATATGCACGTTTAAGGCAATAAAACGCTTTATGATAGTCAATGAGTCTGTTTAACGCGATTTACCCGCGTTTTCCACGCGATTCGCACTATATTGCCGTTAGAACTGTTTTCTTTATTGTTGAAATGTACCCTCCTTGCGTCCTTTACCCGAAGAAATTACAGGTTTACTTTTTTGCTTTCGTTAGGATCTCAGGCGTAATTTTTTAATGTACTTTTCGTTATTTGTTGACTTCGTTTTAGATGAAGGTCAACCGAATAGCTACTTAAGCGTTGTGCGATTTTTGGTAGGGCAAAATCTTATGAGTTCGTGTCATGCTATTGTTTATGGCTTTGTGTTCAATCACTCGCCTTCTTCGTGCTCTGTGGTTACTTTTATAGAGATAAATGAACTTACATACAATCTTTACTATTTTTTTCTTGTGGTAATTTGACCTTTCCTCTCGTCAATTCGTATTCGATTTGCCATCAAACACTGACTACGCTGTTCGTCAGTCTCATGGACTCTACGATCATGTTATTACCTTGCTGCATGCGTACGATGATCAATATTTTGATCTCAACGCCTCACTGGAATTTTAGTCCACAGCAAATTTGGTACACACTAAATTGATTTTATCGAATTGAATGCAACTTTTTTTTTTTATTATTTTCCTTTAACAGACCATCGATTTCGAATTTGACATACTTTTCAACGGCAAACTGATGAGGTAATATTGATTTAATGCAAAAAAACAGGGTGGAATTAACCGCCTTACGCGGTATACTAACACACCGAACTTATCCACAGACATTCTCCATGATGATATTCATATACATATGTGCCAACTTTCATGGTGTCCGTTTAAAAGGTGTCGGAGTCTAGAGGCATCGAACGGACAAACAAACGAACATCGATTCTGCGCTCTGTCTACTGTGCGATTTTCTCGTTGATCTTCCAGTGTTTGACTTTTTGGGTGGCATTTCGTATTTATCATTTTTTTGATTTTTATTTTCATTCGAATATTTGAACATTTGGACTTTGTACAGATGCTTCTTCGTTTTTGTGTTTTATTTGTATCTATACAGTTTGAGAAGCACCCGAATATTGAGATGGTCTTAATATTTAGCGCATTCCACTATTTCTTCACACTAAACTTAGCCATAAACATTCTCCAAGATGACATCCATCTATGTTCCAATTTTCATTGTGCTCGGTCAAACGGTGCCTGATTCCATATGGATCAGACAGACAAACAAACATCCGTTTTGTATATATATATATATATATATATATTATGGGCCGAAGGCTATAATAGGCAGCGCCTTCCAAGGTAATCATAGCTTTTGAGCTTTAATAAATAAATAATATATTATTATTATTATTATAAAGAAAATTTTTATATGTATGTACTCTATTGTATCCAGTAGTCATTAAGACCTTGTGGCATTATCCTACAGCATAACCATTGACCATTTAATTTTATCAAGTTCATTTATATATCCTTGTTCACTCCTCTTGGGATCAAAAGGCCACCACAAGCCTTTGCAATTTTTTTGAATATCCAAAAATTGTGTTGGTTTAGTAAGTCGACTGGTTTTTGTCTGATAGGATGGCTGATTAGCCTGTTGATACCATTTACTAAGTTAATATACAAAAATATATTTATATTGGCTTTGGCTTTGGCCTTGGCTGCAAAAATCATTATTGAAATGATTATTATTGTACAATTTTCCATTGAAATGAATCGACGCCGACGGTACTCCAATTTTTTGAAGGTGTTGACATTCCTGAGTAATCTATATATCTCTGCTTCATAAGGCAGTTTATTGTTCCATAATTTAATGAAAGTATTTCATAAGATTACGAATCCGCTGCTTAAAGCAATCATCTTTTGAAGTACTACATCTTTCAATGGATTTGTTAATAACCTCTGAAATCAAAATTAACAACAACACTTTCTCTTTCATACTTTTATGATAATTTTGAAATATTCACACTCACAGAAATTCCAAGCATAGCAAAGTTATAAGTAGTAACATTAACACAAAAAACGCTGAACAAAATGCCAGCAAGTCTGGCTGAGCGTTTCTCACAGCTACGTTGTCCCGGTAGCGGGTGACGGGTTACGGGTGACGGTGCGGTAAACCGGTGGTGCCGGCGTCGTCGGTTACACGAGACGACCTCATCAATGACGCCTGCTGTAAAGGCAGCGACAATGGCAACGACCATATTAGCGGCAAAGGCAACAGCGGAAGACTGCGAGGGCGGCTGCGGTGGCTGCGGCGGCAGCCCTTCAGACGCGCATGTTGTCACATTTGAGTTGCGGATTAGTTGTGACGCTCTTTAGGATTATGATCATTCCGAAAATCTGTTGCTCCTGTTGTTGCGAATTTATTTAAGCAGATTCTGGTCTTACTCGGCTCGACTTGGCAGAGCTCGGTTCTGTGTGGCATGCAACTATCTCTCTCCCTTGACTGCGCTCGCTTGCCTTCTATTAGTGTTGTATGACTTTTGACAAATGTTCCATTTCTATTGTGGGTTCAAGCCAATGTGCTGTGGCCGTTACAATAACAACAACAATTGTTTTTATGGCTATCCGACATATGCATTTATCATTATCAGCTGATATTACGTTGTAGGAGTTGTTCCTAAGGTTTTTTGAGCCTTCGTGGTTGTGCGTTTTTGTGTAACAAATTATTCGATCCTTACTTAAGCGAATTATTTTGTATAATTTCGGTATATTTTTTGGTGTTATCCTTATTGGGAGAACAGTTTGTTTTATTCTAAGTGGTGTGGATAGAGAAGAACTTGGTCATAGAATGAGAACTTTAGTGTGGGATTAACAAACTTTTAGGAGGAGGCTGCGTGTTATGCTTGAATCCAGACTTTGCGACTCTGCCCATTCAGGAGCTTTAAGTACTTTTATTTATATGTTCAATTCTTTATTACCCAAAACATTCATATATATATCTTAAGATAATATAATTAGAGGAGGAAAATTAATTTACCTAAGAGCCGGGTTAACAGCAATATAAAAAAATAATTTTCTCTTATTAAATTTATAGATGATCCCTTATTTATATAGCATTTTTCATATATCAAGCATTAAATCGTTGACAATATTAACTAATAATATAATATAATATTTGCATTTCAAGGAAAATCAGTCTATTTTAGGCGAACTGAAACATAACTTGAAGTTGGGGTTTTTTTGTTACAGGACTTATTTGGATACGGTTTTACCGCCAAATTTAACAAATATGGACTCCATATACAGACGAATTTCTAAATAGAAATGATCAATGCATATAATACGTAGAAAGCCCCAATTTATACAATTCTTTAACTCAAAAAATCCTGCTATAGCGGTATTTCGATATGCCAACACGTCTGGTATACGCTATCCTCCGTCGCATAAATAGTTCAAGATTTTGAAAAATCGGGATATGGAACTTTGCCAAATTATTTTCTTTGATATTCCCACGCCTGTGTTGATATGTGTATTCCTTGTTTTTTTGTTTTACAAATTGTACAATTGTTCGAACCTTGACTACAGCGCGTTCGGCTCTTTGAAGAGCCGCTATGGGGCCATAAAGGATTAGTTTCATTAAGAAGGAATCATTAAAGCTGCAACCAACAATTGTTTCATTCGTCATTGATTTGCCGAACAGCGTCAATTTAGTTTATCCGATCTGTAGCGCTCGGGACACGTTTGCGAATAATATTAATGATTTTGAACAACATAAAATAGTTAGGCAGTAGCATTGACGGCTGCGATTTCTGACATCTACGATGGCATATGGAATTCAGGGAATTCGAACGATGTACGTGACCTACATCAATGAAAGTCGATAAATGTGCAAAATTTCTTTTGATACTTTCCACAAAAAGTGCCATTAAATTAAACACGACAACTCACCTAGAAACGAAAAATCTTACAAACTAAAATTTTATATACTCGAATTACTCTTTTGCAAATAGAAGAGGAAGAGTGACGGAGAGAGAATAAGCTGCAGGACATTGAAATACATAAGCCGGAAATAATTTTGCAAAATTCACTAAAATCACGTACCCAGGCGTTTTATCAATGAAACACGCCAAGATGGGTGACCGGGCCAAAGGGACTTGTTGCGGCCGGAAATGCAGTCAATGATATGAGCGAGTGGTCAGTTTTAGAAACTAAAGCAGATGTGTTTGTGTATGAGTGTATGAGTGTGTGTATGTGCGAATATGTGATTGGCAAAGATGTGCAGAAAGTAAACCGCATACATATGCATAAACTATAAACTATCTGTGTGTGTGTGGGTGTGTTCGTGTTTAGTATATATTCAGTTACAAAAGTTAATCCGTTGCGGTAGAGCAAGATAACCACCTGTTGTGCCTGGACGTGCGACTTTCATATTACGATTAGCATTGTGCAAAGTCAGTTAGACAGACAGACAGACAGGCAGACAGACAGGCAGACAAACACATGGAGGGGCAGACAACGCGACGCCTCTTTGCAAATGAATGAAGCAAAGCCGGTTTTGTTAAAAAAATCAAGTGTTGCAAAGTCAATTGGTTGGCACAGGTAGCACTGATGACTGTTCATGAATGAAAATCGTTGTAGTTTTCGCTACACACACTTTTGCCATTGACCAATAGCAATCGCGCGTGTACCTAACCTGACCTCACTTTGTGCTCGATCCTGTCGCTGCATTAAAACTGCTGCCGCAGCATCCTGGCTGGCAGTTGCAAACAGGTGATCGTCTCGTGTTGATCGTAGCGCTGGCGGAAGTTTGAGTGATTTTTTTACGTGTTTTGTTTTTTGTCGACTTTCTGTTAGGCATTTGGGTGTGAAAATGACAAACCACCGTAAAATGCGCAAGGATAATGGCCACGAACGTCGACTGCACGGTCCGTTTTATAGACGTTGCGATTCTTCGTTGTTTGCACTGCCAAGTTGTCTTTCGATTTAATTGAACTTTCACTTTGCTCATTCACAGATTTAGCGAAAACGTGTGCGATGAAGGAGAAGAGCAAAAATGCGGCACGCACGCGACGTGAAAAGGAAAACACGGAGTTCTGCGAATTGGCCAAATTATTACCGCTGCCAAGTGCGATAACATCGCAACTGGACAAGGCCTCAGTTATACGGCTGACGACGTCTTATTTGAAAATGCGGCAAGTCTTCCCCGACGGTGAGTACAATTAAAAGGTGACCAAGTGAACTTTGATCGTGCAAGGTAAATTGGCACAATTTCGCGAAATGCGTTGTTCCTCCTTGAACCACACTTGGACGACACGCGTTATGTCGGCGGGGTGTCAAAGTCAACGTCGCGTGGTCCGTCCGATTTGCCGTGTGCGAATTACTTGAGGCTACGTCAAATTACGTGGAATGCTGACAGTGAAGCGCGCGTGTAGTGTGCCTATTAAAAACGGACGTAGTTAGTTTGATATGCGTGTAAATGTGTGTGTGTGTGTGTGTGTGTGTGTGTGTGTGTGTGTGCGATACGCAGCAGGACATCATTGTTGTTTTTTATTTGGGCTTGTTTGTTTTGTAATTGGTGTGAATGACAAAGTTTTTATGAATTTTTCAATAAAGAATACACCAGGCATGTATGACTCCTTTTCACTTGGGACAACCCAAAGCCAACCCACAACAAAAACATGTAAAAAGCACTTCAAACTGACTGACAGACAATCACAGCGCACAATAGCGTGCTTGGGCTTGTATGTGTGCTCGCTCTCCGGCAATATGTTCCACTCAAAAAAGCTGACAAACAGCGCCCGGCGCGTGAGAAACCAAGCCGTGTAGTGAGGTGGGTGGTGCGAATGAGTTGGAAGACTACCCAGCCGACAAAAACTTAAAAATAATACGGTAAATAAGTCTGTCTAAATAAGGCTTTATGTATTAGCAGACATTATGTAATAGACTACCAACCTTGAGAATATTTCATACATATATAAATATATATATATATATATACATGCTTGTGTAGGTACAAAAGCAGATATAGAAAAACCTACAATTACTGGTGATGTAAGCTTAAGCAGGTAGAGCAGCTGATTAGCGAAAGCCACAAATAAAGGATTCCCATTGGGAAACTGTGAACACCGGACATAATAAGGAATAAAAATTGTTCTATAATATAATACAATGCAATGCATTATGGCAAAGAAATTGAAAAATAAGAATAAGCATAGTTTCAATTATAAATTCATTAGCATGAAGAGTTAATATAGTAGACGCGCAGAAATTAGAACCAGTTCTTTTTTCAGTAGTTTGAATTTCTGCGAAGTTCTAATTGTGAGCCATATAAAAATAAGCAAAAATTGTAGCTGCAATTAATTTTAATTGCGCTTTATTATTTATAATATTGAGTTAAGTTTCTTTGCTTGCTTTGATTAATTGTAATGCCATAAACTATCTGCACTCCCCAACTTTAACTTTTCTGTTGCTCGGCTAAGTAAAATGCGGAAAGGTTGCTAAAATTTAATAAACAGTTCATCGGAGTATAGTTATCACTGAAAATTTGAACAAAAATTTTATTATTATCCATTGAATATCTTTCTTAAATTGTGTTCTCAACAATGACATCATAGCCACGAGATACCTATAACATTTATAGTTTAAATCGCCATACGAGTCCTTTTACAATTGAACTTAAGCTTTAATATCTCTAACAGGTTTGAAAGCTATTTTAATATTTTTCACTTAACTATGCCATTTCCTTGCTCTGCACTGTACTCAAAAAATAGTCCTCAAAGGCGTATTTTCGTTCAATTGAGACTAGTGAAAGCAACGAATGCAAGAGCCATCCTATCCTCTTTTAGGTAACTTGTTAATTAGGATGTAGTTATAATTGCGTTATAATTATTAGTCTCAATTTACGAATTTAGTAAAATTTAAGCATTAATATTTTAGAAAAGGCAGGAATTCGGACTAAAAGAATCATTTGTATCGTTTTGTATCTATTTTTACCCGTCTTCAAGAATTTCTAATTGTAATTCTAATTTTTTAACAATTATTCTCTAGAAATTGAAAAAATTTCAAATATTTTGCGTAAGATTTTGTACAAAAATTGCAATCAAACCATCTTCTCTGTGTCGGCTGGGTGGCTGGCGCATTCCACTGCGTGTGCTTATGTGTGTGTGAGTGCGTGCTAGAAAGAGAGAGTGATAACAAACTGGGCTGTTGAGATTTCTTTATAGAAATAAAATTAAAAAAAAGCGACAATACAAAAGCAGCAATAAATAAGGAAACTCAAGGAAGCAAAGCCACCACGTTTTGAGGGTTGGCCGCATTGGCGCAATGACAATGTCTGCTTTTCTTTGTGTGTGTGTGTATGAGTGTGTGCATTTGCGTGTTTGATGTGGGCTGCTTTGTGTGCTTTACAGCACTTCGGCTCTTTTTATTTTGTTGTTGTGTGTGATTGAAATAATTATTATAATAATGGGAAACAAGTTCGAAAGGAAGTTGGGCGTTTGTTGCCGCTGTCGCTGTCGCTGTCGCTGTCGTCGGCAACGACCACCTATCGCTTTGAATGACTTTAATTTGAAAAAATATTTAGACGTCAATCGGAGGCAAGTGGCAGTAAGATGTTGTTGTCTTTGTTTCTTAAATCTTTTTTTCACATTATTTGTTTCACTCGATTTACCACGCTTTTACTCGTTCATTGATTGCGTATTTTCCCAACCACCCACAGGCCTCGGTGAGGCTTGGGGCTCATCGCCAGCAATGCAACGCGGCGTTACGATTAAGGAGCTCGGTTCACATTTACTGCAAACTTTGGATGGCTTTATATTCGTGGTAGCGCCCGACGGTAAAATTATGTATATCTCAGAGACGGCGTCGGTGCATTTGGGCCTGAGTCAGGTAAGCGCACAAAGACATTTTTTTTTAATATTGAGTGGAAAACATTGTTTGAGTGGAAAAAGTGAGCAAAATCGGGAAAACAAAATGGCGCGCAAAACTTGCCTAAGTGATTTTCTCTCCGTTATTACGTATTAAATTATGCGCATAGTAAATTTCATGACGCTTGCATTGCTCAACAAAAAAATTTGCATATTTTTGCGCCTTTTTATTAGGCACTTGGATTAGCATAGCACCCTCATCGAAAGTGGAGGACGCCTTTTTGTTTGTTGGGTTGCGCTAATTAGAAGGTTTTGGCTTTGAGTTGAGTTGGTTTCTTTTCTTCTGTGTGTGTAGAGCGACATCATTAAACTGAAGTTCCTGTTTGATTGTGGTTTCTTTATTTCACAGGTTGAACTCACGGGTAATTCGATATTTGAGTATATACACAGTTACGATCAGGACGAAATGAATGCGATACTCTCGTTGCATCCGCATATGCATCAAAATCCGGTAAGCGATAAAAGAGTTTTTCTTGTCAAATGTGTATGGCTCCCATTTTTTTGGCTAATGCACTCTCTCTCTCTCTCTCTCTCTGTCTCTCTCTTTTTTCTCTATTCGCTCTCTTTCGCTCTCTAAAAATATTGTATCTCTTTGTATCGTTTTCCGTGCCTCGTCTTTCATTTGTTCCTTCGTTTTTCGGTTGTTTTTTCTTTTTCTATTTTCTATACCTACACGTACACGAACACACGCGCACACACTCACATACAGGCTGCATTTATCAATTCCCTACAGCTCGCTCAGGCACACACACCAATTGGCAGTCCAAATGGCGTACAACATGTCCCGCCGCACGCTTACGGCCACGAACGCGGCTCCCACACCATCGAAATCGAGAAAACTTTCTTCTTGCGCATGAAATGCGTTCTAGCGAAACGTAATGCGGGCCTCACAACCTCCGGCTTTAAGGTGAGTACTCTTTTTCCAACCTTTGTTCTTTGTGATTTCATCCTTTAATCCAAAATAGGTGATACACTGCTCCGGGTATTTGAAGGCGCGCATTTACCCCGATTGTGGCGACGGTCAAGGAAGTTTGATACAAAATCTGGGCTTGGTTGCTGTCGGACATTCGCTGCCTTCATCTGCGATAACGGAGATCAAATTGCATCAGAACATGTTCATGTTTCGGGCTAAGCTTGATATGAAGTTGATCTTCTTCGATGCGAGGTGGGTACCTGAAAAAACAGTGCTGAAAATATCTAAAAGTTTAACTAAGGTACATTCTATGGTTCAGAATAGTATCGAAGTCATGAATTGGTTTGGGTAATAGTATACTTGGAAACAGGCAACGGTGCGAGAATGCTTAAAATATGATATTTGTAGGCAGCTAAAACCCAGAAATAAGCTATTCAAACAACTCGTAAAGCTGATATAGAAAGTGCGAAAGAATTGGTGAACAACAAGTTGAGTAATGCTGCAGCGCTGCAACGCCTAAATTAGGTCCCAAACTGAAACGAAACTACACGCGCATTTTGAGGGAGTTTACATCACATAACTGAGTTCAGTCTTAAGCTAGGCATACCTGACGAACAACCTCGTATGTTTCACTTCAGCAAATCACCAAATATTGATATTTTACACGAACATCGGCTCGTCAACAGCGCCATACACGACGAACGTGCGCTCAAACATCACAGAAGCATGGCCACGTCGTGTATGGCCAGCTTTAGGCTGAACTTGAGAACTGGAGTGAAAAGAATTTATTTAATAAAAATAAATGTTCGGGTCTCTCTAAAGTCCTATAAGGTAGAACATAGTAGAATGATGCAGGTTTAAAGCGATAATGAGTAAAGTTTTCTTGGGCACTACATGTATGAGTATGAAAAATTATAAAGTACAGATAATACAATGTTTAAATAAAATACCAGACATGGATATAGTCATTTAATATCCCGAAAACCATATGAAAGTAGAAAGGTATTCATTTGGGTCACCTCTCATTTTTGAACATATAAATGTTTACTCCGCATCAGATATCCTTTGCTGTTTGAAGAAGAGGCTCTGACATCAATAGAGCTCTTAGACTTCAGCGAAATAAAATTGGTACCGTCTCTTAAATTAGCACAGTTTCAATTCTGGTATGGAAAAGTTATGTGTTCCGTAAATACAGAGCTGAAAGTTGTATAACTTGAATTATGAATGTTTTAAGTCTTATGTCAATTTTATAATCTCCCACTATGGAAATCCCTATCTCAAATTAGAGCCCTTATATGAAAATCGTTTTATTTATCGTCGTATTGAGCTGAAATTTTATTTACCTCTAGTTAGGACCATAGTTTCTTAGATAAGTTCGCGGTTCAAAGTAAGAGCTTCTTATTTCGCTATTTAAATTGTGTAAAATAAGTTTCCGGAATTTGTCACTTTCAAATCACACAGTACATGTATTGAAACAAATCTTTATTGGCAATTTTTTATTCAGTTACGCTAATACGACAACCAGTTTGTTCTTCACACCAGTCGAAAGAACTGTCGAGCAAGTAAGCAATTTGAGTATTATTTAAAAATTCCGGCGGGTATTTTATATAACGTAAGATGTACAAAATTTAATGTTCCAGCATTACTCTATTATGTATGAGCGCACTAGGTCCAATTTGAAATCTTTTCCAGAAGACTATTTTATTTTTGTTTGATGTTAGGTTCCCAAAAGTTGAAGCGCCTTAAATTGTTGAATTGAGTACGAACATAGCCCTTCGGCTGATGTCTTTATTTCTTTATTATTATTATTATTATTTTAATTTGTATTTTAGGGCTAAACAAATGTTTAAATGCATTTTCTTTTTATGCCAAGAGTCCAAGCGTAATCAAAAGGCGATAAATGTTATAAGGAAAAACACACTTGAAAAGCGCCACAGACCTAATTACTTCAGCTTGATGAGCCTCATAAAACGCAGGAAAAACTAAGAAAAATGAAGAATAAGAATGGAAGACACGAAGAAGCGAAGAAAGATGAAAGAAGCAGAAACAAATCATTTCCCTCTTTAAATTTGATTTTTCCATTGTTGTCTTTTGTACAACAAAAGACACAAAGAGCCCGCCACCTACGCAGGCCACCGTACCGACTACCTCTCGACCACCATACACCACATGCCACATCCCGCTTCTTGTTCTAGTGCACGACAACTTGTCTGACATTATTGTCACTCAATTACCCTCATGATGTGCCATGACGCCGCAACATCCGATTGCCCACCCCAAAGAACGCAGCGTCCAAACCATTGAAGCCACCCTCTTTGCGCGTTGCAAGGATTTTGTTTTTTCTGCATAATTGAATTGAAGCTGTTGAAAGTAAACCAGCAAAATAACCAGCTTTTATTTGTTTAATCAGGAACGAGAATACAGACCAAAACCTTAAAAAAAAAACCAAAAAAAACAAAAAACACAAGGAACCAACCAAGAAGCAAGAAGTTTACTTAGGCCAAATGCGAAGCGAACTGAAATGTTTTCCGTTTATTTACAGAGTATCACAGTTAACCGGCTACGAGCCGCAGGATCTCATCGAGAAGACGCTCTATCAGTACATACACGCCGCCGACATAATGGCGATGCGTTGCTCCCATCAAATACGTGAGTACGCGCTATGCATGCGCTCTAAAATAACAACAACGACAGCAAAATAACAAGCATGTAATCCCGACCAACGTTTGCTAAGCCCAACTCCACTTGCTCTGTTCCACTCTCTTTTGCAGTATTGTACAAAGGACAAGTTACCACCAAATATTATCGCTTCCTGACCAAAGGCGGCGGCTGGGTTTGGGTGCAATCCTATGCGACGCTGGTGCACAATTCGCGGTCGTCGCGCGAAGTGTTCATTGTCAGCGTGAATTACGTGCTCAGCGAACGAGAGGTCAAAGACTTAGTGCTCAATGAGATACAAACGGGCGTGGTCAAGCGTGAACCCATGTCACCAGCGGCCACTGCTGCAGCAGCAGCGGCGGCAGCAGCGGCGGCAGCAGCTGTTTCGACGCCCACCGTTACACCAGCAGTTACACCCGCCGTTGTTGTGGCTATGCCCACGCAACAACAACAACAACAACAACAACAACATATACACCAGCAACAGCAACCACAAGTGCCACATGCGGCAATGCTTGGGGGCACACCCGTTAGCATAGCAGCGCCGCCGTCATCCTCACTTAGTCCAAAGATCGATTCGTGCTTTGAGCCAGAATTGCAGCTACCAAATGTCGTGACTCCCGTGCATGTGAACGCCGCTTGTAGCAATGCGAACAATAACGGTTATATGCTGCATCCGCATCCGCATCAGCTGCATCAACATCATCAAGATCAACCGCAGCAACAACATGCCCACCTCGACGCCCACGAGCATCTCAGTTATACGCAACTCTATCCGCCGGTCAATGATCTTGTCGTAAGTTCGAGCAGCAGCAGCGGCGGCGGTAGTAGTCTTGTCAATGGCAACAGTGAGGGCTCTGCTGCGGCTATGCTCTCCCACGATATGCAGTTTCCGGATACGACGACGGGTGGTAGTCTTTACTATAACAACAACAACTACTATTATGATGCGACCGTCGATGTGGCGACATCTATGATGCGTCCGTTTTCGGCAAACTCGAACTCGAATTGCTCGAGCAGCTCGGAGAGCGAGCGGCAACTTTCGACCGGAAATGCGTCCATTGTGAATGGTACATCTCCTCAGACGACGTACAGCGATTTGAGTCACAATTTCGAATTGAGTTATTTCTCCGATAATAGTTCACAACATCACCATCACCAACAGCATCATGCGCAACAACAACAAAATCACAACCAGCATCACCAACATCATCATCATTATCAACAGCAACAGCATAATCACGTAGCGGGCGATTTGCAACAACATCACACGGCAACAGCAGGAGCGGTTGCAGCAGCTGTCGCAACAACAGCAACAACAACAACAACCAATCAACATCAAATGCAATGCTTGGACCAACAACAACAACGATCACAGCTGCATCAACATCAGCACCAACAACAACAACAACAACAACAGCCGCACCTTAATGACTTCACGGACACTTTTAAATCTGTGAACAGTGTACTGCCTCACTATACAAGCGTCATTGTGGAGCCGCAGCATTACATAACAAACGACTTTGTGCATTAGCAGCGAGTGCTTAACAACAACAAAAACCATAAACAAATCAAAATTCAATGGTTGCAATTTTATGTCGCAGTGTTCAGTTATTATTTCTACAAGTTGTAATATTTGGCTGAGCCAAAAGTTTCGTCTATTCTATTTTCGTCACTTCTATTTTAGATAATTCCCTGCTAATTTTTATTAATTTAATTTTTTAGTTGTGTTCTTCACTTTTTCAAAGTTAAGCTTGGATTGTTAATGGTTAACACACAAATCGCATACAAATATATATACACAAAAATTTATACAACCAAAAAACAAAAAAAAAGAGAATAGTTTTAAGAACGCATACAAAGAAATTAGTGTAAAATAAGCGAAACACAAATGAAAAAAGAAATGTTCATATATTAAAAGAAGAAAGAAACTCTCAAATTGTAAATATAACCGTTATTTGGAGAGATCTCGTGGATAGACGTTCATACAAGCATAGTTAAGTATATGGATATAGTGTAAATGTAATTAATTGTAATTTTTCTAATTTAAATAAACAAAAAATAAAGTGATAAATATTTATAACGGAAAAAATCAAATCGCATTGAATATAAGTTTAGAAACGAGTTAGCAGCATCGTTAAGATATATCGATAGTTCAGTTTAATTCCATATTTACAGTGCAGCTGAATCATTGAATAGAATCTTGATGTTCACACTGCTGATTCAAAATTATGATCAGCTGTTCATTGTTTTTGTTATACACACGTTGACAAATTGTGAGAAGGGAAAAAGTTGAAAAATTGTGATTTGTGAAAAGTAGATATATTAGAATCATTTATAATGTGATCAGCTGTGTATTGTTTTAGCGCACAAAAAACAAGAAGAAGACTTCGTAAAACTTCGTAACACTGTCAGTAATCGGCAGCCCTGTTTAGAATCGTTGTCGAATCCATTTATGGATTCGCAGCGATTCGTATCGTATGGTACTACAACAACCCCTGAATGAAGTCAGTTTTCCTTGTGGTTGTTGTAGAAAGTGAGCGATTCGAATCCTAGCTCACTGTTAATAGGCTATAAGATACAGCCAACAGTTGTTGTCAGCTAATAAGCCGGAGATAATTTGTTTTCCAATTTACAGTGCTTATTTATTTAGATAAATGTGACATAAGACATTATTTGTTAATTAAATAAATCGAAATAGTATCGGATTTTGTTCTCCGATTTTGTATAGTAAATGCATAATAGAAGGAATATAAGGCATTTCATCATGCATTTTCAATTCCTATGATAAGTTCAAAGTGACACAAACGTTTAATAACATTTTATTGATTTTTTTGAAATTTGTTTATAATTTTTTTGATTATTATTTTATTTCATTGTTTTTTTTTTTATTATTATTTAATTTATTCAAAAATCTAGTTAATATTCGATCAGCAAATTTTATGCTTTTAGCACTGCTTTATATCGGCGCACGTGTAATCGTTTAATTTATCGGTAACTAAGTTTTTCGTCTTGCAACACTGCATTGTCGACCATCTTTCTTTCTCGGTATATCCGCATACAAGTGAAAAGGTGAGGTTTTGATTTTTGTTAAAAAGTGCGGGATTTTTTGCAGCAAACACCTAAAAATGTGCGGAAAGTTGTAGCAAATTGTGATTTCTGTGCTTTGTATTAGCAGTGCGCATATTTGAATGTTTTTGAAATATGCAATTATGGTCGCAATGCGTTACACGTGTCGACTGACCAAAAAATCAAACTAAAATGTAAATTGTTCTAATTCTTTGTTTGCTCATTTTGCAGTATTTTTCATAATGCAACTGTTCGTACGTGGTTTGGAAAACGTCGAGACCTTTGAGGTCCAACAAGATGCCAACATTGCCGCTGTTAAGGTACGTGATTCGTTGTTTGATAGTGGCGCGGCGACATCTACAACAACAGCAGTGAACTAGTGCAGTACCTAACCTCACTGTTGTGTTTATGTCGTCAGTTTAGTTATTTTAAAAAATGAAATCTCTAATGAACTTGCACAATTTTAGGCTCAAATTGCCCAACGGCATGGCTACAGCAGTGAGGAAATCAACCTCAACTGCGAGGGTGCTATACTGACCAACGAGACCCCCGTTACTGCACTCACGTCGTTCGAGTTGGATATTACCATTCCAATGCTCGGCGGTAAAGTGCACGGTTCTTTGGCGCGTGCCGGTAAAGTCAAGGGTCAGACACCGAAGGTCGAAAAGCAAGAGAAGAAAAAGAAGAAGACCGGCCGCGCTAAGAGGCGTATCCAATACAACCGGCGCTTCGTAAACATCGTCCAAGGCTTCGGTCGCCGTCGTGGCCCCAACGCCAACTCCTCTTAAGTGAACATTAGATTTGAAAGGAGTGCGGGAATGAATTCGTCATTAACTTTTATTGTAAAATTTGCGTTAATTTCCAAAAGTTAAATATACAATCTATTTTATACACGACGAAAGTGTATAGAAGGAAAATGTAAATGTACCGAAATCAAACAATTCCAATCGATTCTCACGGATAAAGTGTGTCCGTTTCAGCAATGAGCCAGTTCAAATGCATTGGCGATAGATTACCGACCCAGCGATGCTAATTAACGAACGTACACTTCTTTGGATGTTTGCCTGCGACGTACCAACTGAAATACCAGTACTCACCGCAGATGACAAACAGCGAGATTATGAAGCCAATGAGCAGCACCAGGAAGCAGCCTTGCATGTCTTCGAGATTGACTTTGTGATTGGTGATCTGACGTAGTATGCTGCGACCATTGCACTTGTCCATCGAGGGTAGGTTCATTTGGTGCCAGCGCTCGATGAAACCCATGCGGAACATGCGATTTATTTGATCGTTTATCAGTTGCAGATATGGACTGCCATTGGGCACAATCATAGCGATTTGTTCATCGATAAAATTCTCCTTTCCAAGTGCAAATTTGCATTCCTTATCCTGTTCGAAGTGGTGTTGCACAATCAGCTGCAAATTGATGCGCCAGTCGACGTTGACACGCTCCCCGCTCTTCACCGCTTCGATGTTCTCGCTCTGTGTGTTGTTGTAGACTATGGCACGTTCCATGAAACGTTGGTAGTCCGTGCGTGTTGAGCTCTAGAAAAGACGTAGAAGGTTGTACTACAGCAATGGTCGCGGTCACACTGTCGCTCTCTCACCAATGTGAACTTCTCTAATAGCGTGCCATTGCGCAGGCCGTACTGCGTAATCTCGTCATGTTGGAATAGCTGATCCAGAAAATCAATTCCCGGTTGGAATTTGGGAAAGGTGAGAAAGGCCACCAAATTGCCACAATAGGTAGTGACCAGCACGATGACCACAATCCACCAGAAACCGACAACCAATCGTCCGCTATCCGCTTTGGGCAGATACATGCCACCTATCGGGGTTTGCTCTATTTAAGTACGTTCTCAGTGTTAAGTTAAACAAGGTATCGCCTTACCCTGTTGCAATAGTGCGCCATAGATGTACCAAAAGCAATTCTTCACGGTGCCCAAGCCGCTGATACGCATATGTTGCAGTGGCATGAAGCGATTAACGGCATAGAGTATCGGCGCAGTTAGCACTAAAGCAGCGACCAGACACGCCCACGTGTGGATCGTAAAGGGCGCTGTGAATAGATAAATCCGACTGACCTCGTCCGGTTGACGTGAGATGAAGGAGTATTTCTGCACACTGATGGGTATCGAATAATTGAAGGGTTTGCTTAGTGGCTCATCCACGGTGGCGGCCACTGCGGCCATGAAGTACTGTGAGTCTTGCACCAGCTCAAATACTTGGTAAGGTATGGTGAAGGTCATAGAACCAAGCAGTTCATTCTGGTAGCCATAGAATAGAACAGCGGTTAGTAAACCCTAATGAAAAAGCGTCATAACGAACCCACTCACACTCTCGTTTTGATTCAGATTATAGGTGAGTTCATCACTCGCCTTGGCTTCATACAGAAAATAGCTGAAGTTCAACGAACGACTGAGTTCCTTGAGTATCTCCATGACGATGCCTTTGTGCTCGATAATGGCTCCTTTGCTGTTCTTCGTTAATATTTGCCAAGGTGGATTCTTTTGGTTGGAGAAATCTCTATAAACCGCAACATTGATTCAACCGCAGCACGACTTACATGCACAGTGACCACATTCATTGTAATATTCCGAAAATGCTGTTCGATGTGAGGAAAAGCGATTTCGTGCGTATCAAAGCCGAGCAAGGGACTCCAGTAGCCCACTTCGATGAACTCAAAGTACGCATTCTTGGCGTCGCGCGTGCGTTCTGCAAGCGCAATCAAGCAAATTCAAAGAAGGATCATCCTTTGAGTACCTAAAGATCATCACTTACGGTAACGGTATTTCATGTGTTCCTGTGTTTTCCCCCAAGTGATCGCAGTCTCCATGCGCCAGCGCGCACAGCTAGCACATTTGCTTTTGGCTTTAAGATATTCCTGTAGTTAAGACAGCATATAAGAAGTAACGAAACACAGCTAACCGATTTGATACCCTACCTTCATGTAGTCCATTATTTCAGCTTGCTTCTCTTGCTTTGTGAAACGTATCGACTCCCATTCCTCATCTGAGATCTCACCGTAGATCGATTGCTCTTCGAGTATCATGCGTGAAATTGAGGTGACAAAAGCCATCGAGACTTCATTCAAAGTGCAGTTCAAAGTATACTAAAATTAAGTTCCGGATTACGGTATGTGAAGTGCAAAATGTAGACAGGACAAACCATGCAATCCGGCGCTGTGTCGTTCAGTGCAAACATGATATTCGCGCCCTCATTCAGATTCACTGTCGCCGCCAACGCATCGAAGTTACGCCGTAAGTCATCTATAACGAGGAACATCCACTGATTGTTGATGTGAAACATATTCATGCTCTCGGCAATTTCAATGATGTCCTCGTGGAATTTCGAGATGACTAGGAACTGCTGCGGTTCTAGTTTCTGTTTGCGTGGCGCGAACTCCCCCAAGGCTCGGCGCAAAGCGGCGCGTTTCTTCTGGCCGCGCAAATTGTCATCGACTTTGTAGAGCATCAGCGCGATGGGTGCGATGTGATTCGTAGTGCTCTCATGTACGACCGCTTTTATGAGCACAGGATTCTTATCCACTACATTGTGGATTGTGAATTGTTGATTGGGGGTTAGTTGGTTGAGTAAGAAAATTGATGTATTAATACTAACGTGCCGTTTCATCGATTAGTATAATCGCGGTCTTCCATTTCAGTATCTGTTGCACTTTGGCATCGAGGATGAGTTGTGGAAATTCATCGCCATGCTCGACCATTGGAATCTAAATGGAAATGCACGGTGAAGAAATACCTTCAAGTACAGCTATTAAGTTCAAAGTGCCGGGTATTGTGTTAAATCAGTGGCTAATTTCTTAAGATTTGTATTACTTTCGAGAATGGGTGTCGTGAGGACTGCGTCAGTGATGAAATGGAGTCCATAAGTAATTTTGAATTTTCACTGATCAGATCACAGAGATCCGAAAGAACTTGAGCTTTTTTTTTTTTTTTACAATTTTCTGCAAATTGGATTTGAAAGTGAGTCCCCGGCATCGGGGTCACGGTAATCTGGCTCAAAAGGGAATACTAGGTAGGAGGATGCTTCAATCAATATGACATTTATACAGATAGACAGCTGTTCAAAAAGTTAACTACGTTAAAGAGATACCCAGATACCCAGGCTGTATTATTGTATAATATTAACGTCTCAGGACACAGTGCTATCTATCGCTAATGGATTGTCAGCCCAACTGCACGGTTTCATTCAAGGCGAGAAACTATTAAAACGCATGTGGCGACGAGTAATCTTCTTCTAAAAATAGTTTGAACTGGAAAATAGCAGGAGTTATGAATGAAAAATGTATCTGCTAGAGCAGTAGGAGGCACTCCATATACCGTGCACACTAGCTATTCTTCTTTGAGGTAGATTTCAGTAACTTATGCATCTTGACTATTGTCTAGTGATGGGTCTAGTACGAGCTTAGTAGTATACCATGGTAACATGATTGGCTTACTATACTGTTCAGTGTAACCCAACCTATCATTTGATCTATAACACAGAACCTACCATCAAGGCGCGATTTATGGGCAAACGCGGACAATCGGCTTCGGTTATAGCGATGAGCAAAACTGCAGTCTCCTGTGTGGATCGATAGAAATTCCAAGTGTTTGTGCAATCTGCAACTGTTATGGCGGCAAGAAAATCTACGGAGATAGTTAAGTTGTAGTAGAAGTTCCTGAAAGGTTGCTGAGATATGTATTGGGTGATATAAAAAGTATCCGCAAACTTAAAGGTTTCGGCGCTTCTCCTTGATTGCTACTTTCAAGCGGTCGGGTTAGTAGTAGAGGACCGAATTAACCGTTTCAGCGGCTTTTTCAGTGACTGGCCGAGCAGAGCGAGGTGCATCTTTGACATAGCAGTTTCCCGACACCATCTAGTGGATACTTTGTAGATCACCTAATAGTTACCTTTCTTCAAACGCACGCCACTCCACGTGAAGTACTTCACATTAATACCGCCATTCTTGAGATTCTCGCGTATCACATCGCTGAGTATCTTCTGGAACTGCGCCATGACATTTTCCCCACGCGTTTTCATATATTCCTGGTCGACTACAACCGCTGGAAAATACAATTCGTTTTGAATAAGGGTTATGCACATCAAGTGTAGGTGCACTAACCCAAGGAAGCATTTGCGCTCAGAAAGGATGAAAAGTCATTGGCCTCAATGCGGCCGCCTATTTTGAAGGCCAACAAAATCAGCACAAACAGAGACTTCATCACGCTGCGGCACTCCGAACTCAACTGAATTTGCTCACTTGCTGCTAAATGCTTGTCCACAGCAATGAAAAGCGTATTGATTTCAAAACGCAGTCAGACAATTAAAATCTCCAACTTCCAACCCTTTGGTGGAGCATCATGAAATATGCAGCGGCGTCCTGGCGTGACCGCAACTGAAATCGAAAGTGAGGAAGGCTTTGATGATCCTATGATTGACATTTTGCGGTTACGCCGTGCTCGCAATTCAAATGCCAAGCTCTGACAGCCAGCACAGGTGTTCGAACTTTGTTGTTCGATGACATACGACGCACACTACTCCAATCACACACACATATAAACATACACACACGCTGCATTTCTTGGTCAAGGTGAGTTCAGTACGCCCCAAGCGCATTCGAAATGCCCATCCATCCACCTGACCTGACTTTGTTGGCTCAATCAGCACTGTCGATTCGAACGCTGTCAGCGCCCATAAACAATAATTATCCTTTATCGCACTCGTCTTGTTTAACAATTCATTTCGTTTATTCGTGAATTTGTTGAGCATTGAAATTCGTTAAATTTTACAAACTTAGATTTTAGGGGTTATTACGTCCTTCTGCTTCGTATTCGTATTCGTATTCATATTCATCATTTTCGTTTTTCATTTTCATCGTGTTGCTATGCTAAGGCGTTTAATGCTAATTGAAAAATCTCCTTCGTGGTTCCTGTGTAAATTGTGCATTTTCGTAACGCTTGAGTCCACTTCACAAATTCGATTTTTTTCTTTTTTGGTTACTGGTTTCATGTTCGATTACTATGTGTGTAGTCTACAATAATTTATAGTTCTACAATTAGTATAATTTATCTACGTGTAATTACTATGGTACAATTATCAAAAATTCATTCATAAATGCAATACGATGTCCGTTACAATTATTATTATTAATTTGATTATATTCGATTTATATCGGAGAAATACTTATCGCTTATTCCTATTATTTGTTATATGCGCTCTGGACTTGCTCAGTTTAAAAGTTATGAGCAGATTCTTTTTTTTAAGAAAATGTTAAGATTTGTAATTGGTTCTAATATAGAATTCATATCAAGAAAAACTTATGGGTAATATTTTCTATACTAAGAGAAGATTGAAAATGTATAACCGATTTGGCAATCACTTTTATGTTTGAGTCCATTTGTTAAGTACCCGCATGAATTGAAGGACGTACAGATGGAGTAACATATCAACTTCGGAAGGGATTCAATTCACGCTATATAGTTTTGAAAGACTCAATAAAGGTCATTGAAGTCAATCCAATGCACAAAAAATTCAAGTACTTTGAGAACTTTCTTGGAAGCAAACACTTATTAATGAATTTTCTTATGAATTTTAAGAAGTTAAAGGTATTTCTCTACGCTGTTCTCTCTCGACTGCTGTTCATATAAAAACTTGAATTTGGGTGATTAGATTAATTGAAATAAAATAAATAGAAATAAAAATGAAGGTAATGGGCCCGTATGCAAGCGATCCCTCTTTGTGAGGTGATCCGATTGGTTCTGACAAATAAAGAGCTAGATAAATTCGTCTCTTCGTGGCCTATTATTTCCCCTCCATTTTCTTAGAACTATACAATACTACGTGTACCTATCCACCGATTACCAGTTGTGACAGAAATTGTGTGTAGTTAAGAGTAGTCTTTTTTATATTTTAAAGGAAAACCTTCGTCTGATTCTGGATGAGAGAGGTGCACGCCAAAGAGGAGTTAAATTCCACCTAATAGCAATATAAAATTTGGTTTTAGAAATCTGTTTGCCTGAAAGCGTTGTCCGCCTAAAAGAAGTGGTCATAAGAAGAGTTCTCATTTTACAATCACTCAAACCAATCCGAGATTCTCTAAAATCGACTTTCGACAAATCCAAAAATTTCTTTCTTATAAAATAGTTGACTATCTCCAATCAGTGCCTCGGTAGCCTAGTGGCCTCAGAGGCCGCGGTTCGTGACCATGGAGCATGGTTATGGTATCAATATCTCTATCCTCCGGTAGGTGGCGCTGTTCCAGATGGCGCTGCAACGCCAGATGGCATTCCCTTAGCAAAGGATTGGTAGCGGGGCGCTAATAAACCACAAGCCATCAGACAAAAAACTTACGATTTATGTAACCACCACAAGTCTTAAAGATTTTAAAAAATGAAGGCTTGTGCAGGAATTATTAAAAAAAAAGTGAGAACCTTAAATACTAATACAAATTATCTTCTTATGTATTATCACACGGTGATAGAACATTGTCTAAGCTATATCTATAACGAATATGTCCAAGAGCGCTCTTCCTCGTCTACTAAAGATAACAAAATGTGTACCTACTTCATGGTCATTAACTACGTCATTATCGTAATAAATATACTTGTTGTTAGATAGTTAGATGTTTGTTAAGTGAGTATAGCCAAAACTGTATTGGGTTCGATTTCGCGTTATGTAAGTTTGTTCTTGATGTATATATGGTGTTGCTGTAGCTTGAACCACCTTCGGTGTAATTTTTTTTACATCGTGCTAAAATTATTCCTAGGTATGGTTCCATCGTGTAGTTTTAAACCCAGATAGATTGGGTTTACGACATTCCTCATTCGTGCAAAATGGCACTCAGACGCTCCTCGACTGCGACCTTTCTTGATTTCCAGACAAACTCACACACGGCTATGACACAAGCCACTCCCATACCGCCCATAAGTACCACAAAAACGCCACCTACATTGGCCAGTCCCAGTTCATTGGCAGCCGATGAGGATTTCGATGTTTCAACGCGACATTTGCCCCCGCCACGTTTCTCCTTCCACCATTTCGTCTTCAGTATATGCAATTTGCCCTCCTCCTGAAGTTTCAAGATTACACTATTGATGGCCGTACGATAAGGCGAATCTGAGGGTGAAGATATGGTTAAAATAGGCATAGTTACAGCGTGACCAGTTGTAGATCGGTTTATGTATTTACTTGGTGGTGTTGCTATGCCATAGCTCTTTGTATCTAGCATACCGCCGACTTGTGTCAGCTCACAGTTGCGCTCGGTCACGTACTCAATCGATGTGGACTCCATGAGAAAGGCATAGGAACCTGAAATTATTGAATAAGCTTAGTAGAATAGTTTGTTTAATTTAATACATAGCCCCATTGAAAGCATACCCTTGCCCTTCGCCACACGCTCCACGCCTTCGCCATTGCTTGCTGTAAACACAGATGGTCTCGCAGATTCCATGAAGGACCACATGCGTTGATATGTTGAGATTTTTGAGTCCTGTGGGTCAATTTCATCCTAAGTATGAGGTTTTTTTTATTTTATAGAAACCTACCCTAAAGAAGGCCGCTGTGCTGCCGCCTTTGAGTGCTCCATATTTGATGCGTGTCTGCTTTGCAAGATCCTCGGCACTCTCAATCGGCGAATCCATGCGTTCGACGGTCAAAAATGCCGCCAGATTAGCGGTGTACGAAGAGATCATGATGAGCGTGAAGAACCACCACATGCCAGCGACCATACGTGTGGATAAAGCTCTGAAAGTATAACGGTTAGTTCATACACTCCCCTTCCCATCGTCTTAACCGGCTCTTTTGAGCCATATACCAACTCACTTAGGTAAGAAGTCGCAACCTTGCTGCATCAACGAACCAATCGCAAACCAGAGACAGTTCAGCAACGTGAATTGACTCTCGATTTTTTCGCCATGTGCATCGGTATAGACGGGCCATTCATAGGGCGTAAACCTAGACGATTAAGAAGAGATCACCTCAATATGCATTGTTAACAACCCATCGAGAACTCACTTGGCTAATATGAAGAGCAATACAGAGACGCCCAAATAAGCTGTCGCCATATAAATCCAGACATCCAATGAAAGGGGCGATAGAAATGAGAACAAGTTGGGAGGTTGTTTGATGGGCTTGCGATAGAGTATCGAAACGCCTAGATTCATGAAGGGCGTGGTGAAATCAACTGCCTGCTCGCGTTCAAAGGTGATCGTTAGATCTGCAATGGCCAAATCGGCACGCTGTTCGAGTAGTTCTCTGATCATGCCATTCCATTCGCTATATTTAAGAAAGGGAATTTGAAAGCAACCATTTCACGTTCTATATAATCGAAATTACCCCGTCAGCTTGTTGAGACTGCCATAACTGCCATCAGGCACCAATTGAATTTTGTAGTTGAAACCCAACGATTTCGAGATCTCGTGTATGAGATCAACTGCATAACCCTCAAACTGATCATTGCCAGTGAGTGGTACGGCTGACTCTTTGCGCATACAGTACGGATTACTCTATGTTTTGGCGAATACAACTGTTTAATCGGTTATCTTATTACTAATATAGAAGGCACCCACCAATATTGTCGTCACGGTCAACGTTTTGTTCTTCAGATTTGCCTCGATCTCCTGTTGCTTCTGACTGAATGTGCGCGTAAAATTGATGCCCTCCGGCAATGTTGAATTCCATGTGCCTATTTTTCTGACACCACTCTGTGTCAGTTCCACAATATCCAAAACGAAATCGGTGCGGAAACCCTGATGATCGAACTTGATGACATTTGTCAGGCCTTTCATCTCAACGATCTTCATATAGTTGATCAAACTGAAGCCATGTTGCCAAGTGCTCTGGCCATCGCAACTTATCGGATGTAAGTCGATCTGCTGCGATGTGTCTAAATCATGTAAAGCCTTCGCAAATAAATGCACCGCATCATACATGAGCGCCGTCTCCGAGTCCACCGTAGTCAGATTGGCTGGGCGCGGTAGGCCTTTATCGTCGATGCTCCACTCACGTACCACATCGGTGACAACTTTATCGTTGATCAAACGAAATCCGGTGATATTTGTGCCGCCATAGCGGAATTCGTCCAGATTGACAGTGTGCAGATCCAACGATGTTATCAGGTACGAGTGGTAATCACTCATCATACCGATTTGTTGAGCCTGCTTAAGCACCTCGTGTATCTTTTCCGTGGAGCAGTCGAGCACGATGTGTGCCTCGGCGGAGTTCTTGATTTGCTTGAGCAACGATCTGCAAGAACGTGTGTGTGGAAAGGATGAAAATAGTTTTTTCAACCAGTTGTATGCCCTTTACTTACCTATAATCTCCATTGTCACTCAACTGGCGCACTGTGATCGGAAACGGCGTTGTGCCGTGCGCCTTAAGCAACTCTTGCAATCGCACAATGCCGTCATTGTTCTCGTAGATAATCGTAAAGGTACGCCAGCCCCAAAAGCGCACAATATCCACATAAGCCTGCAAAGTAAATACGAATGTGCAGGCATAAAAAACTATGTCAAACTCTACCACGTTAAGACTCAAATACCGTTGAGAGCGTATTCGGATGCGGGTACAGATTGACGAGGCAACTTTCGCGGCGTAGTCTGAAGTCCCAGCGGTTCTCCAAATGTGGTATCTGTGTTGTAACGTTGTAACGACAAATCGTATTTTTAAGAGTTTTTACTAGCGCACATTTTGTAGGCGGCTTGCTTACCTCCATGTTGTCGCAGATACTCTGAACGTGTGCGGCGGTGTGCGAGGACTGTGGCCCAAAAATGGCGGCAACGCCAATGTTCAACAAGCCACAAACTATGACAGGAAGCAGCAGACAGACGAAAAGTGAGTAAAAGAGAGAATATTAAAATTTTTTCCCAACTTTTTTTACGAATTAATGTGCTTTTTCATTTTATGTTGCGTTATTATTTTTGTTGTTGTTGTTCTTGACGGCGGGGTTTTGCACGATTACATCGCGGGATTTACGTTGCTACTGTACGCTCATAAAGTAGTTTTCGTCAAACCACCACCCACTAGCTCCACCTGCCCTGCCTACCACAACCCCATTAACCCCACACTGCAATCGCTTTAAGTCACATAAAGTACATTTTTCTGTGATTATCTGCCATGAATGACTTTTTCAATGCAACTATTTTAAGCTTCTCCAACACGCTCTGTATGTGTGTGTATATGTTTCCGTGTGTTGAAGTTTGTGCACACTTAAGCTACACTTAATGAGACATAATTCCATTTTCTGTTTTTAGGCGCTTTCACCGTGCTATCTCGGCTTATGTTCATTGCTCTCATACGTATTAGGTGCACAGTGCAAAAGTAATGTACTCGTACTTGTATCTAGATACTTATGCATTTTGCGGTTAATACGAAGCCGTTATCTCGGTTTACTGGTGTGGCAATGTTCCATTTTGTGTGTCGTATCTCATGTGCATTTCGTCGCCCTGCCCCTTTTGCGTACCGCCTTCAACTATTTTTAGTCGTCTGTAGTCTTTTAGCTTGCTTTTACTGTCATTTGTCACAATTTAGACCCAATGGGTTGGGGTTCGGTTAATGCATGTCAGTGGGAGTGCGTTTGTTTCAAAATTTGCAAGCTTAGCCTATAACAATGTTCGATTTGGTTACACTGTTGCATTTAATAGCAATGTCATTGCATACCGTTCGTAAGTTTGAAATTCTCGACAAAGTAGCATCTGTTTTTCGGCTTAGGTTATAGCTTCTCGTAAGTAAAATTAAGCTTTTTAATCACCTCTAGTTTGGTGGATCAGTCAGCTGAGGATGTAGGCAATTCAATTTAAAGTAATATCCCATGAGTGCCTCAGTAGCCCGTGGAACATTACTAAGCGACAGGGACATTACGTCCCATCTCCGGTAGGCGGCATTGTTCCCTGGCGACATCAATTGGCACTACCATCATCAAGGACTTACGGTAACACAAAGAGCCTATGCTTGGTCTAAGTGGAACGGCATGTTACTGCCGTCAGCCGGTATAACTTAATCTAATATATATTTTTTTTATATGATTGAAATATTTTATTGATACTGAAATAGAGTTCTAGATAGATTTTGTATGCGAGCCACAATATAATTAACTCCACTCTAACTCCCCAGCGCAACTAGCATTAGCCTCACCTAGGCGTGACACGTAATTGCGACGTAGTAAAAATAACAACGAAAGATTATTCATTTGAAATTTTGAATGTCTGGGGCTCTATGAACTCTGACATGATAAAAGATTGGGTAAAAAGAAATCCATTATTTTTTAGTTGGTAATTTGTAGTATGTTATAATTCGAAAAGTAAGTTTTAAACCACTTCCATGAAGTTGGATTTAAAAAGAAGCTCGATGTATGGGTGTCACACGAATTGTCCCAAAATAACAAATTGGCTCAAATTTCTGAATGAAAGCGACACATTTCTTAAACGGCTGCTGACTGGTGATGAAAAGTACGTCACTTACGATAGCATCAAGTAAAAACGGTCGAGGTTGAAGCGCTGTGAAGCAGCTCAAACTGTGTGCAATCAGCCAGAAAGGTTATGCTGTGCATTTGTCGGGACTGTAAAGAATCATCTACAATGAGTTGCTTCCATGTGGCAAAACAAAATGCTAGACTAAACATGTCAATAATGGCTTGCCGAAAACTCAGGGAGCTTGCTTGGAAAGTTCTAATACATCTGGTTGACAAAAAATGCATTCAGTGAAGGACTGAGAACATCGATTTTCAACAGGATGGACCAGAGCTTTCCAGAGGGGGAAATATCGAAGTTATCATCAAAATGTCAATAAGTCATTGATCGAAATCGGATATATTTGACCTAAACCGGACAACGCAACCCTAATTGAATAAACTTTGAAAATATAGTAGAAATAATGGATTTTTATTTACTCAACCTAATATACTCGCAACTGCACGGTCCCCAACGTGCTATAGGAAAGAGAAGTCCGATAAAATTGTGTTGTGTATTACAGTTGTGGCTGTCCTGTTAAGGTTTGAAAACTGGTAGAAAATGATCTATGTATTTTTACCTTTGCTTCTTCTGTAAAAGGGTTTATTGCATTAAGGATACCTGGTATTAGCAGTTTGCTTTAAGAGTGTCTTGTGAGTTTTGATTAGTAGAAATTCTCTATCACAAAAAAGTACAATATTTTGGCTTGATGATTTCGCAGTTTTAGCGGTTATTGCATTCAAAATTTGACAACTTCAACGAGTTCGTGAAGTCGAATAGCTTTTATATATTTGAGAGATTAATTCTAATCTCTGTTCGGAAAGAACAGATTAAGATTTGTGTGTGTCCCGGTAAATAGGTTCTGTTAAATGTTTTGCTCTCACCAAGCCTCTTCAGGACTTCTCTGGCTTTATGATAGTTGAGGATGTACCAACGAATTGTAGCATTAATATTACCTAAAGGTTTTTACCTTTGGATACAACAATAATGACATACACTTCTTTATTGTGATTATTAGAGGATATGATCACCTCTACGCAACGCTATCTAAGCGTATATTGAGTTGTAGAGACCACGTTAAAAACCATCCCAGTGCGATTTGTTGTAAATCGTTTTCCTAAATCGGAGTAATCATACGTAATTATATGTAGGTTTTTTTTTCTGGGCTTTGCGAAGATACTTATATATTCTAAAAACAGGAACCCCCCGTTATGATCACTTTTAAGTTTTAGCAATTCCAGTTAAAGGCTCTAGACAAAGCTCCATGGCTGTCTCTTTTAGAAGAACCTGAACTCATAGTTTAGCGTGACATTTTGATATCATAGTAAATATTCCAATTGATTTCTAATCACCTTTCATGGATCTAAACATAAAAGAAATTACCACATTCAATGTAAACTCTCGATCCGAGGAAAATTCCATGAGTATACAATAAGCAATTTCTGGTGAACTTTTTTGTGATTTCTTAATATTTTCATTCTTTTATTTTGTCCTTAGTTGTGAAGTTAGAGTTGTCCAAGAGGAGTAGAAGAAAAAAAAAAACAGATCAACATCATTCTTATCATTTACATGAACTCCTTGCGCAGCATTTCTGGAAACTTTTGGTGTCCTAAACTTAAGCACAACTTTGAGAAAACCGTGGACATTTTATCTAAGAAATAACGTTTTTTAACATGAACAGCTTCAAAATCCGTCTTCTTCATTAAGCTTCCTTCTTAATTCTTAAGTTAGACCTTTGTTTCAATCTCAGAAATTGTGACTTTAGTTTTGTTTGTTACTTAGTTATTCCGCCACATTATGCAAAATAGTTACAAAATTGTAAACAAATGCCAAACAGAGTTGAAAAGCCACACAAAACACAAATCAAATACGCTTAAAGATACTCGTAAATCACATAGAAAGTTGCTCAAATCAAAATCCCCCGAAGTGTGAATTGTTCAAAACAAAGTCATTACGAAGGGCATCAGATACGAGCAGGAAAGGGCAACAGGGCAACAGAACAATGAAAACAGAGAAAATATATTCAAATAAAATTTTGCGCGCCATACTTACCCCGCTTGCCGGCATGGAAACTATCAAAAGGCGAGATGCGCTCAATTTGCGCGAGGAGCTTTGAACGCGGCAGAATGGATCTATCCGCATTGATGCGTTCAACAGCTTGGCGAAAGGCGAGTTCTTGATGGTCTTCGGTTGGGTGAAAGAGCCCACCTGCAATGGTCGATTTGGTTTTTGGTGATTGAGGATGTTCAATTGTGATTGAAGTAGACGTCAGCGAAGCATTACCGGAAACGGAAGTCAAATGCAAATCAAAAACATTAGAAACGCACTCGACGCTGAACACTCACAAACAAAAACACAAGCACAAACAAACAGTCTACAAATATAAACAAGTTTTAAAAATGTTCGGCAGTTGTAGGACACAACAATCGCGGCCAAACAAAAACAATAACCAACACACATACACACACACACACACACACATAGATGCACAGAAGCACGCGTTGTTTGGCACGCACGCACAGAAAGTCGCACTCAGACGCGGGCTTAAAAAAATCGATACGCAGATATATCCTCATCCTCGATTATTGTAAAGTGTTTATTTTTTATTAGCGTCTGCCTTTCATCTGCGTGCATGTGTGTGTGTATGTATGTGTTTGCCGTTGTTGAAAACTGGACTTGCTTCAAAGCTTACCGATTTTAATGATGTCCGGCAGCGCTTCGCTAATACGCACACTAAACGCGGCGACACTCAAAATTAGCAGCCAACATTTGAGGTCATTCGCTTTCATCTTTGGATTTCCCGTTGGCTCACACTTTCCACTTGAAAATTCACCAATTGAGTTTTTCGCCTTTTTTTGTCGCACTATTTCACACGACGCGCGTACACATTCCGTGCGTTGCTTTTTGCCGTGTAGCCGTTCTGTCCGTGTGCAGGAGACGAGGCAACCTTTATTACTGATTACGCGACGCTCGGCGGCGCGGCATTAAATAGCTTGTCCTGTTGCAGGTGGCCGTTGATGCTGACACTGACGCGCAGCTGACGTCGTCGCAGCATCCGCAGCTTTCCGTTTGACATTTCGCGCGGTTGCGCAGTCGATGCTGCTGCGCTTTTGCTTGAGCTTCGGTTATCGGTTGGTGCGCTGCTTTAGCACCAAAAGCAGTCAGGCAGTTTGTTTTGTAGCAATAAGTTTTCTATAAGCAAAGACAACATCCTATGAGCATGTTTTTTGGGAAAAGCTGCAGGATATTTTGATGTAAGACAAAACGTTTGGTTTCAGAGTATATTTGAGTTCAAGAATTAAACGTTTGCCGCTCCTGAGCTGTTATGTCTATACAGACGTGTGGATGAACTGATGCATGATATTGGCAGGAACTGAAACGATAAGAAGAAAAGTCCTTGTTTAAGCTGGTACAAAGAGAAGACGACTTTGTGTTTGGGAGAGAGTAATTATAGATGCTATTTTTGGGGCTTGACCAGTCACTTTGTTAACTTATCTAATTAAAAGACACTCTAATACTCCATTTACATGACAGCTTAGTCCATTCAATTTAAAACGACATGAGTTTAAAGTTCTAACTTAAGGCGCGCTAACACACTTAAAATTCGTCACTTTTCAGAGCGCCCTAACAATCAGCTGTGTTGTTTCGTGAAGAGTTGCTATGTGGCATAATTAGTTTGCTTTGAATAGTAATAAGAAGAATAAGAACGCAATGAAGACGCACATGTAAACACTTAAAAATAAGTGTAGTAAGTCAAACCGATTTGAGTGACATTAGTTTTAGCTGTCTTATAAACCGGGTATTAAATAGTTGGTCGGAGAAAAAATAATTTTTTATAGTAGAAATAGTTTGGACAACAAATATAATAGAAACGTATACTTCTTTATAACTATAAGATATATAGTAACATACTCTGTATCATACAAAGGTATAATCTACTGCAACTACTTATTCTACGTTTAGCATATTAATTTATTGTAGTTGAGATGAAGGTATTACATACAAGTATATAAATTGTAAAATATAACTCAACAATTAAATGCTACTACTACTTCCACTACTACTAGTGTCATGATTAATACTATTGTACAGAGTATCAAGTTTTTCCACTAATTTAATATTTATTTTTCTTGTTCGGAGCAATTTGGTAAATGACCAAAAGGTTGGAAGAGAGAGTAGAAGGCACTTTCGTGAAACCTTGAGCTATATCACAGCTAAGAACAACCTTTTTACAATTCGCAGAATGTTGTTAAATTTTCTCACTCCCCTTAGTGGGCGTCCTATAAATCTTGAAAGTTTCAAGAATTTTTTTTTTCTTTTTTTTTTAAAGCTCAGCAACACATGTGAAAGGATCATATGTGTAAATTATTGCACAAAAGTACTAGCGAACGAAAAACGAATTAAGTCGAGAGTTGCCATTGAACATTGGTGGTCGACCGTGTAAAATATTAAATGCGCATGTCCTCACCAAAGGATATGGCGATACGAACAAAGAACTCATTACAAACAGAGCTCGAAACGTATTAAGTTTGCGAACTGTTGATGGCTACTTTAAATACAACTTGGTGAAGGACAACTACCACGAAAACAACAATAACAACAAGCAATAAAGCATGACATAAATCAAGGACTCTTGAGCTTCGCTTGCATTTAATGCAATTCACTGAATTGTAGTGAAATTCCTTTTAAGAGCGGCGACTTAATTTAAACAAACAAACAAACACATACATATATCGCAGTGAATGTTTATGTTAATTACACGCACGTAATTGTGTGCGTTCTTATAGTTTACATTAGCCGGAAGCGGTTGCCTGTGCCTGTTTTCGCTTTCAACTGCGTGAGCGCAGCCTCAAAAGTTTATAGCAGCGTCAAATGAAATGTCATGAATATGTTACTAATTTAAACTCTACTATGAACACGACAAGTGTTACATACTTATATATTTGCGGACAGACGAAAGGCGTGCTGAAGCATATGTGCGTAAATTAAGAAGGACGAACACATAGAAACACGTTTCTATCTTATAAATCAGTCCGAATGCGAGGGTAAAAATTAAGCTTGGAAAGAAATAAAAAATACAACTATGTATGTAGAATATAAATGTACATGTGAAAAAGGATAAAAAAAAAAAACATAAATTAGTTAATACTCTTACTTATGGCATTTAAGCGCGTCAACCTTCCACACGAGCGCAAAGTGCCACTGGAGCAGTTGCTTTCAGTGGTAATTATTTTAAATTAAATAACATTGCAAGGGTCTTGGTCTGCTCTGGCATCGTGTGGGACCATGTTACATTTCCAAAAGACATTTGTTACAGACCAATCTAAGTGTTTTTCTTGAGGTGGCACTCTTAGCGCTGAATTGCATCTCTCTACCCCTAAAAGCATACAACATAAAGTTGGCAGCTGAGCCGTTACGTCGTGCCACATAAATTTCATCGTAGTTGAGGTTGTTTGGCGTATGTGTTGTGCGTCTGCTTGTGTGTATACTTTGCACTGGCACAGCATCACTTACTAGTAGATTCTTCTTCAATGCATTCGTTCTGTGTAATTCTCTTTGCACTAGACGGCTACCCAAACTTGTTCACTTCGTTGCGAGTGGTTACATTGTGCTTTTCCGTTAAAATTCTGAATGCGTTGTGGCTTTGTTTGCACTGACTTTGCAGCTGACATAAAGCGACCAAGTGGCTTACTGACTGACTTAGTGATTCTGTGTGCCTTTAGCTGACTCAATGAGAACAAGCGGCTTACTCATTTGCGCCTTCTGGCAAGCAAACATGGTCACGAGCACGTTTGGTTGGTGCCACGACTGGGTGTTACAATCGCAATAATGCAAACATCACAGTACATTTCAAGGTTGAACTCGGTCAACGGTCCATTCCAAAATGTACGCAGAGAGATTCAGACAGACTGCTGGTAAACAAAGACGTCCGCCTTTGGTTGTCCATTATGGTCTGCTTTAAAGAAGGACAAGTATATTCAACAGAATTTTTACAATTGACAATCGTGTAGAGCAGACCGATGAGAGTTCAATCAAGACTGTATGGAATATAACTGAAGAGTGTTTCGGAGTTTCGAATGAACTGAAATATTTAAAGACAACGCTGAATTCATCACAATAATTTGGTATAATCTCAGCGAACTCAAATTCCAAAGCTCTATTGTGTATTATACAATAAACTCAGGAGAATATGCCGATACCTTGACCAGCGGAACCGCACTCTGTCACTTTAAAATTAGCTTGGGTGTGCTTAACAAAACAGATTATATACCAGGAAATAAAGCAGCACAGTTATGCAAAGAATCAGATAGGATAGGGTAGGTAGTAGATATTAAGACATTCGTAGCAATAGCTACCGTCGGCTAAATTAATGTAGGCAGACCTGACCGCAGTGGCTAGAGGCTTTTGTTCTTTATCTATAACTTAATCGAATCGACGTTAGGTTCCAATGGTGGCAAAACCCTCGGAGATAAAATACTAATTTAATCGTTGGCTTATAGTCATTCCAACTCGGCTTTAAAATTTTAGGAGTAAAAAGTCATCGATTTACTAATGGCTATTGTTGTAAATGAATCCTTGCCAGAACATGAAATTTATAGGGAAGCACAACAACTGTGGAAGTATCGGCCTAGAATAGCTTACAATCTCTCACTATCGCTATATTGTATTGTAGTTTCCTCAGGTTTATTTGGCGCTTTTGAAGGATGTTGTTCTGGTTTCTTTACTAGTGCGGCGTAATAGGTGTAGGTCTACACAGTGGAATAGTTTGCATTGCCGAACCCTGTCAAGCTAGCTCGAGTGATGATTGTTATTATATTCCCATTAAGATTGGTGACCTCAATATGTTACCCGATGCCCAATTTACCAAGCGTATGAGTGTAGTGTGCTCAGCAGTCTGTTAGCTTTGTATACACATAGCGTAGCATGGCATTTAAATGCACAACATTCAGAGGAGTACGGAGTGTGGATATAGTACAGTGTTGTTGCTTTATGGAAATATCGCCCTAATGAATGTGTCCTCCCTTATTCATTGCGGCTTAAACTGTTGCCTTAATTTGAACTGACAATGCTGGAAAAACTACGCATGCACACACACACAAACACGCTCGCTACACTCAAGGCAAAATATATACATATACATATATGTAATATATATTACAAGGATGAGTGTCATGGTGACAAGTGGCAAACTTCCTCATTAACGCTGCCTGTCTGTCTGGATGTGTATGTGTGTGTGTGTGTGTGTACAAGAGTGAGTATACCTTTTGGCTGCCTCATTGAATGCGCCACCACGGAATGAAGTGTGGCAAGGTTTGAATGTGTGCAATTAAGATTTTGCTTTGTTGTCACTTTTTGTGTATCTCGTTTTAAATTAATTAGTAGTTTGATGGTTAGTTTGCTACCCACATCACCCGGAAAATCTGCTTACGTGCAATTAAACCGCATGTCAAATGGCTGACGCTGGGGGGCAAATAGCAAGAGAGAGAGTCCAAAGTTTAAATATATTAAGAAGGGTGCATAAATACGAATTGTGATTGTTAGTGTCGTTCGATTTTAATGCTCAAATTGAAAATTTTATTTAATAAAATTTTTGATTTGCTTGCCTTTTAAGCTAGTTGGAATGGATTGAGTCCCAATTGAAATTGAATTAAACTTCTATGATTGCTAAAAATCCAACGGTGCCAAACCTGAAAATAGCCTTCCCAATTAGGTTTGCAGCACACATAGCTCTATAGCTTTGCTTTCGATGCAATCAAGCCTTCTTCAATGTACTTTTTTCATGCATTCGACAGGATATGTCATATTACAATGGCAATAATATGAACGAAGGTTAACATCAACCAAAAGCGCACACACACAAACATACACAACCAGAGACACATAAGCTCCAATGAGCATATAAATCATGTGGAGGAGAAGTAGACACACAAGCCGGTCTTTACTTCGAACAAGTATTGTAGCAAGGATCAAAAGGCTATCGTTTCAAGGTTCAACGAAAGTACGAATACAGGGCATAAAATAAATAAGAAAAGACAGCGCACTAAGCGCTCAGGATCTGCAAGGAAAAGTATTTTAATACGAGCTGTCAGCAGTTGCAGCAGGCAGGCACGCCATTTCTGGACCTGGATCTCATCCAAAAAAGTGAATTAATTTTTTGCACCATCCATGAAACCAGCGACATGATGTGATGCGATGCGACGCGATGTAACATCAAGTAATCGAACCAGTAACTCGCACCACTTGCACCACTCCACTTCTTGCGCATTGCCTTTGCCCGTACATCACCGCCGTTCACTCGTTCGATTAAAATCTGTTTTCTGTGTCGTTTCACGGCGCCGTAAAAAGGCAACAGGAAGCACTGCAATAAGAAATTGAATTCAAATATGAACGGTAATGCTGACTTAGAGTATTGAGGACCGGTTAAGACTGCAGATTCCGGCAGCCCCAAAGGTTTGATGCTTGCACCGTTGCAGTGATTCTAATGTTTTTTGCCTCGCTTAAGCCGATTTAATATTCACCAAGGCGGGAATACTCGTGGTGCTTTGTAATAAATCTTTAAAGTTTGTCAGCGTTTTAAGTTATTCATGCTAGACTGGCATTGTCTGAATACAACTACTTCGCACGCATAGCTGGGAGTGTGACGGTTTGAAATTTGTCGACGAATTTCAGTTGATTTATTCATTTATGCTTTAATAAGTCAAGTCCAAGCGATCAAGTAGAATTTTTAAACAGATTTTTTTTAAATAAAAAAAATTGTAAACATTTTCAGCTGCATCATTTCGAGTATATAGAGTGGGGAGCAAAAGTGAGTACATGTTTTCAAATCTTGCCTTCCATAATGAATAGAAAAAGTTGCATATTTAAAAAATCTATTTTTTCTTTTAATCTGCATTAAATCCATAAATTATGATACAAAGCACAATAGCAAAGTTGCTTTATTAAAATCATCAGTAAGTATTCAACTATTGCCAATTATGAAAGGCTAACGCGAGATGTTGAAAATAATATTGTCTGCCTTATATAGAATGGCTCCCCATCACGTAACATCGCATATCAACTTGAAATAAGCCAAACGGTTGTCATAAGAGTTAAAAAACTAAACCCTCTCAAAGATCGCTCTAGACTTTTAACGAATGAGGACACTCGCCTTTAATTGTTCGTAATGCAGAAGGACCAGTTTTTAACATCAAAGAAGGCTTTTGTGGTCAGTAACATAGATGTGTAAGTAGGTGAACAACACGAAGAGTGCTCCACAAGATTGGCTACATCTCTACAGCCAAGAAAAATGACCTGCATTGCCAGTAAAAATGTTATAGCACGGCTGAAATTCGCCAAGAAACACCGAAGTTGGACAATACTCGTATAGATGACGTACTTTAATCGTTTCCATTCGCATGGAAAGCAATATTATTATTTTATCGGTCTGTTCCTCCTATCTAGGCATAGATTTTTCAATCTTGATGTCTAAGGATTTAGGATACGACTATAGTTTACATTATCATAATTATGTTATAAAATATGAAAAGCATTTCCTAACTGCTGAATGTTATACAGATTTTGCCAATCACCTCAACTACTGTTGTCAATATCGTTATCATTAGTCATTATCTATCTATCTGTCTATGGTGCAGTAGCTTAAATCAGTACTTCTCAACCTAATATAACAAATATATGTAGTAACTGTTTTTCAATTCTGATCAGTTGAAATGTTTTATTTGGTTTATGAATCACACATCAATGCAAACGATATACACATTTACAAACTTAGTTCGGCTATACCGAAGTTGTAATACTCTACACACTAAGCCATGTGGGAATTGCGTTAACATGTGTATGTATCATCAAAGGAAGCCAATGATGTCAGTTCCAACAAATTCACTGCGTATTGTAATATGGGTAACATGTCAGGTCTCTATCTCAAAACATGAGGCATGACTAGATTGCAACAATGCAGAGGTATGAACGAGCTGACCATGAATACATATAGTTTATGGATATAGATATCCGATGTATCTTTCACTGTGCTTATAATACTGTACACAGAGTGTGTAGTGTATAATTAGAGGTGTGCTTGCACATTGATTTTGAGATTTTTTGTAATTAGCGATTCGGTTTAATCTGCACTCTTCCCGTGAAGTTCAAAAAGGCTACTGATAAGACTATTTTGATGAGATGAACTAAACGTTCAGTCAGACAGTTGAATTCAGTAGACAAAGTTGAATAGGTGTGCAAATAATGAAGCTGCTAAAAAGGACTGCTATGTCTTACAAAGGTGCCTTCATCCCAGTATTAATGTTGGCGTACGGCGTACTGTATACCAGGGCAGTGCCTGTGGTGACAGATTTTCGTTTCGATGATGTCTCTGTGGGTTTAAATTGGCTGTTTATTTGATAAGACCAATCCAATCAAGTGCATTCCTTCGATGATTTACAGTTTGAGCTGTTGGATGGCACTTACGCAACTAAGGAGCAGGAGACATGGTCCGTCGGCAATACGCAAAGGCAGTGCTCGGAAAAATTCGTACTTATCGGCAATAAGTGTTACTTTATTGGATTTGGCGTAGGTATGTATAAGATTTCAAATCAATAGTTTTTTAAGAGAATGGCTCCCTTTTAGTTAGATTGGTTTAATGCACAATGGGCGTGTGAGCAACTCAATGCGAATCTCACAAAAGTCGAGAGCACGGCTGAAATGGCGGCGTTAAGCGATTATCTCACTAACGCTGGCTATCACGGTCGCCTCCTTGGAGATGGTTTCTGGATATATGGCAACGACATTTCAACAGAGGGCCATTTCCATTATGAGGAGCACAATAGCGCTCTGTCATATGCGAAATGGCTGCCGGGCGAGCCGAGCAATTACGAGAATCGCGAGAATTGCGTGCAAATTCGCTATGTGAATGGCGATTATTACATGAACGACTTAAAATGCCTGGCTTCGACAAATTTCATATGTGAAGCTGAGCCGGGGTATGTGGAGCCTGAAGTTGAAGCAAATGAGAAGTGCCCCGAGTTGTACACGCGCTTGGGTGCGAAGTGTTATCTCGTATTGAATGATTTCAGGGTGTGAAAATTTATGCTTTATTGATATACACGTATTAGGATATTTTTTCCGCTACAGGGCGACTGGTTCGATGCGAAAATGTTGTGTGCGCGTGGAGATGCCAATCTGGCGAAAATTGAGAACAGCGAAGAAATGGCAGCGATAAACGCGCAATTGTTGAAATTGGGCTATCGTAATCGATACTGGATTGCGGGGGCCGATATACAAACTGAGGGCGATTTCTATTGGGATAGCGTTGAGAATCACATGACCCACGTCAAGTGGGCGCATGGTGAGCCTAATAATTGGCGTGGCGAGGATTGTGTGCAATTGATTTACGTCGATGGCGAGTTTTATATGAACGATTATGAGTGTTTAGAAAGCAGCGCAGTGATTTGTGAGGCAATGCCAATTAAAGTTGAAAAAGTGCTCGCTGTAGAGGAAGAGCGCTTAGAAGAGAATACAAATGCCGCTGAGCCTGAGCAAGATGAAGGCCGAATTTCAGAAGAAGATCAATTTGAGCATCAAGACGAAGTACTTCCATCGAATGGTAATTGCCCCCAACATTTTCTGAAATTAGTTAAAAAATGTTACTACATCCAGGCAGCAAAGAAGGTAAAAACTAAGTGCTGCTATATCCCGATCTAACCACCATATTTTGAATGTTTTTTTATATTTTATTTTATTTTATTTTATTTTTTTCATAGTACAATTGGCATGCCGCTCAGCGCTTGTGTCAACAACTGCACGCCGCAATGGCAACAATTACGAATGCCAACGAAATGAATGCACTTGCCAATCAGCTCATTAAATCCGGTTACTATGGCCCTGACGGTTGGCTTATGGTTGGCTTTTGGACAGCGGGCAACGCTTTGGCCAACGAGGGTGATTTCTACTGGCAAAGCACGGGCGAAAGTGTGCATTACACAAAGTGGTACGCTGGTGAACCGAATAATTATGATAATCTCGAACATTGCCTTGAGCTGAGATACCTTAATGGCGGCTACTACATGAACGATCGTAATTGCTTGGCAAATAATTACGCAATTTGTGAGGCCGCTTTGAATGTGCCATGAAGTAGGTATTCTCGAATTACAGTTGTTTGTGGCTTGTTCGATTTATCTTTGAGTTGATTAATGCACAGAAAAAGTTAAAGTGGGACTACAAGAAGGGCAAGTATTTGCCGTTTCTTTGTCTTGTTTAAATTTATCGAATTGTCAAATGTTATAATAAATGTGCTGTGACTTTTGCTACTTTTCAAATAGATGTCAATTTTAATTTGTGGCCTCTGTGTTGAATATTTTGGGTTGTGTTCCCTTTGCGTGTACTTGGGTATATTTGCACAATTATTCTGCGCAAATGTTTTGTGAGCAGTTTCTTCCGAAATGTGTCGCTTTCAAGCTCTTAGCAAACACATCTCACGGTGTGTTAAAGATTGAGATGAGAGCGTGTGGCTGAGGGTTATGTCAATCCGTGTCAACAAGTAACAACGTCTTTACATCCGAAAGTCAGGAGTATAATAAGCTTGCTAATAATAATGGCAGCAATAAACACATAAGGAATGAAAGGCCACAGAATACAAATTAGCTGTATACGCCATAAGGGATACATTCGGGCAATTATTTTTGTGAATCTCTGTTTAATGCTAATGTGCAAGACCTATGATGTTATATCTATTTGCTGGCAAAATTTTCTGTGTCTGCTTGAAGTATCTTAACATGAGGGAATGTTATAAATTTGAAGTGTTCCAAAAGTTCTAGTATATTGTTTTTTCCACCTTTTTTGTAAGCAAAGCTCTGCGGCGGCTTATGTAGAGTAGAGAATACAAGGACAAAGTAGCGTGGTGGGATTTAAACAAAGGAATTTTTAAGGAATTATGGTTATTTGCATTGCTAGTTCCAAATTAGCTTACTAAATATTGTGGAGGTGAGATAGAGGAACTGTGATAAAGAACAAAGTCTTTTGGGATGATTTTTTTTTTTTGATCGGAGATAATCTTGAAAGATGGAATCGTTTTGGACTTGGTAGTTAGCGCTATTATCGAGGTTCAGATCAAGATACAAAATAATGACATATTGCTCAGTGAACCAGATGTAAACGAATTTTTCATTTGACCCACTTAATAACTTGTTATTCTATGCTTGAAAATGGGTTCACCAATAATTTTGCTTCTTAATTAAAATACGCTCAAAGCGTGCAGTTACATGCGATTGGTGATCAAGCGAATTATTGAAAATTGTATTAAATATAAAACCCAGAAGATTACATTAAGGTTTCGAATTCGTTTGGCCTTTCAATGACCATAAACTAGGCGCCTAACGTTGGGCATTTTTGGATTAAATCTGGAAATCCATGTTTCCCTCACGGACAACTTTCTTTTCTGTGGCTTAACAACTATTATAGTATATTACATTTCCTTAACTTACAAAACTATGTGATAGCCTCGAACATTATCCATGTCGATTATTGACAATCTACCTTAAGCAATTCTCTGTAGAAAATTCTTATTTTATGAAATTAACATGCCAATTTCATTGCTTGCATTCGTTAACTTTGCCACATCAAACAACACTATCGAGCTCCAATGCTTAAAGTCATGCCAACTACTTAAACTAATCCTTCCTCAAAATTCGTTCATTCTTGCCAGACTTACAACTCAGCTTATAATGTAAAACTGATGGCGCCGGGTGGGGTGCTTCACACCCCCGTATGTAGTGTCTACATATGTGCGTGCCTTTATGCATATTTATTTTCTGTTGATAATTTAAGCTAACATTGCACAGCAGGTGGTAAAACACATACACACACACACGCTTACACACACTTACGAACAACCCGTGAATGCAGATAAGCTATTTCGTAACTGAGTGAATACATATCTGAAAAGACGTATTTAAGGCGTGTGAGCCACGACTGCGAGTCGCAAGAAATCTCAATCATCTGACTAAAGGCATTCCGCACTCACCCATTCAGTCAGTTATTCAGTTGTTCTTTCAACTAAATCGTACTGTAAATGTATGCAGCTATTTATATGGAAAATGCATGTGTATCACTTCCAGCAGCTCAGAGTGTTACGGTAAGCTTTTCTTAGGTCTTCTAAAGCTGTGTGCGCGGCAATAAGTAAATAGCTTTTATAGCCAATCAAAATTGGAACACTCTTTTATAAATCGTTTTGCTTATTTATAGGGAAAAACGTTCGTTGGGAGCAGACTTATTGCCAGCATAAACTAATAATGTAGTGCACAACATGGTGTATGCGTATTGGACGAACACAACGAAATTATTACGTACGAAATGATTATTACGCAGCATGTTCCATGCACGCTTAATATTATATTAATTACTTTTTTATTACTATTTTCATTTATTTGCTTTTATAGGTGTGACATAGCTTTAACTTCTGATGTATAGATTTCCAGAAGATCTTCCAACTAAAAATTAATATCCCCAACCGCCTTACCTCGTAGGAAACCATTTAATGTGGTTAATTCACATGACTGGCAACTGGCACTGATGGATGCTGCAATACACAATCTGCCTATCCAAAACTTTATTATGGTTTTCATCATATTTCGGACAAAGACAATTTGCTGACTCACTGTACTTGTATTTAAATTATCTCTTATGCGTGATAGGCGTATTCACGTCTTGTGAATATTTGATTCCAGATATCCTCATACACTACTAATACTAATACTGGATTGGATTTGGGTACTGCGAGATTGGCATATCAACGTGTAGTGAAGTAGGACTTTAAAAGCTGGTGAACTCCAAGTTCAATGTCACATCGGTAGCCTGTGGTATGAATACGTTGTTATGGGTTAATGTCAGTCAAGTAAATCTATTGAGAGTCAACGTTATATAGCACTTGGACAGGAGCAGCACTTCGATTAGAGCAGGGTGATTTGACGTTAGTCTATTAGCTTTCAAAGAGCATCGAGACCAGCTCAAGATTGTCAGCAAACGTCGACGTAAACGTTTTTTCCACTGGGTAATGCATCCCTTTCTTGTAGCCAAGTAACTGGTGAAAGGCATTCTTATACCATTGGTTGGTTGTTTTATTTTAGCTGTGTCAACATTAAAGTTTTAAGACAAATCTGAGCCTGAAAGCAGAACAAGATTTTATAATGAGTTGTTGACTGAACAGTTTGATTGAAAGAGTGTTCTGACTTTTCTGGTTTGTCTTTTTTGTTGCAAAGTTGCCTTGGGAATTATGTGGTAAAGAGTCTCTAAAGTTCCTGCTCTGGATTATATATAGGACAGCATCTTCTAAAAGGAATAAGAAAAAGAACAATTCGATACTAAACTGTGCATAAACCCTGAACAAGAATACAACAAAAGGAAAACTAAATGAAAATTCGCAGATAAACTTTTTGCCACTTTGTCAGAAGAGACAGACAATACTAGCATATAGAAAGCGAATAGTGATAGGATGTAAGAGAGGGCAAGAGAAGAGGCTGCTACAGCAAATATAACGTAGGAAGTGAACGTAGGAAAGGAAATGCTCATACAATAAAGAATATAATTATTATGCAAGAGTGTTAAAGTGTGAATGTCATATGTACCAGCTTGTGTGTACGTGTATGTGTTATGTATGTATATATAATGGGCCATGTGTACTTATTCAAATAATAGTACAGCGTACATTTGTTTCGAACAGTTGAGTGCTCATCATTTGACTCCTGTCGTAAACCTTATCCTCTGCAAAAGAATGTTTTAGCTGTTTTACTACTCTACAACAACAACAACAACAACAACAACAACAACATTTTAAATTGTTTTTTGTCGTTGTTGTTGTTGTTGCTTTTGTTATTTCGTACGTGTGTATGTTTGTTGATGTCTCTCCTACGTAAACGCACTCGAAGAATAATGTCAACAGTTTTCCCTCTGCTGCCGCAAGCATTGCTATTCGTTTAGTTAAAGTTCCGTACGAGTTGCATAAATTACAACTACAACAAGTGTTTTTTATTTTCTCTGCTCTTCATCAGCTTCGATTTTATTACTTTTCTGCACTAAAACAATAAATTCTTCATTTGTTTGCTACTTCATTTGCCATTTCGCTTGGCTTAATGCATCATAATTCTCCAGCAACTACCTTACCGGCTCCGTTACCTTGAACGTAATAAATATTTTTATTGCACAGAGATTTATTGATTGGCCACGTTTGTACTTGATTTCATATAACTTTTTTACGCCACTGATAAATGGCGGAAATATCCCCGTGAGATCTTAAAAATGATTGCGTAATGAAGGAGGAGGGCGCAATTTAAATTTGAAATTGATTTCTTGAAATGGCTGTAGCCTTTATTTATTCCTTGGATAGTGAGTGTTGTTATAAGCTGTAATATTATAGATTGTTAAATGCTACAGATATTAAGTGCTCTATGGTTAACTTTATATTAGAGACTCGATGTTGAAAGTTCCGTCATTCATCATCGATTTACAGATGTGGCGACGTCGCCGCCGCCTGTTGAATTACACTACTTCAATACAACGGTGACAACAATCCTGCACATAACATTAGCCAACCGATAAAAATCTGTCGATGATACAATCTCAAATATCAAATCCGATACACATCTATTTATATAAAAAAAATGTAAATATGTTTGTTTGTTTATTTGCCGTTATGGACGCCGAAACCGCTGTACCAGTTTTGATGAAATTTCTAGGGCATCGCTATAATAGCTCTTAGATGATTACTGTGAATTTTGATGGGAAAAAATTTCTCGAATTCGCTAAATATTAGTACCAACTCAATTTTCAGATACTTCTCAAATTTTATGGATACAAATAAAACACAAAAACAAACAACGAATTCTCTTCTGAGATTTTGAGTTTGACGGCAGTCAAACTGTACATGATCGAAATGTTGAAATATTCGAATAAAAATAAAAATAAAAATAATGAAGAATACGAAATGCCACCCAAAAAGTCAAACACTGGAAGATCAACGAGAAAATCTCAGTAGTAGACAGAGCGCAGAAGGCAGCAACTCGTTTATTATATATATTATAATAGCCACCGACTTATTGATCAGCTCTGGCATACTAAATGAACTGAGTTCTATAAAATCAGGTGCCCATTCGTGTGATAACTTCTAGAAATAATTAGTATTATTTCATTTGTTACAAAAATAAATAAAATTCACGCTTGAACTCTTTTTTTTTTTTACATTGACATAGTAGGTACGCAATGACCACACACTGATCTCACATGGGGCAGGGCATCAAAATTCACCCAGTCACATAGACTGGGCTAAGCTGGTGTTAATTGCTAAGTTCTTTGGTGAACATGCGATACCAAAGCTAATGTCTACGTACTAAATATTTGGCTACAGATAACAACATCATCAGCCACTAACATAATCAGCATGCAAGATTAAACTAAATCTAAGACTTAATTTAGATACCTATATATACTATATACCAATACCTAAAATGATATAGACAATTCAAACAAAAATTTATATTTTACCCATAGTCCAATTAAATCCGTTTTGAACTCGTGAGTATACTAACTCAACCAGCTTAAAAATTAAAATTGCTTATTTACAGTACCGCCAACTTGAGAAGTCATAATACTCTTGGAGATTGAGTAGTATTAGTGCTTGACAGTTACAAGGGTCATTACATGTTGAGTCACGCGTGCCAATGTAAATTTTCATATGAATAGTCGCCCGCAAGGAAGGCATTCACTGAAAGGATGAAATTGTGCACAACAGCAAATATTTTTGAAAGCAAAGACATTGCAACCAACACGCACGCACACTATGCTTTTGCATCATTTTTATCACATATTATCATGTGCCAAATGTGTGCACAGAAAGCAAAATCCTCGCTAAGGGCAGAGCAGTCGCAGCAAAGGACGAACACCAGAGCATTAAATTGAAATGAAATGTCCTGCAGCTGAAAAACAAGCTTTCGTCTATTCAACACAATTGTACCTGTACGAATATTTCTGCGGGTTTGACAAGTTAGTAAACTACAACACACTCAATTCGTAGTTGGCATCGTGCACCAGAACGCAGCTGTACACAAAACTTGCTGTTGGGTCCTTTTCAGCATCTTCAGCTGTCTCTGCGTTTTCATCTTCACCTGAATCTTACTCATCTTTCATATAGAAAAATTCAATTTGTCATGTGGGTCAAAAATTAGAACGCATGAAAAAGAGAAAATTTCGTCCGCACCCTTGAAGAACTTTTCAAGTTTAGTTCACCTGCTGAGAAGTTTTCATATTTTTCTTTATTTTGTTAGCTTTCTATTTTAGTCTCTTGCCAAGTTTAAAATACTTTTCATGTTATTCCTTTCTAACAAACCATGTTATATACAAGTACGTACGTGTAGTATTATATTACTTTTTATTATATATAATTTTGATGATTTCTGGCTGTCGTTGATGTTGTTGGCGGGACTTAGGCTTAGGCCTGCATGTTTCACCGGATATGTTGTGTTTCCTGTGGATGTGTCAGTTTTCAGACATGAAACTTTTATACTTCGTTTTAGAACTGCTTGAAGTGCAAGACCTTTATGTGTGTCATGTTATCCTGTTGGTATTATATTGTTATACCCTACATTCACTCAAACTGGTATCTTTGCTGCCAAGGTTTAAGTAGACGCAAATAGTACGATTTTATTTCGTGATGGGCATGTGCCAATATCTCTTTGTTTCATTTTCATTTTCAACCACTTAAGGCGATATATTGGTGCTTTGAACAAAAATTTTCTTTATTTAAAGTCAATCTCAATTAAGTACATATTGGTCATTCTTATCTATGACCTTTTGCCATTTTCCGGGTAGCTTCATAATTCCATCGGTGTAGAACTTCTGTGGTTTATCAGCGAAAAACTTGCCCAAGTGATTTTAAGCGGCTCTTCGGTCGGTTAATTTTTTCCTATTTCCCATCTGGAAATACTATAACTTCGACAAGGAATATTTGTATATAATTCCAGACATCCAAATAAAAGACGACCGAGGTGATCTGATGAAAATATCTAGTCGTACAAGCCAATGTCATCATCAGGAAATTTATCGGGCTATGATGGCCAGTATTTAAAGTCGATTGATCATGAAAATGAGCACTTGACAATGCTCGTGCCACAATGGATTGTCGCTTGACATCAAAAAGGATATGTTGACTGACCTGCGATTTTGGCTGATTCGGTACGGCCGGACTTTTGACTTTTTTAGTTAAAGTTGGTTTCAATCTGAGTATAATTCAACCCAAACGAAACCAAACAAAATTAAACCCAACCGATTTCGATTGACACTTTCTTAACTTCTGCTGAGTTTTAGTTGCACAAACGAGAAAACTTCTTCCGTTTAACTTTAGTGCCAGTGAATTTCTGTTACCCCCCCTTGAAAACGATGAAGCCGCAATGCCAGGATGTTTGTCTCACTGGCACTTTGTGGCATGCTTATTGCTATCACTGACAGCACCAATGAGAGCATAGATTGATGAGGCATGGGAATAAGTCCTTTAGAGGCTAATGTTTTTTGGATGACAGGCTGAAAAAAAAAAGAAGTAAATAAATAAATAAATAAAAAATTATTTGGGAGTTCTCACTTTGATGCCCACATATGTTGAAATTGATTCTTGTCTCAAATATGAATGTGCAACTCAAGAGGCGAAGATAAACAATGAGCCCGACATACAGTTGGAGTGAGTGTCGATGGGTGGTTGGGTGGTTGGGTGGTCGGCTGCGAGAGTGTATGGTTGTGGTCGACAAACGAGAACAACTTCAATAGAATTTATTGTGTGCACGAAGTGGTCTTGAGGGATTTATCCATAAAGACGCATAAAATTTGTTCGTTTTTACTTCCTTTTCGCCATATTTTTTTCTCGTTCTTTTATTTGCTTTTTATATTTTATTATATTGTAATATATTTTTGTTGTTGCCGTTCTACGCTTTGTTTAGCCTGTGCTCGCTGTGGTGTGTGTCTGTTGACCTTAACGCTTTGTTGCTCTTTGGTGCGTTACTTGCGTGTGCCGGCAAGAGTGTGTGTGTCTGTGTATATCTGTTGCCGAGCTTATTTATATCTAGCTGCTTTATAATGTTTTCGAAACTTTATGAATATATACGCTTTTATATATACACAGCGCCTGCTGACCTGTGCATTCGCAGTCGCATTGGACGATTTGTGCACGCCGCTTTCCTTTGCCGCTGTAATTTCACCGTACGCTGACGCAGGCCAATGGTGAGTTCGATATATTTTCGCCACCAAGGCTCTCTGCGCTTTGCCGTGCATTCTTTGCTTATAAGAATTTATGATTTTCCTTAAGTTCTTAGCGTACTCGTATGTGCACGCTGTTTGCTCTCTACTAGAGACCTCATATTTTATGCTCGCCCCAATTAGTTGGTCTTATAAAATAACATCTTCTGTATGCCTCGCTGGACTTAAACTGCGTGCAAAGTTTACTTGTGCGTGCGTCAAAAACGATTTCGTAGTTCATTTATGCGCTTTTCGATATTTTAACAAAAACTAAGGCTTTGTGTAGTTGTTTGCGCTACAAATGGCATCTGTGCGGCACGCAAAAAGACTGGAAAAATATGACCAACTATTGGTTTTTATGAACTCTGGTTGGAGTTGTTTATTTCGGCTTCAGTGTTTTTACCGAGCTTCTTTGAAGACTTCAGCTTCTGGCGCGCCCGCTGAAAAATGCTGGCGGAATTTTTATAACTCATCGTAACAATTTTTTATTGACTTTGCATGTTTTTTTTTTCTGCTTTTGTTTTATTTGTCGCAATTTCCTGTGTGCAACAGCATGCGGAAAGCACGAACGGCTGGCCATCAGCACGAATCAGACACTCACACACAGACACGTGGCAACTACAGAAAATACTTTGTGCTGAAAGTTCCACAGAGTTTCAACATGTGAAGTGAATTTGAAGGACATATTTGCAAGCTTTGAGTTTTTGTTGATGCATTTGCAGTGCTACTTTAAGCAAGAGGTAAAAGAGGTAAAAACAATGATGTTAAGTCTTGAAAAATTTAATATGAAAACTTGCCAAGCACAATTCACTTTTAACAAAAAAAAAATTTGAGGTATATAAGAAGACCAATAGATCAATGTTTCGAGTAGTTTAAAAATGTTATCTCTATAGTACTTAATTTATTGTAGGTAAATTATTATTCAATAGAAAAAGCGATCTTAAGTAAAACTTATACATTTTTAAGGGAACAAAGCATGATTGATTAATTGACGTGAATCTTCTCGCGCTTCTGCCCATGCAGTTTATGTTCAGTCAGAGTCCCAGCATGATAGCTTTTCCTGTTATCACACTAATATCATAACAGATTAGTGCTTCGGACTCGCAGATGCCTAATAACATACAACTCGGTTCTCCAATCCCAAACGAATTCACTTGCTCACTGCTTTATGCCTGCATGTGCATTCCATCGGAAGGTTCAGGACCTGGTGAAATCCGTAGCCTTCTACCGGGAGGAGAATATCGGAGTCAGTCTTGCTTGCTTCTTTCTTCTTTGTTTTACTTTTGTATCGCTTTCTTTATCATTTTCAAGTTATATGATATATAATCAGACATTAACTTTTTAGTGCACTCTTGTTACCGTCGCTGACGCATTCACAAGTTTTCATGCAAATTTGCAAACATAAAATCAAACTAGGTTCAATCAGCTTTAATCCAATGAGCCAGTTCTCTTATTTACATAAATTAAATCAGAAAAAAGGAAGTCATAGATAGAGAAAACAAAAAAATAATAAGAGACAATATTAACACTCGAACTGCTATGAATAATTGAAATCAAATAAAAGCCGGGACTGCATTCCTTTTACATGCAACATTTTAATTAAACACTTGCGATGCCTTGAGCGACAATCACTTTTTAATTTGTAGGGCGCCTCTCTCTATAACTTCTACAGTGATACACTTCTTTCGTGTAGTTTTCTCTTGTCCGGCTACTGCGAGCACCAGCGTTTGCCCTCAGTTGCTGATTTTTAAGCATTTTTCAGCCTACAGCCTACAGCAACATGGTCATTGACTTGGTGGCTTTGTCATCATCCATTACTTTCAACTACGTGCTTTGTCAGTAGCGGGCGCATCCTTTTTTTCTATTTTCAATGCTGCTCTCGCTTTCTCGCCCAAATCCGCCGCTAACTCCGCTGTTAATGACAACCATCAGCACGAAATTACGCGCGTTGTTTGTGTGGGATATTCAACAATTTGAATGTGTCCTGCTGAACGCGTTCCTTCTGCACTTTGCTAACTTTGACTCTCATACTTGTGTCAACAGGTCGTGAACTGGCAGTGCGTGACACTTATTGGTGACAGATCCTTGGGTTCCCTTACTCGTGCTCGTATCTCAGCAAACAAAAGCCCGTGACGGTCGGCTTATACTTTATCCGCTACTGCCAACTGCCAAGTACCATTTGAGGTTCTTATGCTAAATTTTTGGGTGCATGGAATTTGTCGTATTCTTACTTGTGCTTATGTGTGTGAATTCTTCTTAGATTCGCATTTTCTTTGACAATTTGAAATTTGTTGGCGGCAGCATTGTCAATTAGTGTCAATGTATGACGTGCGTTCTATTGTTGCTAAGCAAAAGCAGATTTTCGTTTTATTCCAGTTTAATTCTGCTCAGCTCTGCTTTTATTTCTTTTATCGTTATTAAATTTTCAACACCAAATGGCGTCGTCTCTAAGTACAAGTGTACAATTAAATTATTAACACTTCTGGCATTCAGTCTGACTGGCAGACAACTTTAAAATGAAATTAATTTACACCATACTGTATTATATAAGAAGCTTGCTTGAATCGAATTCAGTTGCTCGTATATGGCGCACAAATCAAAATTAATTTGTTATCAAATTCAAATAGTCCGCTCGATGAGTCCCCTGTGCCAAGCGTGTAGTGTGTTTGTTTTTCATTACAATTTCATCATTTGGCTTTGGATATTTTCGGTTGACCATAATTAAAAAGTTGCGTTCACATGCTTAGAGTGCTGTTGATTTTTGTTTAAATTTTGGTTTAGAGGTTGGCGTGAAATGGTCTAATATTTGCTCAACCATAGTTATGTTGGGATTTTGTGAGTTTAATTTCGATTTGCGGTTTTCCTTCTTGCGTATGGTCTGCTCGGTTGCGATTTGTAAGTGATGCATGTGCTGGTTAAATATTTTATGTGCAGATTTGAATGTGAATTTACCGAATTTTAACCTCAAATGCTGTGTTTGAGTGCACCGGGGTTTGAAGTACGCTGTGTTTTTCGGTATGTTTAATTAGTAAGGATTATTTAAATCCTTACATATGTGAAAACGGTACGTGGTATTATATTTTTTGTCTATTTGGCGTAATTTGAGAATAAATTAATTTTTTAATATGGTATAAAAAGTGGTTTATTATTATTATTTTAATTATATACAATTGTAATGGACTTAATCAACGTTTATTTCAATTATTTCTTAAGTTGGTCTTCATTTACAAATATATAGATTTAAATAAAATAAATATTTTAAAATAAATAAAGCGTTCCACAGCATATCGACAAGCTCCTAACCTCTATTACAAGGTAGTCAAAATTGAAAGATTTACACAATAAATAAAATGCCTCCTTCTTTAAATAAGAACCTCTACAAAAGCCTAAACTGGCCGTGATAGGGTTTTTTAATCGTGTACGTGCATTAGAGTTTACCAATCAAAGAATTTCTTGCTTAGGACAAGTTATTATTTCAATAAATGAGAATAAATGAGAATACCACCATGGACAGTTCTACGACTACGACTGAGAAGGTTGGTGTGAAGGTTAGGAGATTCACCCGTTATCACGCTATAAGAAAATTTATAAATACGAGCTGATTCCGCCTCGCCAGGCAAATATGTACAACTTTTTGCAACAATGTAAATACAATTGAAATATACTGCGCCCTCGAGCATCTTGTGTCCGCTGTGTGCACACTCTTCTTTACTGCCAGCAGCTTGCTTCGGTGCATTAATAGATTGTGCGTATAGACTAAATTTTATTGGCATGATTGTCATTATAATTAATTAACAATTGACCAATTGACAATTAATGGCATTCAAAGCGAGTACTGCTTTATAAATATAAACATAATAAAATAATAGTTCGTTCAGTAAATATGTACATTAAAAAAAAACAAAACAAGTAACTAGGAAATAAGCGTTTTATCACACTTTCTTTTATAAATATAGTGAAGGGATTTGTAACTCAGCCTAACTAGAGTGGAAAGCTAAGAACATAACAAGATAAAAACAACCAATAACAAAATATGTGTAACTGTGTTTCATCAAAAACCACTAAGCAGAAAAATAAGCTGCTGTCTTGAAGCACAGTGAAACAAGTGTTAGATAATGTAAGAATTTTTAGCTTCAGAAAAGTCTTCAATTATAGGATAAAATGCTTTATTATCGAATTACATTGCATTTCGACGTGGATACAATAAGAAAATATGCATAGCCTAATAATAAGTACCTCAATCTACTGCTAGGAAATGAGCGCTCTATAATCAAAAGCTCCGTTAATGCATTGGTATTGAATCAGTCAGTCAGTAAATCAGTATAAGAATTTTCACGGATGTAGATAAAACCAAAATAAAATACATATATATATATATATCTATCTTTCTACTTACCTATTTGTCCACATATTATACTAACTTATGAGCTCATATTATTTTATGAGCATAATTATTTGTCTACAATTTAGCTTTTCAGCTTCTTATCGATGCAACATCTACGCTGTACATATTATGAACTAGCTGAGCACTTTTCTGTTCCAGTGCCATTTAAGCCATCATTATTTATTTTCGGGATGAAGAATCGTTTAGGAGTTTCAATATTTCCACAAGTGTTACAAGTTTAATTCGCTTCCACCTATTCATCTTATACAATGCCTTTCATTCTGTTTGCCGCATATTTTCGCAAAATTCTTTTTGAACTTCATTTAATAATTAAAGTATCTTAAAGATTTCCCATAACTTTTATGTGAGTTGGGGTTTTATGACTTAAATATATTTAAACTCTCGGAGGCATAAATTTTCTTTCAACGAAAGCACTTTTAAAAGATTCAACAACATTAAACGCTGCTAACGGGAATTTCATTTTGAATTATCTTACGCACTCGTATCGCGTAGCTTTTAACCACAATTCCTTATTGTTAATGGCGTACACCGTCTTCAGCACGCAATTTGTTTCGCTCATACATTAATTTAACAGAAACTCTTGACGTATAATGATGAAGCCTCAGCAACAGCAGCAGCGGCATCAAAGACGCCAGCACCAACAAAAGTTAAGATAGACTGCTATTACGGGTGCGCTCGAAAGTACGCAAGCAATTCCCGTTTGTATCGATTTTCAGCAATCCAAATTTTATTTATTGTGTGTAGCCAAATCAGCTCCGAGTACAACGTCTGAATCAGGTGGCTTTCTTTGTTTAACATGTTGTTTAAGAACGTTTGGGGAGTGGATGAACGTGAGCGGAAAGACATTTGCGCTCAGATCATTAGCAGCGTAAGTGCAGCAATAATGAGTTGCCAACAATACCGCTGCTATGGCGGTTAGCTTGCTGCTTGCTTTAACGCCCACAGAGCAATTCACACAATTCATGTTAAACGTACATCATAACGATTTTATAATTATCATCTATGTATGTACAAGATATTTCATCATCGTACTCATATGCAGCGGGAGTTATGACATAGTCGCCGGCAGCGTGAATATCGTGTGCTGCGGTTTTTTTTATTATTTCAGCAATGCCATTTTACGTAAATGACTTTTTGCTTGTTCTTCCATTGTAATTTTTGGCTTTTATTAAAAGCCAAGCCATGCGGAATATTGTTTTCGTGCGTTTGTTGTGGCAATTTTGCTGTTTTCCTTGGTGCTTGTTTTGCTGTCGACTTCCTGCTAAGATTATACGTTCATTCTTCTGTTTTATTTTCACTTGAACCTTGCTCCTGTGGCTTTTGCTTATATTGTTGCACTACACTATGCAGAAACAATTTGCTTTTGTTATTGTAATTTTCCACAAGTTTGCTCGGAAATTATTTGCCAAGAGTTTCGTCGCCACATTAAAAGTCTTAAACACAAATTTAAGCAGCTACCGATTTCGGAGGATTTCAATTTAAAGCGCTACGAAGTGATAATTCCAAGCAGGACAAAAGAAAAACACATGCTTCGACGCGTCATCGACTGCACCTTTTGCGCTCGGAGAAGCTATTAAAATATGCAAATTAATGCGCACAAGTAGAAGCACATAAGCGTAGCTCAAATTTGAGTGCGCCACTTGAGAAGTGTCAAAGTGGTTAGAAAGTTGCATTTGAAGTGGCACAAAAGTTGTTGCATTTAATTAAAATTGCAAAGCAGCGACAACAGCAGCGGCAACGCCATAGAAGCAATTCAAAGCAGCTGAAGCAAAGTAGATAAGAGTTGCGAGTCAACGCGTGTGAGCGTCACGTAGGCAGCCATGAAAAGCTTTCAAATTAAAATCACTTGTAAGCATAACAACATTTGCATACACATGGTTGCGCAAGTGTACTTATATGTATCTGTGTGTGTCTTAAACACTATCAACACGATGCTGTACACACGCATTTAAATACTAATAGCCATCAACCGGGCGTACAGCAGAACTAAACAGGATAAAAGAAGATTCAAAAAATCACAAAGTGTAGCTCTGTTTAGTACGAATTTAAAGCGTTAATCGCTGATATGCCACTACCTTTGTGTGCGGGCCTCCAGGGAGTTTTTCAAAGCGTAACGACGTTGCTTGCGCTTTGACACTTCGTGGCATAATCAGCGTTAATTATTGTTGCGTGCTGGGCCAGGATCACACCTAAGGATACTCAACACGACAACAGTCACACTTTAAATGAAGTTGCTTCGTTTTGCGTTTCGTATTAATTTGTGCAATTTTACGGAAACTTTACTACGCGCAACAACTACGCCATTGCGAATGTGGGCAATAGGCGGTGGTTGTGGGCATCGGTAGTGGGTGTTATTGTGCAAGTTACAAAATACGCTCGCAATAATTGTGCCGAACTTTTAATGAGTTCGCATTAGGCCACACTCCGTCAGCACCACTGACTGTCATTCTAGACTATCACTTTGTACGCGGCTGGAGAGATGGTGTGCGTCTTCCCTTACTGCCAGTCAATTTTTCACATTTGATAGCTGACTTATTTGCAGCGCAAAATCAAACTAATTAGAAACATTTTTGCTGAAATTGCGTTCCCTTTTCAAGTTCCAAGTTTTTTGATTGCAAAGTATTCGCTTGACAGGCTTCATGGAATTTTCGAGAACTGCGTTGAGAATTTCAAAAATTTTCTCGAACTATATCAGTCATTTTAGTTAGCAGTGCTGGTATGCGCTGCTTGTAGAGAGCAGGTTTTTTTGCTTGGTTTCAGTTCAATTAGAGCAGAGACGAAAACATAAAAGGAGCTTTGACCACCGCAATGACCGCACCACTGCGCGCAAGTGGGAAAGGGGCAGAGTCACATAGAAGTGTAGTCACAGTGGTCGGCAAAGCTCGACTAGCTAACCCATCAAACATTTCCTGGCCAGTAGCCCCTTTGCGCCATAATAATTACTTGCTCTCAAACTTCTACTTTCCCGCGCAACAGTTACTGTGCATACCGAATCAGAGTATAAATCATCAGTCATACAAAATTTTTAATTCAAAGATTTAATTTTGATTTAGAATTAAAGCCAGGATACCAAAATCATCTTAGCCCCGCGGGACTACCACAAAGCATTGCATCGCAGGGTCAGCCCCAGCCTAGAGAGAGCACCCGGTCTCATTCTCGCCGCCGAAACTACTTTGTCACTTTTTCTGCGAACGACACATCGCAAACATAAATTATTATAATTATATATATATAATTATATTATATATAGTATTGAATTTTACGACTTTTCCAGTAGAACTTCGCACTAAATTTCACTCACTTACTTTCCAGACTATTCTAGAGTTTAGCTGAAAATTATAACAAAATCGGTTCAGTGGTTTCGGAGTCTATAGGTAACATACAAACCCACACAAATACATCGACATTTATATTTTCAGATATGTCTTCGATTAATCAAATGTAACATAATACTCAAAGACCGCAGCTTGCTTATTAATCTTGTTACCTTCATTGTGAGCCATTAGTACTTTACTACTATCACATGGAGGTTTAAATTATGATATTTCAGGCTATTATTTTAAATGTCGAGCTACGTCAGTACTCAAATTTAGGAGAATTTCTTAATATTTAAGAATGTTCCAAGAAATATTGTTTCTTATTCTATTTCAAAAATTCGTTAATATGTGTAATATTATATATATTATATATATTTCTTCTTTTTTTTTAATTTTTTTTATTTTTACCCAAACCTAACTCTTTGAAACAACTTTGGGTTTCTACTCCTAACAACCAAACTTTCTAAAAGATTCGAAAAAGTTCAACACTACTTTCTCTTGTCAGTTACAGAGTTGAGCCTCTGAAAGACATGGTGACAGCTTTAGCCACGAGTTTGTGTCCTCACATTGTGCCTTTGGGAAATAGAAAAAAAAGTTATTTACTTTTTTCTTTTAAGTATGTTTTTGTTAAGTGGTTTTTACTCTAAAACGGACCCTGAAATAGTTTGGCTTAATCTACGTGTACTTTACAACGTTTCTTAATGGTTAAGATGGCCAGCAAATGAATATGGTGCCACAAAACCCATTAGTAAACCAACTTAGCAAATAAATATATAAGGCAGATGGCCATGAAATTTGCCTATTTCTCTCACTTTGCCCACCGCCAACCATAAGAACCGACCGACGGCACACTCCGTGCGGCCCAACTCAGTTCGAAGTCTGAAACTTCTCCCAAGTGGTGATAATTCATTTTGTAAGCATGATGAACAAATTAAAAAGTTTAGCAACAATTCAAAAGCAACATAAATTTCGCCCCGAAGCTTCGCTGGCGAAGTTCGTTGATTTTACCCGCAGCACAAACTTTTGCATTTATGTGCTCTGCGCCAAGCCAAGTGGCGGATTTGCTTCTATATGCTAGGCTCGACTTCAGTGCGCTCAAACCCTTTGCCCGCTTTCTGGATAGCATTTTTCGTGTCTTTTTGTATTTGCTGCTTTCATAAATTAGAACATTTTTCTTCTCCTTTAATTTTTTTGCTCATGCATATGACTTTGTTTAGGTGCTAGCGCTCCTTCAAGGGCTCCTCTTTTTGATATGCGGGCGTATATTATGCACAACATTTACGGCTTCGTTTGCCGCACATAAAACAAAGTTCCGAAGCTGATTATATTAGTCTCACACATGCGAGTGTGTATGTACACGGTTGTACGCCTAGGTCAATCGAATTTCATTTATGAGTGTGTGTGTGTGTGCATGGAGCCTGGCTGTTGCTCTTTTGTTTCAACGCCAAGTTTCAAACTCGACGCTTTTTACGCCAGGCTGATTGCTCATTGATGTTCTTCTCCTTCCAAGTTTTATTTCTTCAACTTTCTCCACTTTCTTTTCAAACTTTTCGTACTTTTTGCTTTGAGTTCGAGTTCGAGTTCGAGTTCGAGTTCGCCAACTTGTCTAAACGTCTTTCAATGACAGTTTCGGCATATGGATTATCTCTTCCTTATATTATTTTGCTTCGATGACGCAGTTCAATGTGATTTTCATTTACACGTAGTTTTGCCGTTTATCTCGACTCTTGCTAACCACTACTCATGACATATAATCAATGTCGTTTTATTTTGTTCTGCTGAATTCGACTTTTATGACCAAATGCTGTTTTCGACCGTTAGGGTCAGTATTTTCCTCCTTCTTCTATGCTTGTGGTCACAATAAACACATACTTAATTTTGTTTTAGCTTGTGGCGGTTAGCTTTTGCACAGTGTACTAAATTTATGAAAGCTGTAAACACGTTCGTAGTCGCACCGCCCCGTATTATTAATTTTTATTATAAACAAACCACAGAGCTATCCAACCAAGCTAAAAACCGACCGATACAGATTTCGATTACTGGCTTTGTGCCGTTGGCTATAAACTTGTGTTTTCTAGGTTCTATAACTGTAATTAAGGTGCCTAAAACCTCTATAAGACTATAGAAGCAACCTGATTTGATGTTAATTAGGATCGATGGATCGATCGAACTTTTTATTGATTTTTGATAAATTGATTTGGATTATTATAAAAAGTTTACATGCCCGTACTCCGTCAGGATTTGCGTAATGTAGTATGATAGTTAAGGGTTTCATGTTTAGCTGCTAATCAAGTGTTGCTAATGGCTTTCAGTGGTAAGATAGAAGAAGAATGGCATTGAATTTCTGAAAATTTAGGTAGAATAGAATTATCAATAGTCATCATTGGATTTCTGTAGCTTGTTTGGGTAGGCAAGCTATATTAACTGTCTCACCGTTTCTATGCCGTCATTTCTGGAACCAATTACTAGTGCTGTCAAACTGTCTGTCATTTCTTATATACATAGATACACACGTCCTAAGTCAGAAATGAAAGTTTTTCCAATAAATCGTGCTGTCTCGTATGCTCGTAAATGGTTTTTTTATATTTATTTTTTTTTATTGCCAAAATCCAATTTTGCTTTCTTATTTGCAAGAAATTCCTCTGCATTTTCTGTAAAAGTTTAAATAAATGTTGTGCCAACAAAAAATAAAAAAGGATGCAACCAGCAAAGGAAAAATATAGAAACTGCGTACTGTAATGCACCGAAATGTTGTGGAGAGAAATGAGTATAAGAGAAGCGTTCAAAATATTTGAAATATTTGACTACATAAAACCGTTGCGATTGCCATCTTTCTCCTACTCATCTCTACAACTCACCCAAGAGAACACATCGACGAAGCACAGAGAGAAAGGATAAAGTTTTGATACCTTTGTTTTGTGAACTCATTCGGAAGCATTAAAGTATGCACTTGATTTTTTTAAACTCGTAGCTTTAATACCCACGCACATTTTTAGGCACCATTATGCTCATCACTAACTCATTACAATTGTAAAGTACAACATTTGTCGATAACAACAAGCGCTGTCGGCCATTTTGAAATACAGCAAATAGCAGGTTATCTTTATGCTGTAAGAAGTCATGCTGTTGATTTTGTATTCAAGAACTGACAATAAGGTCCACTCTTTAAATATTTATTTTCATTAATGATAAATTAGCTATGCATGACACTGCAACACCGGTTTGCTGGCGAAAAATGTTGTATTGAAACTGTTGGCGTAAGTAAGTGTTTTCATATTGGAAAACACGTCATTGTGGCTAAATCTACGTGCGTAAATGCGTTACACTGAGACAACTACAAAAGTCTTTGTTTGAAAAAGGTTATGCGTAGCTCTATAAGCCCTCGTAACTTTTTGACACAATACGAAGGTTCTCAATAAAACTTTAGAAAACTCTAACTGCTCAGTTACCACACTCTGTCAACTGAGTATTGTTAAAAATACTGTTGTATATATAACATGATTAAACCTAAACCTGAGAAGACTAGAAACAGTTTTGTGACTGACCATAAATCGCGACTAACCATACAACGACCCATGATCAAAAATTCATCCTCCAGCCTAATGCTCTTCCACTAGTTCACCAAGGCACTTCCTTCTTCTATAAGGGATTGGTATTATGGATCTCTTTATGTATAAAACTATCTATATATCTAGCAATCTGTCTATCATCTACAATATATACATTGACTGATGCATTTAATTTCTTCCCAAACTTGTAATGTGAAATATTCTTTATGTAAGGGGTAACTGTATCTATCACTTTTATTAAACCAATTTTAAAAATTTACTCTCTTTCAAAGAATCACATAATTACGTACATATATTATTTTAATTACAACAAAAGAGTCAATTGAATTCGAAAGTCCCAAAAGGAATACTAAAATTTGTAAAGAATTAATAAAAATTAATTAGACTTTTAGCGAGATACAGGAAATCACTTTTGCTGCGATAAGAATCAGTGAAACGAGTGCAATCAACGTAAGAGCAGCTAATGGAGGAGATACGAGGATGAACAGTAGAGCGATCACGACGTTGCGCAAATCGAAAAGAACGAACGGAACAAAAATGCTTAAATCGCAAAAAAAAAAGAAAAAATGAGAAGTGCAATTGGCTTACAAATATTTTGTGCCCCAAAATGTAAACTGCACCAGAAAATTTACAGCTAGGACCACGACTGCGACTGCAAGTGGTTCTTGAAAAATAATTAAACATTTAAAAATTGTTGTTGCCTTTTGTTATTTGCGTATTAATAAATTAGTACGCTGGAAAAACACTGGCAGTGTGTGGACGAGACGATCTGGCTTTGTGTAGGTGTTTGTATCTCTAACTGCGACGGTGTTTGCAACAAAGCCACTTAAAAGTCATTAAAAAACCAAAATGCAGATTAAACTTTTATTAATGGCATTTTGCAAAGTATATGTAATTCGGTTTCGGGTTGAAGTTTCCTATGCTGAGTGAAGGTAATTTTAGTAGGTACTTGTAATAGGTTGATGGAAGAGTGCTTCTAAGTTTAGAAAGTTTTATATTGTTAGATTTAAGATACCACATGTGAGTAGTTTGATCTGAAGCGGTCATGCAGTAATGAAAACTGGTAATCACGGATAAAATAATGAAAGCTATTTCTGCCTTAAGTCAATAAGTGCCGGAACAAAAACAATCGCTACAGTTTACTTTATTAAAAGCTCACAAAATCATGTACATCATGGAGAAGGTACTTTATCAGAACGACATAGCCCACGGTTTGCTACATTTCATTTGGGAAAATTGGATCTCGGCCGGTCGGTGAGTCTGGTTTACGAAATCTTTGAAGAATGATATGCGCATAAGTACTGGTGCTAAGGATATACTACATATTTTGAGCAATTAAAATTAAAAATTAAAATTCTCGCATATGGACAAACGATAAATTCAGAACTCTGTACACAACTAACAACATTAAATGAAGCGCAGAAGAAAACGCTCGCTAGACGACTTCCAAGCGATAGTGCGCAAAAAATGCCAGAATTTGCACAAATAAGGCATTATGGCATTACCCGAAATAATAATGTGAAATATTTTTATCGTATGAAAAAAAAGAAAAAATAAATTATTCAAACATTACTGACATTTTCTGAAGTTGTTTTGGTGTGAACATTTAATTTTGTGCTCTGAAAGGCAATAAAAATGAAAAGCGGAAAATTCCGTTTGCGCTCATACGCAACAAACTGAAACACCATGAAATCACATAAAAGTTGCAACAATTGAAATCTACATAACTCAATCTGTGTACCAATTGAAGAGCCACAGCCGTGAAGAGGGCGATAATAAAAACAAAATAAAACATAAAATTTAGATCAAATGTAACTTATATGCCATAAAGCAATAACTTTTATGCGGTTGTGCGCGTGTGTAATCCAAGATCTTATGCAGCTACCCGCGCGATGTCAGACAATCTCAATGCAAAAGCTCATAAAAAGGCAATACAGTGTTGTTTGCCTGTCACGGACAATCAACTAGTTCGAAATACCCAGTACGAATTGTATTATTTATAAAGGAGTACTATGCCTTTCTAACAATGTCAACTAGTCGTCTATTAAGTCGATGGAAGCAAGCAACACTTTGCTGGCATGCTGCTGAAGTCTTGGATTCTACGAGGTTGTTACCCATGTTATGCGATGTCCAAACATCTCTCAATATATCGAAGTATCTAGAAAACGGATGCCAGTTTAGAGTTTTCAGTGAATAGATATATAATCTGATTTGTTATGGATTACTACATGAAGTTATATAAACTGAGCCGACAACTTCAAAAAGTCAATGTCATATTCGCCCGCTTCTGAGGTGGCGTAGAATTATACGGTTTCGAACTTGTGTACATATTTTATTAAGCAAAAAGGGGAAGTTCCATGCAAGAAAGCGTCACATGTTTTAGTTTGTCAACTATTTAGGAGAGTGCTCATTCAAAGCGGTGATCAACCGAACGTGAGTTCACTGTTAATCGGATGGCACATTGGCCATAAAGTTGCGTAGGTGTATGTCTGTGGATTAGCATAAGGTTGTAAAAGGTTTGAAACTTTCAACCATATGTTCTGCATTCTAATCCGGCTTAATAACCGCAGGCAGCAATGCAAATGACTATGAGTGGGCGGCTTGACCCGTCAGTCGGTCGAGTGTAAGGAATGCCATTAAATTTTTCACATTTAGCTTGATGTCATTTAAAAAAGTTGGCTTAACATTTGTTGCAAATAAACCATGTACGTATGATAAAAGGATGCTTGAAGGTCAAGCGTGGTTGGCGCGCCACGCCAAGCAGTCGGTATATCGTTAACTCATAGCCAGGGCGAGCAAAACGCTCGCATGCTCTAAATTTATGTTGCCTCCGTGTGGGTGGCAGCTCAATCAATCCTATAAAGTCAATCCTATAAAACTAAGTCAATCCTATAAGAACTTCACATGGGACGACGATATAACATATCATTTTAATAAACTCATAAATATGCGGCGCTGCCTGTATTATTGACAACACTCAAGGCGTGAGTAGCAACAGCTACGTCATTACGAACATCATCGTCATTACTACTACTATGAAAAACATGATGGCCACTATGAGCAATGCTTTGCACTTGCGTGATCATCATCAAGGATTCATGGCGCTCAGGTTACAGCAGAAGTTTCCGCTTGGCCGCCATTCGAAAAGCCGGAAAAAGCGTTAAATGAACACGGCAAAAGTGTAGTCAGAGCGAACAGAGGCGCTGAATGATTTATTATGCGCTGCATCCGCGAAAAGGCACCAAACTTCAGTTTAAATTTTATAAATAAATTTTTCCTTCACGCGCCATTTTCATTTCGAGTTCAATGAAGCAACAATTTTTTGTTATAAATTGCTTTCTCTCTATCACTATCTCTCTCTCTCTCTCTCTCTCTCTCTCTGCACTCGTTGCAATTTCAATGTTTCACAAAGTTTGCATTTTATTACAACATTTTTACGCCAACTGAATTTATAAGTTCCTTTTCACACGCTTCAGATACAGACACACACGTTCAAAAACACTCAAAGATGCATTCATTGCTCTATTAATCTCAATTGGTAAGCAGCGGAAAAATGTAACATTTTATCACTCAAAATGGTAAAGTATTCTGCATATGAAAATGGCAACGACGTGGCTTGTGGCATGGCGATTGAATGTTGGTGCAGCGGACGTTGCCTCCATGCTAAAATATTGAACAGTTTAGAAATGTTCCCCCCAAGTCACAAAATGGTCTGGCATGTATTTCCCAATTCAGCCATCAAAATTATTAATATTTTGCAGTGCAATATCAATTTGGCGACGTGCCAAAATTGTAGCAATTTTTCGTGTCTCCAAGCAATTTTAGCCAGTCCCGAATTTGTCTTTTTTGGTGCACGAAGCTATTTTCATGTTTATCTGGCGCTGTTTATGTTTATTTTTATGTAGTGATTTACAACTTTAGCAAAACTGAAAAAACCCTTTCGCATGCAATTTATTGTATTATATTAACGCTGATCAGTGTAAACGCTATTGAGACGACTTAAGCCAATTCATTGTTGTGGTCGGTTTCCTGGCACGGACTTCAATTTTTCGACATTTGTTGCGAGTGCGAGTCGCCGTCCGATTTCCTCTCCGAAGCCCTTTGCCATGGCGTACATAATATACCGATTAAAGTATTCGTTTTCAACATTTGAGGCGGGGTTTGCCGGTGGCGGTTGAGACTGGCCTGGTTGGGTTTGATAAAATGGCCATTGAGCCAGCTGGTAGGTGGGCAAGGCAAATTGAGTTGTCGGTATTCGGTAAATTGGCTCGGCGGTGCGCTTTTGCCTCAGGTATGCATTGCCGATTGACGGAACACTATTACAGTTTACAAGTGCACTACTTAAAGTCATTGTTATAACTATAAGTAGTATGAGAAATAAGCTGAAAAGTTGGTAAGAAAGTCAGTTTAAAATAATTCTTGTAAACAGAAAATATAGATGCAAGATTGGTAGCGAGGGCAGCAGAACCTTAGTTGGATATTTGAGATGCCACGGCTGCTTAGAATTGCCATAACTACAGACGTTGTCATAAACATTAATTAATAAACATTATTTAATTACCTAGTTTCGGCTACAATACTTGGCTTTTATAGAGCTATTCCAATCAGTAGCTGAAGGGATTCAAATTATTAGAGTTTATGACTCATTCGTGGGGAGAGTAACAACTACTCTCTCTAATGGTATGATCCGAGTTCTTTCCAAAAAAATTTGGCTCAATTGTTGAAATTTTCCGCGCTCTAGATTCTTAGATTCTCAGACGGTCTTAACTATTTCATCTCGTGTCGTAAAGCCATAAAATATTCGAATTGACACAGTATATTTAGATATATACCTGTATTTGATGAAATCAGAAATGTAGGATTGTCGATGTACAAATTTATTGTTTTAATTTATTTATATATGCAATATTCAAAAAGCATAAAGATGCTATATATAATACTTAGTGCTTCAGTTAAAAAACAAAACGAGTGTATGTACAGCTTCTCAACTAAATTGCGCTATTATTTTCTGGCTTATCTGCCTAGTCCATCTACAAAATTTTAAAGTGAGACTTGTATGCAGCGAAAACATAGGCAAGAAAATGGAACTGAGATAGAGAAAGTAGCAAAGATGGGCCACAAATAAGCGAAGAGTAGAAATACATACCACTAATACAGCGTGGGACAGTGTAATACAATGCGAGCAAATACAGAAGCTACCATAGTTAGCCGCACAGATAACTGAAAAGAGATCTACCTCGGAAAGAAACGCAGAAGTTCTGGTATGCGTCATGCCTATAATTGCAATAAGATGCATGAAAATGTTCAAAACTTTTCAATGTGTTTCCATGAACATTTGATTTGTTTTCCATCTTCTTAAAAGAAAGATAAGAGCAAGTTAAATATCATTTACATTGCTACTTCAAATTTTAAACAATGCACACTAACACATGACCAATGACTGTGTTACAACCAAGGACCGATTACGTGAGTCACGAGCAATGAAACTTTTTTTCCACCGATTTTATTCACTTAGTACATTATTAAACTAGTACGATTTTTCGAATATATTTACCATATGCATTTGGCCATAGTCAGTTAGTCGATTAAAAAGCACTCAAAGTATATTAGGCAGAATTTCAGTACGTTGTTGTTGAGTCAACTGGCAGAAATGATTTAATTATTTTGGCATATTAATGAAGAGCTCAATCTCAATGAGCGATAAGCGCGATTTCGGTAGGTTTCAGTTCGTTGGCTTATCAATCAAAAAGAAGAAGAAGAAAAATGAAAACGATTCTGAACAATAAATATATACTAGGGTCGAGAAGTTAATTAATTTATTATTAATTTTATAATTAATTAAATATGTGACACAATGAAGTAGACATCAGGGACCCTCTCGACGCAATATTCATGTTGTCGATATAACTTCAGTGAATGACGTTATGGCCTAAAGAAATAATACTTCTTCGCAGTTAATGAGAGATATTGAAGACAAGTGTGCCATTTCAAACCACATTTTTAATGCTATTCTGCAGGCTTGCGCAAGTAATATATGCTGCTCGGCAGAGTTTCTTGACGTCTTCGATCGAGCTGTCATGTATACGCTGTTTACGAGTGTTATGCCAACGCTAATTGTTGGGAACACTTTAGGTGCCGCTTATGCGGACGAAACAGTATTTTTAGAGCTTGACTCTTCATGGTACCTAGCTGCGCCACCTTCCGACAATTCTTGATGAATACAACTCTTCTGAACATTACGGGTAATAGTAAATTTTCATTTTTTTCTTAAAGAACTTTAAAACTATTTCTTTGAAAATTATAAAAAAAATTATATTTGAGACTCTTGTAACAAGCCTATAGTGGATTCGGAACAAATTGGCTGTAAAAGTGGCATAGATAGACACAGAAGTGATCCTATAATGGTTTTTTCACTCCAACGTACGAAATCCTAACTTATGTCTACCTGTATGTGCACATTAGCCTCCCAGTTTTTGTGATAGAAAGTTGAAATTTTGCACCAAGCCTTTCACCAAACGCAGTATCTTTGTCGAAAGCAAGCGTATCGTACCACTATGTGGGGCTTTTATTACAAAAACTTAAGGTTTGTGTTTATGTGTAGGTCTAATCGAACTTAATTTGGGCTGATATTTTATAAAATCCATGCACATAATCACATAAAACATCAAATATTTGTAGTAGTGTCGTGTAACGCAACACGTGCAATATACTTTTAAGTGTAGACATCATACATCACAGTATCAATGTTATAAATAAAATTCTATACATTAACCTTTTTCGTTTTACTCCTACTTTTTTCTTACCAAAAAGTAGTATATTAGAAGCATATTGCAATACGAAGGGCATTGTCTTAAAGTGCTAACTTAACACCTTACAAAGTAAACAATAAAGCAGACAACTGCTAATTACACACGAGTAGTAGTGGTTTCTTTCGAAGCTGGTCCAAATTTGATCGTATATAGTGTGTGCACACGTATATGCTCGGCCACTTCTCAATTTTCGATACACATTTTGGTGTGAAGAGTAGTACAACTTCAGCATAGCCGAAACTTGCGTTTTTCTCCGTTTCATTTGATTTTGTGCTTTCCGAAAAATTCTGCATTTTTGGTTTAATTGCACAAAATTGAATTTTCCATATAATTTGTATTATCTTTCTGTCGATGCACGAACGGCATTTTTGTCATTTAGGCGTATTCACACCAATCATGTTGCGGCTAATTCGATTACAAATCTATAAAGTGAAAATTAATTTTTGCAAGTTGTTGACGCCTCCGCCGCTCTGCGTGCCGCTGCCGCTTGTATTGCTTGTGGTATTGCTGTTAATAATTGAATGTTGCACTCATTCGAATCGCAAATGGAATTTTAATTACTTTATTCAATTCTATGATGCGACGTGTTGAAAATACAGGAAAACCAATTTTGTGGGCCAAACTAAACAGGACGGCCGTGTAGTGGGACGCCCGGGCCGAACAACGGCTGTACCGAACCGCACCGCATGTGGTCAGCGGGTAAAATGTTGTGCGTAAGCATGTGTGTGTGTGCGGTTATTTGTTTATTTAAATTACATAATTTCACACAACACAACATCTGCATATGGCTAATAATAAACAAAGGCAGCGTGTGCATTAATCGATAAATTGCTAGAAGTGCACGCAGCTGAGCCAAACCGAGCCAAACCGAGCCAAATCGAGCAGGACGGCAAAGCCATGAAGTAAGTACAGGCGGGAAGTGCCACAATGTAAACAAGCCACGAACAAACAAAGAAACAAGCCACTGACACTGCCACTGCCACTGCCACTGCCACTTCCACCAACAGATACCATATAACAAAGTAAAGCAGCAATAAGAAAATTGCACTGGCAGCCTGCTTGCCAGCATCAGATAAAAAATTATTTCAGTTGCCAAAAAATATTACTCAGAAAACGTAAAAGAGTTGTCTATTACGACGATGGCGTACCAATAGCAACAAGGACTGCTCGGAGTGCTCGATGCTTGTGCCAAAAGTTTATTAAATTTCGCTGCGCACACTTTCAAAATCAATTTATTGACAAAGTTCGTAAAATGCATGAAGTCGGCTTGCCGCCTGCTTGGCTTGTTAGTATCTGAATCTTTGCATTTGTCGTAAATTGGAGATTTCTTTGTTGGCTGTGATGCTGGAGATTTCTTTCCGTGCTATAAATTTTGACATTTTCATTGGAACTCATTGTTGTTGCTTTAATTTATTCGTATGCAAACCATTTCCGCCCAAGCCTTTTGTTAAGCCAGCAAGAGCAACTCAAGTCTAGCTGCAAAAGCTGTTTAAATGTAATTTGGTTATAAATTTAAAGCGAAACACTTCTTGACAAATCTTGGATTTATGTGTGCATCGCATCCTAGGCAATTTCAACACAGTTGTAGTATGAGAATTCGATTTGGCTTTTGCTACCTGCCGTGCACTGTCTTGATTATCTCGTGCAGAAAAACAATTGAACGCGTATCCTGCCTTATGTGTGTATTCGTTGGCGTACAGGATTTAGTTAGTTTAAACCAGGGCTACATAACTCTAAAATTTGGCGAAAGGTTTGCTCTGGGATGCATATTTGACACAAAGTTTGAAGCTATGAGAATGAGAACTTAGTCAGCATTGACTTTTACTTTGAGTATCGTCACATGAACCACATTGATAAACAGTTGTCTTATCACCAAACCCATTCCATTGCATTTACGTGTTTAGTGAACGACGAATATTGCGCACTTTTTTTTCATAATTAAATTATAACATTCATCGCAGTAAACTGCATAACACATTTGTTTGATTAAAAAAAAATAACGCCGTGAAAAAAAAAATTTGACTTATACTAAATTAAAAACGATGTCAATTGCGCCGAAAAGGCAATAATATAGATGCGGGTGTAGCCTCTTCAGTCTACGCCTTGTTGTGATACGGGTGAGGGAGGAAGCTAGCGGATTTGGGTGCGACAAAAGTCTGTAGTGATAGCGGCAGCTGTGAGAATTAAACTTTCGAATTGAGTTAAACTTTCTCTGACAGACTTTCGATTTCGAATTTGACATATTTTTCAACGGCAAACTGACTAAGCAATATTTATTTTGTACAAAGCAGTTAAATGGCATGTCCCGACTTCAAGTTAAAGGTTTTCAATGGGCCTCCACAAAATCATTCGTCAGCCGTGGAAAAATATATAACAACAATATTATATCTTCAAAATTTCAGACCGATCGATGAACTCAGTGTTATACTCAAGCATTGGCACAAAGGTACAAAGATACACCTTTGTTGTATATAAATAGAAGAAACATACAAATTTAAGTTCCAAAGTATTTCTTCTAAATAAATAATTAAGTTTAAATGTTATATAATTTTAAAGAAGGTAATTGCACGATTTGCGTCAGACTTTTAATTCCAACGCATTTATATAACGAATTCTTTTACTCCTTTGGTAATTAAATTTAGGGAACTTCAAGCCTCAAAGGATTTATCCCATGTCGATAAAAGTGAAGCGACCGAGCTCAATTAAGATGAATAGAAAGAGTCGAGCAGCTCTCGCCCGACGACACACAAAGGTAGGTTTTGATGTATTTTTTTTTTCTTTTTCCTTTATATTTAATTTTTCTGTTATTATTAGAACAACTTCAATTAAATTGTATATACAAAAATTAACAAAACAACTTAAATAATAAGTGGGGATATAGTATTGTGTATTAAAAGGATCTATTACGGAGGTAGGCAGGGTGCGATCCTCTCAGCCGGGTACTATCCTTATTATAGAAAATACGCATTGAAATTAGACTTCAATGTTCAGCATTCCATCTATTCTCTTTGGTCTTTTTCGCTTTAATGTTATTTACTCAGGTGTTCGGTTTGGAGGCGATAAAAAAATTCGACGACTCTGACTCAGGAGCAAATCGACATTTGCAGCCTTAAACGTACTTTCTCGACGAGGTATGCTTTGGTAAATTATTTCATTATATTTATTTATTTATTTTTTATGTTTGTTGTGCATTTTTGCGAATTTGAACGCGTTACTTTTTCGCTTCCGCTTCCGTTTGACGCGCTCACTTAACTCCGTCGTGCTTTTCGTTAGAATGTTCCACTGGGACTTTTGATTTTGACTTTATTTCGCTTTCATGGAGTTTACGTTTTATTTATCTATATTTTTGTTGTTGTTGTTTAATTTACTTTAACATCATGCAAAATTTACTTCGATAAATAAAATATTGACGCTTTCGTTGCTTCAATGGCTTGAACTTGTTACGGTAGAAAATCAAATGACTTTTTTAATTTATGTGCTTAATACGCAACTAAAAGCCAATAAATAACTGAACGAACACACCTACACGTACATGCACAAAGGCACACGGAGCACACTAATCGAATCAATTATTTGTACAGAGGACCATTTGTTCAGAGCATAACAAAGTGCACAACTTCCGGTAGCGCAGTAATTTTCACCTATACACACACGCATATTCACACTCGCATACATATTCTATCAAACACTCACTGAACGGCTGCATGTGTGTGTATGTGTGCGATATTTATGACCGTCCGGCATTTATTGACTGGCATGCCACGCTCCGAACAGCTTCTATATCACTAACTATTTCCTGCATTCTTTTTTCCACTTTTCTTTCTTTTTTTTAAACTGTATAATTTAATTTCTAGACTGTATTGTTAGTGCAGCCCGCCTCATAATGGTGCGCCCTACTTTAAGTGGCAGCTGTACCCTGCAACAACGCCCAAGCTCTTTGTCTATTGTCCTGTATAAATGTGCTTTGTTTAGTTTACTTTGTGCGTGGGTGTGTGTATGCCTTTGTTTTCACTTTGACAATGCTTCCATGGCATAGCGTTAGTGAGTGGAGTGTGTCAAAGAAGCGCGCAAAGTTAATTTCATTATTCAAATATGAATGATTGACCACAAAGCTTTCACTCACGCAATCACACACACACTCATGCAAACTCGGCTACAATTTAGTTATTTTGCCGCTCACTCATCTTCACTCACTGGCTCACTCTGCTGCCTTTATTTGTACTCCAATTAATCATACCTTAAAAATCCTCCCATTCATATTCGTGTAGTGAAATCTTTAATTGAACCCAGACCCTTTTCAACTGCGCGCTTGAAGCGCATCTCGTTTCCCCCGTTTTTGTTGTTGTTAATTGTTTTTCGGTTTTCATCAAATTGTTTTTTCACAGCGCCTCCCATTTTCACACCTGCATTTAATTTATGTCAATGGCTTTTCATTATTTTACGTAGTAATTTATGGTGTCGTCTGTGCCTATAAAAGTCAGCCAATATAATTGGTCTATATAAATATGATACGCCATTGTCCAAAGATATACTTTCAAACAAAAAAAAAAAAAAAAAAACTTCAGTACCCACAATATAAGCATATTAATGATAACGAGGAATAATAATGGCAAAATAATAATCAAATTTACTTGCTCCAACAATCAGCGAAATCAATCCGCTCGGATCGTCATTTGATCGTCTTTACAAAGTTTTGTCTGATTTTTAACACTTCTTAGTTACCACGACAAATTATGGGAATGAAATGAAACTGTACAATTTGCAACTGTACAAAGTCGAAATGTTCAAATATTCGAATGAAAATAAAATTGAAAAAAGGAAAGAGTAGGACATGCCACCCAAAAAGACAAACACTGGAAGATCAACGAGAAAATCGCTACAGTAGACAGACAGAGCGCAGAAGGCAGCAACGCGCCGGGACCCTGGTAGTTAGAGTATAAAAACTTAGTACAGTTTGCGATGCCTCCTTTACTGCGTTACAAACTTCAGGACTGCGTTACTAACAGATTAAATTGTCAGGTGTTGGGCGCGCCTTCTTGCTATTGGCAGAATTCATGGCTTCCACTAATGGCAAGCTTCACGTTGAGCTACATAAATCCAGGTAGTGCAGCGCATTAATCAGAGAAACGTCTTTGTGGCAAGCATTTGGCAGCTTCGTTAAGAACCAATTTGCTGCTCGTTGCTGCTTGATAAGGAGGAATATTTTATTGTGGATTCGTTAGCTGGTTGGGTAGCTTACACATTTATTTCCATCGAACTTACAATTCTAGGGAAGATAAATGCCAAGTTTTAACTAAGCTGTGTCTCTTGGTGTCGCTTGGTGATTACGAAAAGCAGATAATCCATTGAATTGAGGCGAAGTTGGAAAAATAGTAAATTTGATCTGCTTGACAGTGACGACTACCAATGGGAGTGACTACAAAGAAAACATTTGCTGAGATCGATGCCACGTGACTCAGTGGCTGTAAAGTCTGGGGTTATCGTGCACTAAGATGGCAGTCGTTCTGTTAACCAATTATTTATTGTCTGATACACTGTTGATGTGTCGCGCGGTCTGCGATGCCGTGCATTCACATAAGGACTCATACTTAATAATAATGCGAATTTCCGACAAAACCATTTTCAGCAAAATGATTTTTTATAAAAAGGGACTTTAAAATACTCAGCTGTTCAGAAGTAATCAGATGTTAATAGCGGCAACTGCAAATTTCATATTTCACGATCTAAGCAAATAGATAGATGAATAGCTTATTGATGCGTACACCAGTAGGCACTCAGTTCTCACAACATTTTTATTGAATAGTCTTCTGTTATATTTTGTGAACCTAGTTGTAATCTACGGCCTGACTTTGTCTACAATATTGAAATCAAGTGTTTTCTCAATTCCCAGTAAGAAACAAAAGTGACAGTACAAACAAAATTTTACTTTTCAAATTATTAATATTAAGTCAAAAGTGACGGTGGTGCGGCCCAGTTTTAGCACTACTCTTACTTCAAATAGTAATAAACGAAGTCGTAGATACAGAGTACAGCAAACACAAGAACAACATGCGGCTACAAATAGATGAGCAACTGCATTTGTGGCCCAATTACGTTCCACTGAAAGTGAAGACACACATGCACAAACATTCTTGGACGGGCCCAGCTGGTATAAATAAATTAACATATCGTTGATAGTAACGCAGCCTTGACCTATGGGGCCGTAGTCTCTTCCGAGGGTGTTAATCAACTCGAAACAAAATATACCAAAAAGAATACTGATATTGATATCCCTGCTTAATTTATTGTGATATCATAACTCCGAGTTTACTCGTGCATATTTCATAAACGAAACTGAAAAGGAGCCAACCTAAAGGGCATAAGCCCCTTACTAATTAAATTGGGTAAAATTAATTAATAATGCCGCTCGTCCTTCTTCGTTCCTCGCTCTTGGCTAGTGTCTGACTTCATGTGAAATTTGAAACAAAGACTAATTGCCTCATGCTCTGTACCTGTGTGCGTGTATGTGCTCGGCTGCCGGTGCGCACTGCCGCAAACAAATGCGTATGAAAGACAGAAGCGGCAAACAAACAGCAAAAACAATAACTCATGGAAAAACATAAAAACTTGGGGCATTGTTCGCAAGGGGCAGCAAACGCATTCATTTTGTACCTTAGCAAACCATTTCCGCTTACGACGATTTTAGTTTTGCGTATGTGCAGCGTTGCTATTTTTGATTCGCTTCGAAAGGGGCTGGGCCAACTTGCAGAAGAAAACTGCAATATACACAGTTGCACGCACACACATAAAGAAGTGAATGCCACAATGCGTGTTATGCAATGCCAACGCAACGCTGGTTTCGGTTTGTTTTGCTTTGGTTTCACTTTTTTTTTCTGCAATTTTCAAGTGACGTCTGAATCACATAATCTCCTTATATCTCCTAAGTTCATAAATATCGGTTTACCTACGAATTTGTTTGTTGCTTTGTTGCTTTGTTACTGCGAGCGAAATTAAAATCAGACAATACCAACGACCATAGACGATTACACAGTTAGGTAAAGGTAAAAAGAAAAATGAACTCATATTAATTACTAAGCGATCCATCCACTCAACAACGAAAACGTTGGCAAAGGAAATCACTACAGGATACAGCTTTTCAAAAAACTTGGCTGCAATTATTTATACCATATATACCACCTAATGGAGTGCCCCCTGTGAGGGTTGAACTCACGACCTTTGGTTTACGAGACCAACGCTCTACCACTGAGCTAAAGGGGCGTTGGAGTTAAGCTTCGGAAGATCGTTATTTCCGTGATCGCTCTAGGCACACCTGACAAATTACGATATTTCTTTAAAGCTGATCTTCGGGGATCGTAAATAACAATGGTTTATATTACAAATGTGCGATATTACAGTTTGCGAGCGAATAATAAAAATCATAGTGACTCACTACTGCATGATGATTCCAGTTACTCCAGATTCTCGTTATGGCTTTTTAAACATGGAACTTGAATTGCCATTAGTTTTTGTCTCGACTAGTCCTTTAAATGCTACGAGAATAAAAACTTTTTCAAGATTCTGGTAAATTTTTGTCCCAGGAAAAAAACCAATATTTTTGTATGCATGAATAAGTATATTAAAAAACAACTATACCAATGCTATTAAGATCATCATCAACTGTTACATTGATACCAAAGAGCACTGATTAACATTACTAAGTCAAATCTCATTTGGTTTGCCTTATTATTTTATATACGCGTAGTCCTCTCCTCAACTTGGTGAATGAATCACCGATTAGGTTTTCAAGTAATATAAAAGTGTAATTATAAGTAAAAAAATTAACTACTCAAACGATTGGGATCTCAAATCAAGAGTAATGCCTCCTGTGAGGGTTGAACTCACGGCCTTTGGTTTACGAGACCAACGCTCTACCACTGAGCTAAAGAGGCAACGGAACGAATTTCGCCAATTCACCTACTAAAGAGTAATAAGAAATATTGCTCTCCTTGTCTTACCGCGCTATTTTTAGTGGTGTGATAGACAGAAGAAAACAAGTTATTGAAGTCGTCAGTTGAGCACAAGTAGCGTATTTCTATTATTGTTTATATTATCTTTAACAATTAATTAATAACTAACTAATGTAAAAACTGCAAATTTATTCAATTGTGAGTTTAAGTGAAACTTGTTTAATTGGAAAAAAATATCTACATATTGAAATCGTATCTTCAGCTGTATCTAAAATATATCGAACTGAAATCGGTAATACCAAACGCAACGAAATGAAACGAATTGGCTCTGCATGAATGCCTTCATATCGCACACGTTAAACTAAACTAACTTTTAAGGAAACGCACTGTTTTGAAGTTAAGGAACCTTTTTTCAGAAATAAAATGTGGATTATTTAGAAGCAGGTACTGACCGAATATATGTAGTTTTTAGAACACACACCTAAAAGGTTTCTTGCGATATTTACATACATAATGCAATAAATTAAAATATCTATTGTTTGATATGCATATACATACAAACAGAAGCACATAAATAATATTTATTTATTAAATATATATCAAGTTATATATCCACAAAACATTCAAAATGCCGTTGACTATTTTCATTTATTCTCTTTCAGTATTACATTATAAAAAATGAGGATGATGTTTATATTTACGTCAGTAATGGACGAAAGAGCGAAATAAAATCCACACGTAACAAAGTAATAAGAACTGCTTAATTTTGTTTTATTTATATTTGTGTAGGGTAACAGATCGCTTATCTAGTTCTTGCTAGTATGTGTAGATATAGAAAACAAAATTTAAAATGTGTGCATTGCATTTTTATACACCTTTTGACACAAATGTAGTGAACGCCTCTTTAGCTCAGTGGTAGAGCGTTGGTCTCGTAAACCAAAGGCCGTGAGTTCAACCCTCACAGGAGGCAACGGTACGTTTAAAAGTATATCTTTCTAGTGTTTTTATTTTCATTTTATTTTAATAGCATGTGCAATTTCTCTTTATTCATTCCTACGAATGGATACATATATTTATTTCTTCTTGTTCTTATGTAATTTCTTACAGCTGCTGCTTTCTTAGCGATTTTCTGCTGCTAATCGGTACTGCTTCTGTTTTGTGGGCAGCCGTGGCTATGTCGTCAGCGAAGCGGATGATTAAGATTTGTGGGGGGGTGCGTAAACCATAGGAATCCATCATACATTATGGGGGACGCAACCAGAGAGTATGTATTGCTTCTGTCCATCATCAGATTCATAAGGCCCTGGAAGCAGCTCGCAATTATGATGGTAAGCTGATTTGTTACAAAAAACTTTTGAGGGCTTATCCCAGTTAACGGTATTAAGCGCATGGCCGTTTGGTATTAGGACTAGGCGTTGGCACTTGTAGCTGTTAGGAAAAGACCTTTCCATTAAGCGGAAATTGCATAAATCAACAAAAATATTCGTGTGACGTTGTACCGGTTTTTAGCACCTGGTTCGCAATGCGATCAAGGCCAGGAGCCCATTGTTGTCATACCTACTGGCATAACAAGGAGAGTTTCTAAATAAAGCGTTTTGACTTTGTAGCCCCAATGTGTCAGCTTGGACCGTGCTCTCGACCGCTGCCTTATGGTATTAACCCTGCTCTCTAACCTGCCGCGTGATTGTTGTTTGTATAAATGCCGCTGACACCAGTATGCTCTGCCAACCTCGATATAGCGAGCTAAAGTCAGATAAATTATGGAATTCCGGCTAGCGCGTTAGAACCGCTTTTGAGTAGCACTGCATCCAGTGTCGCGATGATATCAGCCAATACTCTGACTCTTGGGGATGTGCTGTGGCATTCCCCGTCAGTGGGATAACTGGGTGCCTTCCTCTGGCATCTATCGCTATTGCGTTGAGTATTGCTGTCACCCGCTGTATATCTTAGCCAGGTGTTATGTAGCAGCTGTATATGTGGAGACTACCAGCTATTGCTCTTACGAAACCATCTTCTGTTCGGACATCTGTGAGGTGTTCCTTTCGGTTACCACAGGTCCAAAGGACTTTTCTACCTTTGCTGTCTCAGAGCCACTTGCTTTCTTGCTTTCGGCTGTGCGGCTCACATATTATGGCTAAAGGTCCTGATCACTAAGAATTTTCAGCCACACAATGGTTAAGTTTCAATTGTTAGAACGGCATCTTGGTCGTAGGTCTCGGATGGCCTTCTGGAAGAAAGGACAGCTTGCACTATTTGTTGTTGTTGTTGTTGTTGTGTATATCCGTTGATTGATTTGAGTAGAATGTGTGCAAATTTTGAGCTTCAAAGCTAGCGACAAATACACCTCTGATCACACACAAATAGAACTGGTTCATCAAGCATTTAATTGAGAGTGTATTTCTGTGTGCGTGTGGCTGTGTGTTTGTTGAAATTAATGCAAATATTTTGAACGCAAATACTTTGCTACGCAATAAAAGTGGAAACGAAAAAAAATCCAAAGGAAAATTGTACTTGTGCGCTTCCGGCACGTTCGCTTGGGTCCTGGTCTATGACTAATGGCGCGACCGTTTCCTGAGCATAATTCCTTTCTCTCATAAAGTCATTTTCACGATTTCAGTTGACCGTAGCCACGCCTTTTTCGTGTACCTTTTATGGGTTTGTGTCGAAGGATATGAGTTTCTGTCTTTGTTTGTTAAATTTTAATGCGCTCAAAAATGGAATTCAGTTCGACGCTTTTTGCTTTACGCTTATATTTTTATTTGGTGTTCATGTTTCTGGCTTTTTAAAAAGCATAAAATACGAACGAAAAATATATAAATAACATACAAAAATTGAATCAGATGAGCTGGACCGTTTTATACTCTACAATGTTATTATTTCAGATCGAAACAACTGTGTAACCCTTATTTATGAGTAGTAACGCGGAAAGGTACAGAAATAAGTTCTGACCACGTCGTAGAGTTGATAACATGCAATTTTCCCCGTTCGTGTGCACAGAAGTTGTAGGCCATAAAGACAGTAAACCACATTTTTCCATTATGTTTGGTTCGGTTAACGCTCTTTGTCCTCGCTGACATTTGCGGTTAATTTTATTGGATTCGGCTAACAAAGGCGGCTTAAACTTGTGAATTGTTGGTTGTTGGAGAAAGCTTTTAAATTGTTTTTGTAGTCAAAGCCTTTACCGACCTCACTTGAGTTTACACAATGAAAACTGCATTAATGTTGCTCCTTTATTTATTTACAACATTTTTGTTGCATCACTACCTCCAGCAAATGAAAAGTTTCTTCTGAGTTTCTTTGCTAGGTCTTCAACGATGCAGTGCTTCATATTAACGGAGTCTCAAAGTTTGAAAGAAATCTCGGATATATACTCTAGCACTGAGAATATAGTTTCACTGATATGAGTCGGTTTAAATCCACTAAATCTACCTAAACTAGAAATCTCAAGACCTAGAAAAAAACAGAAGATTATCGAACTTAAAATTTTTTTTGGAAGAAATAATAGTTGATAACGGGGATTTCCTTACTGGATTTCGCCTGCGAATACAGCAAATGTCTTCGGTATCTTTAATTTTGATAGTAGTTAAAATAAAATACATTTAAAAATTTAAATTAACAAAAATATTTTTAATAAACGGTTTCAAGGCATTTGTGCCAGAATGCTGGACATAAACTTTATGCGTGTTCAGCCTGAAACCTGATAATAAAATTAACGTTCGGCGCAAACACCTTGCAGCGAACATGTGGCTGGTGTCTGTGATTGCACGCCTATGTGTGGTGTTGTACTAGTGATAGTGTGGCTTATAGAATTGCACAGATTAAGCCAGAGAAAGACCGACACTAATCGAGCCATACACTCAGAAACACTCAAATCGAGTTGTCTTGAGTGGGCGGACAAACAATCAAAAGCTGCTGCATGAGGCGCAGCTGACAGTGCGAGTATGTTGAGATTTATGTCGCATGTTGAAGCGCTGTGCAAGGACCTGTGAAGTGGTGAAGTGGAGAAGAGGTGAGGCGGTAGTCGCGTGCGATGTTCTGTGTATGACAGTAGCTGAGCACTGAAGCGATTATTGCTCAAAGCAAAAATGAATGAATGAAATGTCCTTGCGTATTGAAAATGCGCTTAGGGAAAGTACATAAGCACTCATATAAAAGATTGCGTAAAATGAAGTGTTATAAAATAACACAGAGTGAATAGTGAATAGTATTGAGCGCCAATGCCATTACTTTAATTGCGGTGTGCAAATAAACCACTTTGCACACTCTCTTCAGCCCAATACTACTCTATTATTGTCTATTGTTTTCAGCTTTGATTGATCGTTCAACGCTTTCAATACTCGCTTAAGTTCATCCAAAATGGCAAAAGTGTATTATGAAAATTTCGTACTCACTCACACACGCCCGCATAAAGAGAGAGGCTACAATTTTAATGCTTGCTTAACGAAGTGAGGCCTCAAAAGTCGCGCCGAAAAGCATGCAATGTAATTTAGTGTAGACTCCGCTCAGCTCGTCAAAAGCGGAAATGGCAAATGGCGTCAAGGGCGCTGACGTTAACGTAGGCGTTGACGCTGACGACACACGCGCAAAATAACAACAATAGAGGAAGCAGACGAAAAACGCTACCCAGAAAAGTCATTTTGCTAGCCATAAAAAATATTGTATATGAATAAATCCGCTTAAGAGTAGCAGCCACAACAACGGAACCAGAAGCCATTTTATCACGATCTAGTGGCAAAAAAGAAAAGAAAAAGTATATATATATTTAACAGTAAATAAAATGACATAAATTTAATATAGCAAGCAGAAAAGGGTCGCTGTGTACACTTTACTTATGAATTAATAACCGAAGTAGACTCAAAGGCCATGCCAAAAGAGCAAATGTAGGCACACGAACAGAGCCTAGCCTAGAGCAGATAGCAAATTGTGAGGTAGAGCAGTGTCGAGTAGAGCAGCGCCGAAAGTTGGAATTTATTAAGAAGAATTGTGAAATTAATTGAAAGTGACATTGTGTCACACGCAGTGGGAAATCAGCGTGTTTGCAACCAATGCCAATGTTGTTGTTACTATCGAAATGAAGTAGTTGTAGTCGTCGCTATCACCGTCGTCGTCCATCCTTGTCGTCCTCATTGTTTTTTGTGTGCCAGCTTTTGCACGTTAATCACCCCACCAGCAGCAGCGCAAGTTTATCAACTCAAACTCGAAGATGTACGTAGGATTGTGGAATGGGTGAACGTTTCGAACTCAAATCAAGGTAATTTAGTGTAAAAGGACATCACTTCATTTCATCTTGTCATGAACTCGGCTGGCTGCACTGCTCAGAGAAGATATAAATATATACAGTAGGCAGACATTAACGGAATAGGTTGTTGGCTACGTTTTCCTCTACTTTAACTTCGACAAGGGTACGGTTCACCAGTGGCTGATCATGAGACGCTAGCATCTCAAAAATATAAAATTTATAATATACCAAAAAAATACGCCTTAAACGCTTTAAGACGTTGATAACCGGAAGTGGCTATGCAAAACCACAATGAAGCAAACACCGCCTTAAGACAGAGTGTACCTTTGTTAATGCATACGTGATGTTTCTGTTTGTTTATGATAACCAAAAATTTTATACGTGCAGCTTATAACAGAGTCAGCCGCTGACGAACCTCAACGAATTCGGAAGCAGTTGCAGAATTTTTGAGTGAACCCGCACGCAGCACGTACCTCATACGTGTTTAATGTTCAGGCTGCTAAACCCATTCTGCTACACTCCTTTCTTCACAGCACATTTCCTTTGTAGCATAATTCAAGGCGCGCATCATTGCATCATCGTTGCTGTTGTTGACATTCCTTACACTTTTTCTACATAAAAAATTTATTTCATTCCGTCTTTGTGCTTTTTAGAGTTCGCTTTCATTTAACTTTTTTAATTTTTCGTTTCTTTTTGTTTCGTTTCTAATTTGTGTAGTTGCTCTTCATGGCCTTTTCTTTCGAGTGTTTCGACTTAATGAAAATACTCACTGAATTTTCCCATTTTTTTTCGTGTATTGAATTGTGGCTCTGCTTTAAAAAGTTGCTGTTGTTGTTGTTCCTTTAAATCTTTTATTCTTCGGCTATACCTTTTCGTAGGCATTATTCACATAAATAGGCACAAAAAACAACATTGCTGTCAAGTTCAAATTCAGTCCAGTTCGAATTCAACATTCAAGCAGCCTCTGTCAACAACAAATACATATACCAGCAGATACAGAGATATGTACTTCTATACACACATGAGTCTGATTTTGGCAGCAGCGCTTTTTGCTTTTTGCCTGACTCAAAATATTCTTTTCTTTGCCACTTGCCGTACCTCTCTCGCCAAGCCGCACCTATTTTATGTGAGCCCGTCGAAGCGCCGTGCGCCGTGCTTTTGAGGCGTACCCAATAGTTGACTTCCGTTTTGCCAAATGTATTTTTAATGAATTTATGATTTTATTTGTTTTTGCCGAAAACATTTCGTTTCGTTTGTCATTTCTAATGAGACATGTGCGTGGGTTGTTTTTTCGTTGTCCTCCTTGTCTCTGCTGTTACCGTTTTGTTTGCGCAAATAGTCGTGGTTTCGCCATTTTTCTACATCATTGAAGCGGCAAAAAGCGACAGTGATGAAATTTGTTACACAGCCGGAAAAACATGTTTTCGTATCTGAGTGAGTGATTTGAATTTATTGATTATTTTTTTAGACATTCTCAGTAACAAGATTCAGCAAAGCCTTATTTATTGTGCAAAACACGTCTCTTTAATGGACAAAGTTATCCCAGCTTCTTAAAAAGATCCTTAAAAAATTGTTTATCGAGGCAATGACATAATGACAAATCATTTCGATTAGTTATCTTTAATTATTTTACTTCTGTTGGACCGCTTCGAAGGTAATAATATTTGATAAACATTGTTGGCTTCGTCTTGTTTTCTATCACATGACAATTCGACGGCATTGTTTTATAATCGTGATTTAAATAAGTTTCGATTCCATGACATATTTAATATTATCAACTTCACCGATTTTGTTAAGCCCAATTGAAACGTCACATTAAATTGAGGTAGTTTCATATGAATTGCATGGAATTAGGTCACAGGAAAAGGAGGAAGAAAAGAATTCTAATGCTTTATAGCTCCATAGCTCCTCAGACAATAGGCCATAGCTCTATGGATCCCAATTTGAAAAGAGTAGTATTATTAGGTTTCTATTAATTAAACTTGTCTTCTCAAGTGAGCTCTTTTTTGGCGTAACTCTTCATGTGTTTGATTATTCCGGATTAGTCTGGTCCATAATCTATTATAAAAATATTCAATAATATTTATTATGATACTTTCCGCTGTTTGGCAAACACTGACAAACACTGAGGTGGACAACTTCTATGCTGATTAATCAAAATATTCTAACAAATCTGGCCTGTGAATTTAATAAATAACTTTTAAGAGACTAAAGCATTTGTTGTACTATAGTCTGTATGGACTTCATGTAGACTAATTGTTTATGGTTTTTTGTTCTGGGAAATAGATAAACATCTGACTTGTTAGTTGACTTGTTTGTAATCAGGAGCTTGCATTAATTGTGGTCATTTTTTAATATAAAAAGCATTAATTGAAAAAAAATTGGTACTATATGTATTATACGTCATATTTTCTAAAGCGTTTTTCCACCTTGTGGCAACATGGCAGTATAGCTTTTAACACGAGCAACGAATTACACAGCTGTCTTCACAAAAAATATAGCCTAAAAAGTGCGTGTTCGTTTGACACAATCGAATTAGTATTGCGCAATATATGTGTACCAACACAAACTAGTTATAAAAAACGTATACTTTTTATATTTTTTCAAATTTAAAAGAAAATAATAACTGTTGTATTATTTTTATTTTATTTCAAAAACATTTGGCCAGTCAGCATGGAAATTGCAACTTTCGGCTTTTTGTCAAGTGATTCGAGGAGAATTCCGAATTCATCGATTGCGGCCAAAATAAATACATAAACTTTAATCATTATGCGCCAACTTTCAATGGAATAAATTGAATCGAAAAACAGCATTATTAAGAAAATGAACTCGCCATAAGAAGTTTATTCTTAACTTCAGATCTCAAGAACATTAAAATTTCATAAAATACTTTTTGATCAGTAATAAGTAATAATTTATTTATAACAGTATCTATGCCTTTAAACTTGGCAACAAATGAAAACCACTTGCGAACGATTCAGCTTTTAGCTGTTAAATTCGTTGTGATTGGATAAAATTGCTGGCAACGAGAAGCTTAAAAAAGTTTAAGAGTTTATAGAAACGTAAAGGCTCTATTAGTTATAAAACGAAGCTGTGTTGGCGTCATTTTTGCTCCATTTCTGTATCCATAAATCAAAGCGATTTTCAAAAGTAACACAATTAGCACACATACGGCGTAAATAAAGCAAACATAATTTAATTAATTAATACAAAAAAATAAAAATTAAATAAAACAACGTTTCCATTTTAGTTTACCCCAATTGAATTTATTATTCGAAATATAATACTCGTATTTCATATATAGTTGTATCGTATTGTATTTTACATGAATATGCAAATTTATATGCTGTGATATTTATTCGTCATACAAGTGTTTAATAATTAATTAGTTAATCATATATTTATTTATTTATTTAAGTCTAAAACATTTATAGATAACATCGACAATTGGGTTTTATTTTATTTCATTTTTTTTTGTTTTCATTCGTTTTGTTTTGTTAGGTTTTCTGTATCATATCAACTCATGTCATGCCTCAATGCGCTTCCATGTTTACCATCAATGCTTTAATTGCACTTAATTAAATAGTTTGAAAACACAAAATACATATAAGTTTTGAAATTCGAATATTTTTGTATAATTTTTACAGTTTTTCAAAGCAATGCATTCGACAAAGTCCCTTTGTAGCTGCAACAGCAAACGCGTACGTGTTTCATTTCCATCGCTTTCGAATGAATTTCGAAATTTCGATGCATTCAAAAGAGAATGGTTTATTTGCTCATTCATTTATTTATTTTGTTATTTATTTACTTATTTCCTTATTTATGCAACTCAAATGCATAAATATTGTGATATGTCAGCTGAAAATAAAAATATCGAAATAAATATGGTAGATATTCAATATTTGAGCTTCAAATAAACCTCGCACCAGTGAAAAGCAACTCACTGCAGAAATGTTTAATAGTTCAGAAAATATTTTTTCTATTAGCGCTTTAAAATGGAAGTACAGAATTTGGCTAAATTTCATTTAAGAATTTCTTGCAGTTAGTTTTTGAATAAAATGTATAGCTTTGGCGACACTTTTGGTGTTCAACAATTTGGCGACCAAAGAGACATATTCAAAGTGATTGCGTTTAACTAAAGTACATTAGTGACTTTTTAGTGCTTTTACTCATTTTTATCTGCTTTCAGTTATTCATATAATTTTTTATTTACTCCTTTATTTATTTTTTTTTCTGTCCTAAGGCTTCTCTTGGCCTGTCACTATTAAAATTCTTTAATGTGTGCCTCCATATTGAGCGGGTGTCGAGTGCTGTTGGGTTTATATGCTCCTTATGTATTATACCTCTGCCAAGTTTGCCGGCAACCCTTTTAAACTTATTTTTCTCTTTGGCAGCTTAAAATCTTTTAAATCTTTTAGGGTTTTCATGGTTGTTCAACCAATCCTTGTCGGTTTTCTTTTACTAGTCGTTTATCATTATGAATTGAAATAAAATCTCTTTTGGATTATGCTGACTTTGTCGTGGAATATTAAAAACGTTCTTGTATTATTTTTACCTTTTTTTCTACCAATACATTTATAATATTTTTTACTTTTTATGTTTTTTGTTTTATTTAATTTCTTATTTGTATTCTTTGTGTGCTTAGTTAGTCTACAAAGCGTAATTGAGTTTATTCTCTTTTTTCATTTAGTGTTTATTTTTCTGCATTTAACCCGTATTTTTGTGATTGAGTTCAGTTTGAGTATCTCATCTTCTCTTCATCGTATTGTATTTTCTTTTCTTTGGCCTGTTTTCTTTCTCAACTCATTCAAATCTTCGAAATCTGCTTCTTTTATCAGCAAAGTGTATTTCATTTCATTTTTATTTCGCTCGTAAAATTATGTGTTAAATTATGGCAAGTCGAATGACATCGTTTGGCCGTTTGACCGATTGTTGATGAATGAAACTCATATGTGAAATTTCAATTCGCTTTGAATGCTCATTAACTTTATAGTTATCGCGTCACATACTCGTACAGTAAACATGCATTGAGCACTGAGAGCCTGTAATTTAAACAACAATTTGTTTGGGAAGTCGAAAATTTTGTTTGATTTATTTATTTATTTGTTTCGTTTTACTATAATAAAATTGATGGTCCCAAACGGCCGTTTAGTGAAACGAATATTCAATTTTGGACATTAGTTAAACTCATATAAAAGTACAGATCCAAGACGTTTCTTCAGTGGGTTAAATTCTTATTGAAACTCGAAGTTTGTGTATTAAATATGAAAAGATTTAAGTGATTGCATTTGAAATAGTTTATCATATATATATAAAATGATATTTAAGTTATTAAAACTAATATAGCATCTTTGGTATTAGAAGTGAATTAATAAAATTTACACACCTGGACAAAAAAATAGGTGTGAACACTGAAAGTGCTAAAATGTAAAGAAAAAAATTATACCACGCCTTCTAGCGCTAATTTGAAATGAAATCGGGCAATCCCCAGAATAAAATTAGTTGATGGAAAATATTGCGGCTTGTTTATTTCTTCATCTTGCACAGTAAAATAAGTGTATTTTTTCAAAAAAGATTAGAATGAACAAATTTAAAGTGCCAAGGAGAAAAGACTTGTTTGTCAGCTCCGAAAGAAAAACACACAAATTTCGTATTATTAGTTAAATGAGAACCGTTCCAATATCTGTGACAATTGCTAGTGATATTGAGAATATTGTATTATCACGAACCGTTCGACGATGATTAGTAAGCGCAAGGCTACACAGTAGGATAGCCCCAAAGTTCCACTGATTAGAACTGCAAATTTGAAGATGAGAAAAACTTTGCAAAGGGTCATAAAACTTGGTGTGGATGGCGCAATATCCTTTGGAGTGATATGTTTTTGGTAACGATGCGGAAAGAAACGTTCGTCGACCCAAAAAGCAAGGAATTACACGTTATGTAACTGATACTTCAAAGAATCATAAAGAAATATATGAAAATCAAGCTTGATTGACGAAAAAAAAAAAAATTATCGCACCTATTGTTTTGCCCAGGTGTGTATATGTTTTCCAATGATTCTTTGCCGTTCTTTTCTATCATTTCTCAAAACATGCTAAATACCGTTCAAATTTCTATTTTAATTTCCATTTCCGAACTGAAAGCCTAACTTTCCCCGTTCATTTATCGCAAGCAAAGTTCCTCGCACGCTTTTCTAGTCCAATATACCAAATGCGTTGTATAAATATATTTGTATATATCATTTTATCATTATTAGTATTATTTTCCAAACTTTATTGTTTAAAACAGTTCCTTAAGTGTAGCGTCTGTATTTACCGTATAGTAACATGTATACACCAACCCATCCCAAGTTGAAAAATGATATACTAATTTTTCATAGATTTGGCTAACGATTTCACTAAAATGTACTCGTATTTACTACAACAGAGTTGTTCAAAAGCTGTTCACAATACGCACATCATTGGGATAGCTGGTGTAACCAGGGCTAAGTTCTTTAATTTCCAATAGGGAAGTGTGTTCATATAGTTGGGTTTGTACTCTAGATTTCAATGAACTGTAAATTTCGAACTTGCTTATTTCTTCATTAATCGGTTTTTGTGAATAATCTGAGTATTCGGTGTTTTTGCTTAACAGTGTACAGTATTTATTTTAGTCAAATTACAGTTAGTTCATCTAGTTAATTATTTTTGGCTTGCAAGCTAAATAACGGCGAAGAGCTCTAGAGCCTTCACTGGTTGACCTTTAAAGTGACAAACATTGAACATTCAACACAAACACAGACATTTATACACTGAATAAAATAACTGTGAAATATAATAGTTTCGCCAACATGCCTAAAAACCTTAATTGGAGTGCCGAACGAGATGCAATTTCCTTGTAACGCCCACTTCCTTAGCTCACTGCCATTTGCTGGCTTCCGTTTCGCGTTACGTGTTTCTTTGTGAAATCGGAAGAAGGTTGCACGCCACAACAGCACAGGCGTCAACGACAGACCGACCGACAAAACGACACAACGACAAAACGACAGCAGCGACAACTTGGACAACTTGGACAAGCATGACAGCTGAGATTGTGTGATTGTGTGGTGTGGCTGTCGTTAGCGCCAAAACTAATGCCTTTCTCTAGGACGAATGTCAACGTTGTTGTTACTCGTTTCACCCAATCGTCACATCAAACTACAATTAAGTAAACTACAAAAACAATTTGCTACCAGCGGCACAAATGTACCGCTACGTCAATTGCCCACGTTGACATTGACAGTGACGATGGCGATGCCGTCGCTGTTTAGTCCCGCACAAAAACAAACTCGTTGTAGTGATTCCATCGATTCTCCTCTACATCCACGCCAGGCTTAAGCTCAGCTGCAGAGCCCGCTGTGCCGGAGCCGCAGCTTCCGGCCATGCGGTAGCCGTGGTCGTGCAGATTGTCGAAGGCCTGTTCGATGAAGCAGTGCTTCAAGAAGAAGCGTGACGTATAGCGGTCGGGACCACCATGATCGGGGTCACGTGACTCGTTCAGCGTGTCACCGAACACCTCGCGGCACTGAGCAACGCGTCCACAGACGAGAATCCGTGATAGTTTGCGGAACTTGACATCGGCCAAGCCATCTTTGCCGAACTGGAAGCTGCCGCGGTAGCCAAGGGTGATGCTACCTGGTGGCCGCGCCTCCCGCTCGCCGCGCAAGCAGTCGAGCATTGCGCTGAGCTTAAAGTGCTCGGCCTCACGCTGCAGGCGTTGCTTCTCACGGAAGCCCTCGGGCAGGTGCAATGCCTTGTCGCGCAGGAAGTCCAATATGTAGCGGAAGAGCACGCCGTCACGGTCGATAAAATACCGGCCCTTGCTGTCCTTCACAAGCGTGCCCTTGTTGGCGAACAGCTCGTGCAGAAGCGTCGTCTTGTCCTGCAGCAACGTTGGCAGCGTTGTCGTGTAATGAACGCCACCAACATTCAGCTCCACAATTTCTCCCATGTTAATGTGTGTTTGGGCGTGTGTTGTCCTGTCCGTCTGGCCGTCTGTTTGTCTGAGTATGCTTGCTGTTTACTAATTACTTTCGTTATCACTTCACGTGCTGCGGTTCACGATTTCTCAGTTTGTTTACTTCCTTGTGGATTTGTCTGTGTGATCTGCCGTCTATACGCCACACTTACACATATGGAATGCCTCGCACTAAAAAAAAACCTTTTAAATTTGTTTGATTTTTCTTTGAGTGTTTGAACGGTCGGTTGACTCGCTTTTCGTTTGTATCTACACCCACAGCGGGTCTTTGGCCTGCGGTATGCGTGCGTGTAAACTCGCTTTGGCACACTTTTTCTATATCTTCGCTCTCGGCTTGTTTTGCTTCAATTCAACTGCACTTCACTCTATCTACTCTACACTTTTGTGCTGGTGTCACTTCTTTCTTCTTTTATTGGACGTGCAGTAGTTGCTGGTATGCTTTAAGGCTTTCAACCTGTTTACCACAGAACGTTGGCGCCCAAGTTTAGTTAGCTTTTCCGCATTCACGTTTGTACACGCTGAACTCTCCGACTGAACTGATTTTCATTTCGTTCGGTATTGTACGGCTCTCCCGCGACATTGCGAAATACGTTGGTGAAAATTCATTTTCCTTCTCTGTTGGCCGTTGTTGAGTTTCAGCGCTCAATGCGCTCTGAAGCAAATATTCACGAATGAGCGAACTTTTTGTTTACGCACACTATTCTTCGATTTGTTTTGAAATTTTATATTTTTGTTTAACAAGTGGTTACAAAAAAACAAAAGAAATTATATAAAAAAAAATTATATTCAAGTAAAAACATATTTGGTTTGTCATAATGCCAAATTGTAGAATTTTGCCGTTGATGTAGCAATTTTGAATGCTGCGACTTGGTTGCTGAGGCATCCCTCTAAAAATAATTTCAATATTTTTGTCAATATTCGAAGCATTTTGCTATAAAACTGATTAATGTTTGAATATAGAATTTTATTTAATTTTTTTTTTTGGTAGCTACAGCACACTATGAATAATACAATACTCCAGTTTACGCTACTTACGCGGACGATACGGCAGACATCTTCAACGAATCTGCGGAGAAATTGTGCTGTTACTTAGAGAAATTACACTCCTGGGCCAGGTGCTGGAACATAGCTATCAACGTTGCGAAATCAGATTACTGCGCCTTCACCTTAAGGCAAGTCGTCTGTCCGGTTGTGACTTATAACTCAAGCGTCATTCCTCAGTTGGATAAAATCCCATATCTCGTTATGATCTTGGACAAACGTCTTACATGGCGCGTACACACAAAGGTAGTTTCAGCGCGCATCTACCAAAAACCCAAGAAACTAGAATGGCTCTTCCGCTCTTCGCACAAGCCGGCCAGAGCTAATAATAGGGTCATCTTTCTGCAGATGATGGCACCTGCTTGGCGTTAAGCTATACAAGTTTAAGCATCATTGCCGCCTACAACATCAGAATAGTGAAGGCGTGCCAGAACAAGGCACTCAGAAGTTTTACGTGCGCCGCAACACCACACTGCATATGCGGTTATAGTAGTGATTCATCGTCACAGTAACGCTATCACTCAAGACTTTTGACGCTGGCGTCCTCCCGCAACCATAACTCAACAAGGCATAGACTGAAGAGGCTATACCAGTATGATTTGCCCCTAGGAATGAACCAATAGCTTTCTCAGTCATTGATTTACGACGCCACTAGCAACATCGTACTCATCACCTTAGTCTAAGTATAATTTTGTACATTATTTATAATCCGACAAATGTGTTACTGCGATGAGTGTTATGCCTTAATTATCAAAAAAAAAAGCAATTATTTTATTTGACACACGAATAACGTTTTACTACATTTTGTTATCGTATATTTTTTTAAAAATTTTATTTACGAGAAGCCTGTATTTATGTATAGACGAAATAAAGAAAGAGATTCAAACCAAAGCCATTATCAAACTCCAAGCGGCCATTGGGTAGACAAATACTTTGTCTGCTCCTTTGTAGCGAAATGTGTCTTCAATATTTCGACTATTTTTTAACACACACATATTAACCCAAAAGCACCAACGACTCAATCCTCGACTTAGGATCTATTACGGAGTATATAATTCCTTTAACATGCAGCGAATGTCTTACTGCTATACTCTTTACAAACGTGTTTCTATTTATTCATTCAATCAACTAACTCAACGCAGCTCATGCTAAGTAAGCAGTGAAACTTAGGACTTACATTTATTTCGAATACAAAACTAAAATTCGAAGAAATAAATTTTAATTTCGAATATAAAAAAATTGGAGCTCTGATTTGAACATTTTTCATGTGTGTGTAGTTATTTGGGTTGGTATCTTCTAACTCTTTTCTTTACGTATTTCATTCAAACACTCGCTTTTTTCTAGCTCCGATTTCGTGAACCTCTAAACCAAATCCCTCAGTTTGTAAATAAATAAATATAAACCACACAGGCTGAACTATGCTCAATATTTTGCAATTTTGGCACATTTTTGGCACTCAGACGCTGCACTTGATAGCATGACAGTTTGAAAGGTCGTTGAAAAGGGTTGTCCCCATTTATAACCATCAAATGTTGCAACTGGTTGCGTTGGCTGATTCAGTGGCCAAAATAGGCATGCTGCGCTAGTGCTCACCTGTGCGCCTACGGGTGGGCTATAAAAAATGCATGCACAGTGCCTGTTATAAAACCAGCTGAGTCGTTTTACAGCTCATGCTGGGTGTGAGACAATAGTGGCTGAGGTGGCAATGCATGTGCCAATAAATTTTATGCATGCACAGTGGAGCGAAATAATATTTAATGGCTTAATTAAGTGCACCAAGCAAGCAACATTACTTCCCTTTTGATGGAAATTTCAAATTGGCAATGCTTTTAGATTTGCGCTCGTTTCAACAACACTTTTTGAGCACTCGTTGATTGCACTCTCTTTCGCTCTATCTCTCTCTCTCTCTCTCTCTTTCTGCCTATATCTCTCGCTTACACAGAAAGAGTTTCTGTGTGTATGTTTCTCTTTCGCGCTTACTGAGCTTAAAATGCAAGCATCCATCAGTATCCGTGAAAGCGCCAGAGCAGAGCCAGAGCAGAGCAGTGCAGTGCAGGGCAGCGCTTTAATAAATGCGTTTTTGCGTGAAACCGCACACATACAAGTCTGCACAGATGCAAGCACACAGTCACGCACACACTGGCAGATTTATCTATTCGGTTGTGGGCACGCACTTAAACCAAACAGGCGTAATTGCATTGAGCGCTTTTCACTAAGCCAACTAAGGCGAAAAACTATTTGAGCACAACTTCACTTGTGTGCTTGAGAGCTTGCAGTGCGTTCAACCTAATCGAACACTTTCAGACATCGTCATCATCAGCATCAGCACCATCTTCGTTCGCGCTTCGGTGTTTTTATTTTGCTTACTCAGTTCATTTCCGCTTCCGGTGCGCCATATTTTATGCAACAACTATTTTACACATGCCGCAGGCGGCAACTGTTCAACTGTTGCAACTTCTCTTTTACATGTATGTATGTACTCTCTCCCACACTCATGCTGACTTGCCACTAACGCAACAGCTGAAGGTGCCTGCTTCGAGCACTCGGTTTTGATGCTGTGCAGCTCTGCTCTCTCTACTACTATCGTTATACTTCCTGATGTTATTCTTACGAATGCTTTTCTGCGTGAGCGGCTATGTGTGCCACAAATGACGCTTGATTCTGCTGCACCATGTCTTCGGTTACTTCACTCCGAATTTAAGTTGTTTTGTGTACACATTTCGACTGAAGAAGCAACAATTTCTGGCGTCCTTGTTGCCGAGCTCCTCTTTTACTTGCAACGCCACAAAGGAAGTCAATTTATGTAGGCTAAAAAGCTACAACGAGTAGCTGAAATTAATTTTCTCTTTTTTGTTAGCGGTAAAAATGCTGCTTGGAATGATGAGTATCTGCGTACGCGACACTTGATTAATTTTTGTTTTGTTGTTTTTGCTGTTGTTTCCTTTGCGTTTACTATCTCTGTTATCGCTGTTGTATTATCTTGCTGCTAGAGCCAAAATCAGCAGGTTGACTTAACCCAACATTATTTTAGATACGTGGCAAGAGATATTAATTAACCGAATGAGCAAAGCAAGGCAAGAAACGGCGTAAGTTTGTTGTTCTAAGAATAATAATGAATATATAATATGTAATGAGGGAAAGGAAAAAGAAAGTATTATACATTATTAATATGCTTTAAGGAGTTATCCACAGAAAGCTTCTGATTTCCATCTAATTGGAAAAAGGCAGCATTAATTATTTGGGATGTAGCCAAATCAGCGTACATACCTTAAACCTCTGGTGAAATATCTCTGGTTAACTGCTAAGTATCTGATAACGAGTGTACGTTATTTTCGCTAATTGCATTTAATTGGAAACCCGTTCTCAGCAGTTGGGCAAACGATAAGTAGTAGCCGCAAAGAGAAGCATTGTGAATACGTATAATATTTATTAATAAGAAATACGATGAAGCCAAGCAATCAAAAATATGAGGTTTTACACGGCTTCGACAATGCTCATATTTTATTTTATTTGATGTATATTTCATTAAATGCCGGGTGCGCCATATTTTATGTCGGTATGTTATGTAAAATATGAGTGGAAATCATCAACAGCCGTGTTCAGTCCTAAACTTGTCAAGTTCAACACAACTTTCTCTATCTAATGACATTTTTATTGTAACCAAACCTGTCGCTTTGGTTTGGTTACTGTCAGCCACACAGTCTCTAAATCTATTGAAAATTTAAGGTAAACAAATAAATTTCTGGTGTCACATCCGACACAACTGTCACAACTGCTCCTACTCGCTGACGTTTTTGACGTATTGTAATAGAAGTGCAAACATTACAGCTGCCATAAATTCTACGCTATTTGCATAAAATAATGAGCAATACAAATATTGGACAAATACACGCGAAAGTATTTACATACCAACGCACACACACAGCACATACACAAAGACAGCGGCACAAAGGAGCAAACAAACGCTTGAACGCCTTCGTAGGCAGCCTTTGCATTTGGCATAACAGCGGAAGACAGACGCACAGCAAAACAAATAAGCAAACCAAATAGAGCGAAAAAGCGATCTGCCATGACAGGATATGACATTAAATATTGACTGAACTAATGTCCTTTGGAATACATATGGCAATTTGGTGCAGACGTCGACTTCAACGACAACGCCGCTGACAATGAAAAAACGGCATACAAATTGTTTGGCTGAACGTGTGTGTACATATAGACGGTAGACTAGGAGAGTGAAAAAGAACTCTTCAGCATTTCATCCATATGTGTATGTGTGTGTGAGTGAATGAGTGACTAACAATGTTTGTTGACAAATCACTTACAACAAGAAGTTGGCATACAAACCTAGATAAATGCGAAAGAAACCATAAGGAGATATTCTTCACAGACCAAATAACGATGTGTATGTATGTGTGTGTGTATGCGTGTGTTTATCGATTGAATGTGGCTTGTATGCAAACAGTGGCTAAAGTGAATTTACAAAAAGGAGGCTGCTAATTGTGCCGCAATCAGCTTTCTTATGCTTGCCGAGTGAACGATTAGGAGCAAATCGATTTGCTGACTTCCAGGGAAAGGATTGAAAAAGTGTAGGTGTGAATGTGTGTATGGCTGCGGGTGTTTGTGTTTTGTGCTCTTGAGTTGAGTTCTTTGGCTCACTGCACGCACGCATGCATACTCAACAGACGCCGTCGAACGAGTGGCTGCGACAGACAGTCTTTGGGGCAATTTAACACGCGCCAAGCAACAACTGCAAAAAGTAAGCAAAAGAAAACTAACAAGACGAGCAGTAACAACAGCAACAATAATAACCGCAACCGTTAAGAGCATAAGTTAATAAACAACATAAACAACAGGATTTACGTCCACTATTGCAGTGGCTACATTTGCTGGTGATCACCCTCACCGGTTTCGCCACTTGTGCTGTTGCCGTTGTAGTTGCTTGAGCAAACGTGTTCAGTGCAGCTGCGTGTCTATTTCTAGGGCAGCTCAATAAGTCAGTGATGAATTGGATTTAACAAACTGCTCAGCTGCATTTCAATTTGTGTTGCAGACGTATACCGAAAACTAAAAGTGCACCCGAGTCTACTAGCAAGACTCCTCACACAAAGAAGTACTGAAACTCAACTTAGTAGAAACCACCTACCAGCCTCGTGATATAAGCCTCGTCGTATAAAGCAGAGCGGAGGCACTGAATAAAGCGTTAGGCTAAGATTTGATGAATTATTGTTAGTCTCTATCAAAGACTAAGCTAAAGTAGAACGAAGCTTTGTCTATTTCATGTTGCGTCAGCCAGTTAGTGGTTGCGGAGCTCCATGTGTTCATTTTATTACTTTTAACCTTCGCACTTTGTTTGATTACGAATTGCATTTGGTCATGACACTCAAACATTTTAATCATTACACTTCAACGCTACACTAATTCAAAAAAGGTGGCTGTGTGGACGAACTCGCCTATTAATGAGTCGCACAGCTGCGTTTAAGTCACGCTCACAAAGCCTGGCAGCCGAACAAGAGTGCAAAGTGTAAACGCTCTCATTTGTCTTTCATCATTCATTCGATTGTCATTCTTTCTGTGTCAGAGAAGAATGAGTATTTTTGTTTCATTGTAAAGTGAGTTTTCATTGATCCGCACTCGTAAGCTTACATTCAACTGCAGTTATTGTCGCACATCTATGTAGTGCGAATGCCTCGTTCGCTGGCATGTAAATAAAAAATCACATAACTATGCAAAAAGCAGCAAAAACTGTCGGGCAAGAAGTGCTCTGCAATTGTGTATTCGTATCTATTCATGAGTGTGTGTGTGTGTGTATGTCTATCTGCCACGTACGCCATTGTTCTTGCACTGATACTCACTCGAGTTTACGAGTGTGTGTCTGACTGACACTACGTGCATTTATTTTGTGGACTTGACGTTGATTTTATTTACTGCTGACAGCAACAGTTTGTCGCAGGCTGCCAGAGCGCTGGCACAAAAAGCAAATTTGCAAGATAATCAAGCTCATGATCATGATAATGATGATGAGAGGGATTATGATTGTTACAATAAGTACATTATACAATATATTATTGCAACATTAATTTAAACCTTAAGCAGCGCATTCAATGTCGGTCTGCTCTGGAAAACCAGCCTGCAAGTATGCAATGCTTTTTTGCTTTCGTTTCTTTTTTATGAGATTTTTTAAAACACAAATTTTTAAGTAATACAATAAAATACCAAAAACCAATTCATGCCAACTGTGAATAATCACATTCCTGCAGAGCGCACTTCGCAATAAATTTACGGCCTTCGCGTTTTGTTTGTTACCAAAAATACATTTTTGATGTATTTTTTGCTCTTGGCTGCGGCGGTGAAAGCGGAGAGCCAAGCAAAGCAAATGAATGAAAGCAACAAGGCAGTAGTAACATGCAGACAACAACACTAATAACAACAACAACAATGGCAACCGGAATCAAGCCAAAATATGAACAATGGCCGCAGACACGTAAACACGCACACATTGACGAACAAACTCGTTAGCATAGTAAGTGCATTCAAGCGGCCATCAGCCATCCATTATCCTGTTTGCGCACATGCAGAACAACACCATTAATACTAACACCAGCAGACACACACAACCAAAGCAAAAACCAGCTGCAATGCTTTCAAATGCTCGCAAGCACACACACACATACATTAATCAGCCGACCAAAGCCAACATCCGCTGTGGCCTTGTTGCTGTGTGCGTACATTTTCAGCTGTTGTTTATGGTTTTCGACGACTAACACACACACACACACACTCAACGTTATGCAAGGATATGTCTTAAGGTGAGCCATTTGCAATATTTTGCACTCATATTTTTTACTTTATTTTCGTAACCCTCTCCTCTCACGCTCTCTCCTATTGTTCCAAGCCGTTTTGCATGGTTGTTACATCCTGAATTGCTCGTTATACGCGCATTTAATATTCAATTGTTGCACATCGACCTGGCACTATTAGTAAAAATTTGAAATTCTAAATGTTTATTTTCCTTTATTATATTATCCTTTTTGTTGGCGGTTTGGCTTTTCCCTTTAGCTGCTTTTGCAACTTTTGTGCGTGTTCAACCAGAATAACAACGATGAACGCCAATTTTGACGCCTTTTTGTTTAATCTGTTGTATTTTAAATATGCCACTGCCACAAACTCGAGTAAAAATGTTTCGCTTAATTGAATAATCGTCTGCTGGCTTACATTTAATTTTGCACAGATTTTCACTTATTTCAACAAATTTTTATCAAACACTTGAATGCAGCACACATGCAGTGCCTCAAATTGATGATTTCGTATGAAAAAGTCGTAACAAACTCAATAGACCCTCGTAGATGCAACATAGACATTCATAATAGGTGATAACACTGATTTATCTGAATAGTATGTATAAGTATAGAGTAGCTCGATATATATGCTAAAGCAATCCAGAAGCCATATAATACAGACTACTAAAACATCTTCGGTCTCGGCGTGCCTGAGACACCAATTCCCGAAGAATAATGTAATATTTATACCATCGTACATACAATGACTCAAATAGGGATATGAAGCCAATAATGGTCAACTTACAGTTCCAGACCAGCACTCTCGATTGAGCGGCGAAATAATGGGATCGGGCGGCTTGATGAAAAAGTGCGGTGGGGGTGAAAGTTCTTAGAGAGGAATTACCTTGCATCTTGATTGGCTGCCAGGTTACTGAAGAGACAGTTGAGAAGCAGCCTATAAGTCTTGTTCAAGACCAGAAATTAGTCAGTTCGCGCTACGCGTGATTCAGTAAAATCCGGCAAATGTGAATCAATGGGAAAATTATTCTAAAATAAATACGCTTAAAGGTTTGAAGTGAATTCCTCTTTATTTCGTATTAATATGGAGTGCATTCCGTCCTTTCGTTCCAAAGTAACCCCACCACGAAAACGTAACAATAAACTGCACCTTCATACTCCAAGTAGATACGCAAGCCCAAAAATATTTACGTTATAAAAAATAAGAAATAACATCGAAGACTAATAAAATATTGATACGATGGCTGGATCTCAACTCCTCTGTGTTGTCCTCAATATATTTTTAGTACACTAAAGTAGAACTGTATTTAATTTCGAGTACACTTGTTTGCATTTCACTTTTACTTACGAGCATGTACTTCTCTAGCTAACATACTATCAAAGTCGATTGGGCTAATTTCAATAGTTGGGCCACAACTTCTACTTCAAGTGACATTGCTAATACTAACCAAATGTAAAATGTAATCAGTTCTTTTGTACCATGGCGTTCTCTTGTTCATAGTGTGATGTTTAGCGAATGCAAAGACGTGCGTACATTCGCTAGGAGATCGCATGACAGTCTCTCACAAGCCTATTTAATACACCTTAATAATTTGATGACCTGCTCTTTAAAAGATATGAAACCTTTCAGGGCCTTTCTAATATAACCTTAAATGTCTTCATATTAATGTGAAAAAGATCGCAGACGGCCGCTTTGGGCTACGTTTTCGACAGCCGCTAGTTTCGCTGTTTATCGTATCTATACCAGTACAATTAGTTGAAGCTTCATAATCAAAGTGAGCTTCATAACTTTAGTACTGAACGAAGCGCCAAAAGATACATTCCCAGTTCTGGGTCGTGATACAGAAATGTTGAGAATTTTTCAAATGCAACGATTCAATTTATTCAAGATGCAGTGTTGCAAAGCAGAATGCAGCGAAAGTGCGTAAAGACACGAATGTATATATAAAAAGAATTGATCTTATATGCAGATCGCAGAACTCAAACCGCTTCAATTGAAACTGGTTGATACGCAACAGAAATAAGCGAATAATCAGAAAGTTAAAAACAATTACTCATAAAGCGTTTAATTGAAAAACGAAAAAAAATCAAAAAGAATTTTGCAAAAATAAAATTTTAAGTTTCATTTCACAGTGACGAGACTAAAAGCAATTTCCATCAAAAATGAAACTGCGAAAATCCGCAGGCGACGATGCCGCGCCGAGACTCGCTTGGCTTTGGCTTTCAGTTTTGATTTTTGGGCATTTCAGCGGAATTGCGCAAGCGGAGAAAACGAACGTTGGTGAGTTGAGCTGCTGTAAATGCATGAAAATTCCAGGAAAATGCGAATGCAAATGTTACGTAAAAAGTGCTGAAAAATGAAAAACACAAAATCACAACACGTCAAAGCAACAACAACACAAAAATAGTTTTGTTTCAATAAAATAATATGGCATAGGCTTCTGTCTAGCTGTATGTGCATGTGCGCGTGTGTATTTTGATGCATTTGATGTTGCCGCCATGTCAGTGGAGACGCAGACGAAGCAGACGAAGCAGACGCCACTGGCAAGCAAAAATATTTTTAGATTGAAATGTGGGCACGTTTATGTTATTTTTATGCTCTTTTTAGCTGTTTTCGATGCTTTTATCTGCACTTTTGCATGCAAAATTTCTCAACAAACAATAAAAAAGAAATGTATAGTAATTGAAAATGAGTGCCACAACGAACATGAAAGCAAACGAATGCGTTGAGCAAAACAGAAAATCACTTTGACGTGTTGGCAGAATTTATTGCCGAAGGGTAAGGCTTTCGGGCTTCGGCTTGCATTTCAATTGGCTTGCTTTTTATTATTAATTTTTATTTATTTATTTAACTTTTCGACTTTGGTTTATTTTATTTTTAATTTTATTATTTTTAAAAGGACTCATCTATGATGGCACCCACCCGGATATGGAGAAAATCTTTCAGCTGGCAATCGACAAAGCGAATGAGAACGACGACGAGCTGCGTTTGCATGGCGTGCCAGTGAGCATTGAGACGGGCAACTCATTTGAGACGTCGAAAAAACTCTGCAAAATTTTAAAGGTGAGCCAATGAGCTAAGAATTATCAGAGAGAATACATTCATATATATTTAATGCTTTAATGCTCCTTGGTTTTGGAGAAAACTTAAAACGAAAAAATATCTTTCTAAGCATTTCCTCAAAACTTCTTTTTTGCCCTTGCCCTTAAAATTAGGAACACAATCAAAAAAAAAACAAAAAAAAAAAAAAAAAACAAATAAGTTGAGCCGTGTTCACGTGTTGAGGCTTCAAACACTGGGTGAAAGAATTTATATATAGATTTTTTTGCTCTGCGCTACAGCGAATTAATTCAATGTGCTTAAGCAAAATCTTGTAGCCGTCTTCGGACCCGTGAGCGATTTGGCGGCCAAACACGCGATGAGCATTTGCGATGCGAAGGAGTTGCCATTCATCGATACGCGTTCGGATTTCGGCGCACAGTTGCCAACCATAAATTTGCATCCGCATCCAACGCAACTGGCCGCAGCGCTGAAGGATCTGGTGACGACGCTCGCCTGGGAGGGCTTCACAATCATCTATGAAACAGGTGCGTGAGATATCTAGACACACCATTATATAATGCCGCCTGTGTACTCTCTACACGCGTAGGCGATTTCCTGCCGACTGTGAATGCTCTACTGCAAATGTACGGCACCGCTGGACCCGCCATCACGGTGCGCCGCTACGAACTCGATTTGAACGGCAACTATCGTAATGTGCTGCGCCGCATACGCAACTCCAATGACTTCTCATTTGTGGTCGTGGGTTCGCTGGTTACGCTGCCGGAGTTTTTCAAGCAGGTCTGACTGTTGTGTGTGCTTAAATAGAGACTGATCGAAAATATATATATATTGTATATATACAAATACATATACAGGCTCAGCAAGTTGGTTTAATGACGAGTGACTATCGCTACGTCATTGGCAATCTGGATTGGCAGACTATGGATTTGGAAGCTTTTCAGCATGGCGACTCGAATATCACCGGCTTGCGTTTGGTTACACCCGAGCGGGATGAGGTGCTCGATGTGGCAAAAGCGCTGCTCGAGACCGATGAGCCATATCAAAATGGTAAATTTGTATATATATTTCGGAGCCACAGTAATCACTTGAATACCACAAAAAATCCATTGGGTTGAGTGGAAAATATGCGTTGTGTAATTGAATTGAATTTGGGTTGTGATAAATGGCATTTTAGTGTGAATGCACAAAGAAGGAAGGACGAAAAGAAAATATGATAAAATTTATATCTTTTATGTTTTATGTTTTTTAAACACATTCGACACACACGACCGCACACACAAATAGATAGGCGGTCGCAGATACAGGGAGTGAGATACAAGATACATTTATAATGTGTGCGCTTTTCCAGTGTCATGTCCTCTGACCACCAACATGGCATTAGTCTACGATGGCATACAACTGCTCGCCGAGACATACAAGCATGTGAATTTCCGTCCGACGCCGCTAAACTGTAACGACGACAGCTCATGGGATAAAGGATACACGCTCGTCAACTACATGAAATCGGTGAGTTTGCAAGGCCGAGAGAACATGTGTGAATCTGTTTGTGAGCGTGTGTCTACCATACACGCGTATACAGGCCCAAATCACAGATAAAAGCAATAAAAGTGATAGAAAAAAACAACAACTAATATGTAAGGAAAAAAGCTTAAAGCAAAACCCAGAAAATTGATGAATGTATCTACAAGCTAATAAAAATGTTCTCACACACAGCTGACGCTAAATGGACTCACGGGCAACATAAAGTTCGACTACGAAGGACTGCGCACGGACTTCTCGCTGGATATCATCGAGTTGAGCATGTCTGGTACACAGAAGATAGGAGAATGGACCCCTGATGCGGGGGTTGTTATGAACCGACCGGCGCCAGCGATATCCTTGGAGCCTGACATGCGTTCGCTGGTCAACAAGAGTTTCATTGTGATAACAGCGCTTGTGAGTATCTCACGGCCAGCGATAATTATTGTAATACTCGTGTAACTCGACCTCATGCCCAATTGAATAGAGCGAACCCTACGGCATGTTGAAGGAGACATCACAAAAACTGGAGGGCAACGATCAGTTCGAGGGCTTTGGCATTGAACTCATCGAGGAGCTGTCGAAGCGCCTCGGCTTCAGCTACACATTTCGGCTGCAGGAGGACAACAAATACGGCGGTATTAACCCGAAGACCGGCGAGTGGAATGGCATGTTACGCGAGATTATCGATGGTGTGAGTGTGTGTGTGTGTGTGTGTGTGTGTGCACGTGCCTTATTTTAAGAGTTATTTATAGCATACATAAATATCACTGACCCTAAAAAAAATCCAAAAGGAACACAACCACATCAAGCAAGGCCATATGAGCCATACAAGGCTCGCTCACTCACAGCTAATCGCCACATAATGAACTCGTTTATTCGAGTTCGAGTGCGGAGTGCCCAAACGATGACCGTTTAATGCTTTTATCGATAGTTGGCTTAATCATTAATCGCCATCAATATCGCCATTAACATAAATTCGCAAGATTTTTTTTTTTTTTTTGTATATGTATGCGTGACAACGGGCGCACCAACACCCACACGTAGCCGCACAAACAAGGACGTTGTCAGTGCGTCGTTCATCCTTGCTTAATATCAATATAGACATCTTTCCGCATCTCTGCTACTTCATCCGCTTGAACCATGCCAAAGTCGCCTTGGCAGCCACGGCCGTAATGCCCGCGAAACGTCGTCCTGACGCTCGTATCGTTGTCAGCTCAAATTAATTTACTCCATAATTGTATGCTTAAGCTGTGCCACGACTACAGCGCCAGCTGTTGCTACATCAACGCATTCATTTTCATAATTTTTATCAACATGCCATACCACACACACACACATAATATATACAGGCATAATACACACACACAAACACACGCAGAATATACACCCACTTCGACGCGTGCGTGGCATAATGAACGATGTTGAAGCGCCATTTCGCACACTCGTTTGCCAAATAAAAGAATTACCTCCACATACACAGTTCACATGGGTGTGCGTGTGCATCTTTGGCTGCGTGCCGGCTGATGTGTGCGTTTTGTACGGCGGCGCTTCATTGAAACTGCATTTTTAATATGCTGCATATGCAAAGCGCGCATGCCGAGGACATCGAATATTAAATAATTAAAATCCACATGAATAAGCAAATGACAACATTTAATTGGCACCCCCCATTCGCAAATCTGTTGCAGGCGACAAATGATATGCGCTCAGTGTAATAATGTGCTTTCCTAAAAAGCCGTCAAGCAGTTTGTACAATCATCGAAACACTCTACTTAGGTGTTTTCCAATGTGGGTTTTTTGGCTAAACTCGAACATTCAACATTGTTGGAACTTAGTAGCTTCTTACGGCGACAATGCAAACGTCACATCAGTTTAAATTCATTGAAGTCACAAAACAAACTTCCCCATTGCCATTATAATTACGAATATGCTGTAGCGCATATGTATGAGTACATTATCTAATATATATCAGTTCGTCTAAAAAGATGAAATTCTTTCTTTGATCTATGTAACGAAATGAAGTGAGCTGAACAAGACCACTCACTAGAAGGCATAAAAAAAACGATCACGCCATATATTCACTACTGACGGCATCCACTGTTTTAAGCAACAGTGCTCTTAAATCACAAATAATAATAATAAAAAAGTAATAATAATTAAAATCTGGTCAAAATTATCAGAAGATCGTAGTAAAATATATTTTTTTTCAACCTTTAATTATTCTGATCAATATGTTTCTGTAAAAACAACTTCAATGAAACTATTTTATTTATATTTATTAAAATCAATTATAATATATTACATTGTAATATTATAATTAACTAGCAGAGGGACCCGGCGCGTTGCTGCATTCGCGTGCGTCTCGCTTTTCGGGTGTTTCAGCAGCTCTGCGCTCTGTTTACTGCTCCGATTTTGAATTTTTTGTGTAATTTTTTCGTATTATTCACCTTTATTTATTTATTTGTTTTAATTCGAATATTTGAACAGTACGACTTCTCAGATGCTGCTTTGTTTTTGTATTTTAATTGTATCTGCACAGTTTGAGAAGCATCTGCATATTGAGTTGGTCTTAATATTTAGCGAATTCGACAATATTTTCGCGCCATAATTGACAGTAGCCATCTAAAATCTATTATAGAGACTCCCTAAAAATTTCATCAAAATCGGTACAGCGGTTTCGGCGTCCATAACGAACAAATGAACAAACAAATAAACAAACAAGCATGCTTCCAATTATATATATATAAATTTAGGGAGAGCACTAGCTACAATTAGGGATTATAAGAATCTGGTAGAGAGGTTGACAGGCTTCATATACTTTTTGGCCTGATGATTAATTATATCGCCAATTTTCCGCCATTATGAAAGTAAAGTGAAAAGTAATACTGCACGGATTAGCCAAATTTTAACATTAAGTTAGCATATGAGTATATACTTGTGTATGGGACGTTCACTACTAGACGTTACTGCTGAAGTATTTAATTGACGTTGTATTTCTATGACAAGTGCAACGATTGTTTACCTATGCACATTTAATTGAAGATAAAATTTAAGATAAAGATTGACAGAGGTCAGCAGGTACATTTCCGATTGGTAACTCTACTCCAATGCTTTACATTTTTTACGTCATATTTTCAACATTTGAACAAATAATAAATTTAAAAGTTAATTTCGTTCTACCTTTTTGCTATACAGTACACCCTGGCCCTGGTCCAACATCTATAAAAACTTAATAGATACAACTGCGCAAACCCCCACACTTGAAACTTCATATCACAGTACCATGAGATTAACAGACCATGGCTTTTGATTTAGAAATGCCGCTTTAACTAATATGCCCTTTTTAGCGCAGTGGTGCAGCGCATTGCGCAATCAACAGAAATAAATGTTGATTATGTAATCGAAATAATTTTTGTGTTTAATTAGCGTGCTGACATGGGAATCACGGATTTGACGATGACATCGGAACGCGAGAGCGGCGTTGACTTTACAATTCCTTTCATGAATCTAGGTAAAGTATCCGTCTATACCCACAATATACACAAACACACACACGTACAGCAATTCGTGTGAGCTGGTACGATTTGAAGACAAAGCTCATTAGAAACTGTCAGCCGCACATGCACAAAGTCCTAATTACGGATGTGGGTGGCTGCTGTCAATAGCAATGACATTGTTAATGCACAGCTATACAGACACACACACACATACATACACACATGCACATGGGAGTAACCTTTTTCATCTTACCCTGCAGGTATATCCATACTATTTCGCAAGCCGATGAAGGAGCCACCCAAATTGTTCTCCTTCATGTCGCCCTTCTCCGGCGAAGTTTGGCTGTGGCTTGGCCTCGGTTACTTCGGCGTTTCGCTAAGCATGTTCATATTGGGCCGCCTGTCGCCAGCTGAGTGGGACAACCCGTATCCCTGCATTGAAGAGCCAACAGAACTGGAGAACCAGTTTAGCTTTGCTAATTGCCTGTGGTTTTCGATCGGTGCACTACTGCAGCAGGGCTCCGAGTTGGCGCCGAAGTGAGCTTGGTCACCGGCCTTACGTACGCAGCACTCGGTTAATTAACGTCGTCACTTTGCATTTTGCAGAGCGTACTCAACGCGTGCCGTCGCCGCTTCCTGGTGGTTTTTCACGCTGATTTTGGTCTCGTCGTACACAGCAAACTTGGCGGCATTTCTAACCATCGAATCGTTGAGCACGCCCATCGAGAGTGCCGAGGACTTGGCTATGAACAAGGGCGGCGTGAATTATGGTGCCAAAAGTGGCGGCAGTACATTCACATTTTTCAAGGTACGTTGTCGCGGGACGCGAGCACGGCGATTGAGCATAGCCTGCAAGTGCTTGTCGTATTCTCTTATTTCGCAGGACGCCACATATCCGACATACCAAAAGATGTACGAGTATATGCGCGACCATCCGGAGTATATGACCAACACGAACAACGAAGGTGTCGAGCGTGTCGAGACTAGCAACTACGCCTTTCTCAGCGAGTCCACTTCGATTGAGTACCAGACGGAGCGGCGTTGCACGCTGACCCAGGTGGGCGGCCTGCTGGACGAGAAGGGTTACGGCATTGCAATGCGTAAGAGTGAGTAGTGCGAGTGCGACCAGATGGCGAACACAGACCTTTACACAAACACGCTCACCATACACAGATTGGCCGTACCGTGACACGCTTAGTCAGGCCATACTCGAGCTGCAGGAGCAGGGAGTACTCACGAAAATGAAGACAAAATGGTGGAAGGAGAAACGTGGCGGTGGCGCTTGCTCGGTAAGTGTACATGTGTTTGTGTGTGTGTTGTCTCTCTTTCTCTCTCCCAACGTGCAGTTCCTGTTATAAATTCGACTCTAAATACGTGTGCACGATAAATGTGTGTGTGGCGAAATGAAGGACAAAAGCGACGAAGGCGGCGCGCTCGCCTTAGAGATAAGCAATCTTGGCGGCGTCTATTTGGTGCTTATCGTCGGTTCCGTTTTCGGTGTCTTCGTCGCCATACTCGAAATGGTGCTGGGCGTCAAGGAGCGCTGCGACGAGAATAAGGTACTCGTCCATGATGTCCTCGCTCTCGTCCGAACTCAGCTCTGCATATCTGCATACCCCCAGCTGCGTACATGTGTATTTTCAAATGATTCGCTCCTTTAAATTTTAGTGTAGTATTTTTTTATACATTTTCCCACACACACACACACACACACACACACAATTCTCCTACTCCGTTTTTTTTAGTTTATTAAAGCACAAACAGAAATCAAAGTTATACATGTAAAATAAACCAAACAAACCTTGTCAATACGCATATGCAAATGCCATTCCAACCGACACTGCACCACCTGTCACCTGTACCCTGTCACCTGCCACCCGCCACCCGCCGCCCACTGCGCCGCTGTGCCACTGTGTCATGATTTGCGTCATCGCTACACGAACAACAACTGCAACAACAAACATATCGACAACGACAACAACATTGACATGAAACACAGCAAGACAAGGATTCGGATGCGGCTTCGCTGGGCTTTGCCAATCTGGGCGGCGTGTATTTGGTCATGTTTGTGGGCAGCTGCTTTGCCAGTCTCTACGGGCTGATCGAATGGCTGTTCAGCGTTTATTGCACGACGCGTCGGAACAAGGTACCAAGCAAGCAATCCAACAATTCACTTCAAACTTCAAAATTTGTGGTGTTGTCTCTGTGCTCTGCTCGTATTTGATTAACAACGCAGAAATGTATTATATAATAATTCTCGTGCGCCGAAATGTATGCACTGCAATATTCTATCGTATATGCTTCCCGCTGAATATTCCGATATTGCTTAACTCAATAACCTTTTAACCTTTTTTTTTTTGTGAGACACCAACACTTTTGCTTTTATGCTGATTTGTGTGCTTTTCTAGAGTAAATATTTGTTCTTATACTCTTCACTCAACGAGATGAGCTGACGTAGCAAAGTCCGTCTGTCCGTCCATACGCTCATGAGTCGGTATTCCATTGCATTTGAGTTTGAGAGTTGAAATTTTGCACAAGGTGTAAACGAAAACGGCCTGACTGGTCCACTTGGGGGGACGGATTATATTTCAATTTGCTATTAGAACATTTTTGTTTTGGGCATAAGACCAGACAGACTTTTTTATGGTTTATTCACATAACCATTGATCGTAGAGCCTCTACATGAGATGTGTTCAAAAAGTTATGGCAAAATGTATTAAGTCATCTTCAATGTAGGCCTCTTTCGATTATGCACATATGCATAATCGTTTCCCCGTTGTCGGAACACTTGCCCTCAACTTTTTCCTTCCACTTGTTTGGTTGTATCCAGCAATTGTCAACCCCCTGGTAAATATTACGAGTCCATACTTTTGTGATTTTTAACACATTTAACACATATACACAAACATATACACAAACGCTCAAAGTTTTGGGGAACTCAAAATTACTGGATTATATGTCGCCAACCTTCAGCTATTCCATAAAATAACTTCATTGCTTGTGACGAGTATTACAACTTCGGCGTAGTCGAAGCTATTTTCTGTGTTGTTAAAATATAATTCTAATATATATTTTTCTCTACAATGTCGTGCAGGTGCCTTTCAAGGCCGAACTCATCGATGAGATGCACTTCATTTTGCAATGCTCGGGCAACACGAAAGCGGTCAAATATCCAAAAACCTCGGGAAGCAGCTCAAGCAGCAGCTCGAGCAGTAGCTCGGGCTCGGCATCAAAGTCAAAAGGCTCAACAATTGAATCGATACCAACTTCGGAACATCGTCTTGAGAACGGTAAAGTGCATGGCGACAATCATAGGAAGAAGTCGTCAAAGTGAAGAGAACAGCTGAATGTCCAGTAAACAAAATGTTTTCTTTAACTTTTTGCAATAAAGTTTCTTACGAGCAACTTAACCAGAGAGAACTTATTCATATATCTCATACGCTTTGGCTCAGAGAGAACTTATTCATCTGAGATACTCATTGTATCTCATACTCTTTGGCTAATGTTGAAAAAGCTTATTGTAAAGTATTGTATGTGGTACAAATCTGTGGAATATAATCTTTGCGCTTTAAATAACGGTTTCTTAAAGTTGTTTGAAAGCTTTTTCGAAAAGCTTTGCACAGCTTAGTTTTGCACCCTCGAATAGGCAACTTTTCAAAGCCTGGAGCCAAAGAGCATAAAATAAAAAAAAAAATTCAAAAATTGGCGGAGAGACTAAATAGAAACTGAATACTGTATATCAACAGAATTTTTGTCTGTTCAACTTATGTAGTGTATTGGTAAGACAATAAAAAATTAACGCAATCTCACATCCGCACGCCACTTCACAATCAAATGGAAATTTTCGATTGTCATACCAAAATTTATCCCAGGTTAAGTCCCGAACCATCGGAACACTTGCCCTCAACTTTTTCCTTCCACTTGTTTGGTTGTATCCAGCAATTGTCAACCCCCTGGTAAATATTACGAGTCCATACTTTTGTGATTTTTAACACATTTAACACATATACACAAACATATACACAAACGCTCAAAGTTTTGGGGAACTCAAAATTACTGGATTATATGTCGCCAACCTTCAGCTATTCCATAAAATAACTTCATTGCTTGTGACGAGTATTACAACTTCGGCGTAGTCGAAGCTATTTTCTGTGTTGTTAAAATATAATTCTAATATATATTTTTCTCTACAATGTCGTGCAGGTGCCTTTCAAGGCCGAACTCATCGATGAGATGCACTTCATTTTGCAATGCTCGGGCAACACGAAAGCGGTCAAATATCCAAAAACCTCGGGAAGCAGCTCAAGCAGCAGCTCGAGCAGTAGCTCGGGCTCGGCATCAAAGTCAAAAGGCTCAACAATTGAATCGATACCAACTTCGGAACATCGTCTTGAGAACGGTAAAGTGCATGGCGACAATCATAGGAAGAAGTCGTCAAAGTGAAGAGAACAGCTGAATGTCCAGTAAACAAAATGTTTTCTTTAACTTTTTGCAATAAAGTTTCTTACGAGCAACTTAACCAGAGAGAACTTATTCATATATCTCATACGCTTTGGCTCAGAGAGAACTTATTCATCTGAGATACTCATTGTATCTCATACTCTTTGGCTAATGTTGAAAAAGCTTATTGTAAAGTATTGTATGTGGTACAAATCTGTGGAATATAATCTTTGCGCTTTAAATAACGGTTTCTTAAAGTTGTTTGAAAGCTTTTTCGAAAAGCTTTGCACAGCTTAGTTTTGCACCCTCGAATAGGCAACTTTTCAAAGCCTGGAGCCAAAGAGCATAAAATAAAAAAAAAAATTCAAAAATTGGCGGAGAGACTAAATAGAAACTGAATACTGTATATCAACAGAATTTTTGTCTGTTCAACTTATGTAGTGTATTGGTAAGACAATAAAAAATTAACGCAATCTCACATCCGCACGCCACTTCACAATCAAATGGAAATTTTCGATTGTCATACCAAAATTTATCCCAGGTTAAGTCCCGAACGCATGCCTTGTCGTTAGACGCATATCTTTTTTTTTTTTGTTTGTTTTCTTTCCTATATTCGGCAAATAAATATAAAACAAATGTTACACGTTTTGTTGCCTTTCCTCATATTCACTCCTCATATTTTCGTTTTGACATGGGTCACTGGTCACTGGCAGTGGCAGCGTTGTCTCCAGTAGTATCTTGCTCATAACCACGTACTTCTCAAACGATTTAAACTCTCATCAAATAATTAGCACGTGATTGAGAACAACATTCTTCATTGGTTTTAAAAAGTTTACTGAGTAACTAAAGGGACTGGTCGACAACTTTTGCGATACTATTGCAGTCAAAAAAAAGAAACTCTCATTTTTAGGGTATTTTTGAGATGGCCAAAATTATTTGAAAACTTGTGTGTACGTCCTACGAGTATAGCGCTATCTCTAAAAATTCCAGTGTAACGCAATATACAGTTCAACTATGTTATTATTTATATTATTGAGCCAAGGGGGAGAGAGTGAGAGTGATTGGCTAGTTATTTTCATCACTTTACTTAAAACTAACATATTAAGAAAAGATAACCTACATGATCGTTCTGAGATCATAATCCCAACCGACTACCGTAAAATATTGTATTACTTCACAGAACTTTTGCTCTATATGTTATGGTGCGTTGTGATTTCAGTTGCACTCCAACTTGAGATTACTAATACAAACAATTAAGATTGATTTACACAATTTAAATCTTCACATTAAGCGTCTGCACTGTCAGTTTTCCCAGCTTCAGTGCTTCGAAGTGAACAGTTTCGATGTACTACGCTACATCGAATTTTTTAAACAACTAAGTAGTTTTATTTAATCTTTGTGATGCATTGGATATTTGCAGTATGAATTTCATGCCCGAATCGTTTTGAAAAAATGCTTTGTTCCGCAGTTCAATGCAATATTTGCAAAAAAATCTAGGTATTTTGTCTATAGAATGTTTAGACCCAGTTTGCAGCCTCGATGTACAGCATTACATGACAAAGAAATAAAATAAAATAAAACAAAATTAAATAGACAAACATATAAAAGAGAATTACCTTCTCCGCTCTTCTAAACAAATAGAAAGCCGATCTCCTTCTTTTAGTAGCAATATATGTATTTATTTCATATGCTTGTATTTGTATTTGTATTTATATTTGATATCATTGCTAATAAATACATATCTTAAATACACACATTTTGTAGACACTTAGAAGTTGAAAAGGTAAAATTGTACGAGTATCTTTTTCGCTTACTTTACTATTTCAGTAACTTAGCAGTATCTTCTGTATAGTTTATCCACTTCTCTGTTATACATACACTCTGCTGTGGTACAACAATATTGATACAAATTTTTTTTATTTAATATTTATTTTGAATTTTTCATATTTATAATTTTCTAAATTGTTGGTTTTCATTGATGTTTGGTGGACAAGAGTTAAATAGACCTTTTCGGATTTGTAGTAATTTTTACAAATTGATTTTTTAGCCGTGGCTTTGTTTCCTGAATGCTTTGAATTTCGCTATTAGATATATATTCTTAAAAATTTGTATTATTTTAATTCAATGCTTGTTTGCGTAATCCGATAATCCACTATTAAATGGAACAAACATCGAACCTGCTCATTTAAATCAGACGCAGGCGTCCGCAAGTAGCTCATTTATCTGTTAATATTTAAATCCACTTTGTTCTTTGACACTGTTCTACGTAGTCATATAAAAAGCATTCAACTAAATGTGAAAACATTATAAAGCTTTTGAAATATATATATATATATATATTTGTTTACTTTTCTGTTGTTGTTGAGTGTTCAGTAATTAGCTGGTAGGATTGGCGTGTAAATTTGTAATTGAGCGTTGTCGAGTAAAGTTCGCTAAAAGTTCGCTTTCGGTGTTAGGAATTTGTATGTTGTCGGTGGGCGTGTCAATAGTTTCTCTTAGAGTATCTGATAAGTTGTTTAGTTTAGTTCTCTGTTTATGATTCAAGGTTTTATTTATATTATTTATAATTTCATTTAAACTTTTGATTTTGATTACGGCCTAATGAATTTCGGCGTTTATAAAAAGCTTTGCAGTTTTCATTAGACTTACGTTAATATCTTAGGCATTTATGTTATATTAAATGTTGTATTTGAATATATGTTTAATCATTTTTTAAATTTGTTTGCTTTATTTATTTTGTTAACAACACACACACTTATGGTTTAATATTTACTTTGCTTGTTTTATAAAAATTTTTGGTATTAATGAGATCATTTATTTTATATACTTATTTGATTAAGAGAACGAATTTTAAGTCAAGCCAAAAACATATAAAGCAATTCAAACTCTCTATCTGAAACGGCGTAACTAACAATTCACAAGCTAAACCTTTTTGAATTCAAATATTCTTGTGATTATTTTGAATAGTGAATAATATGAAACAACTCAAGAATCATGAAATGAGAACATCCTTGAATAATTTGATCCAAACTGAGTGGCTTCAAATATCATATCTGGATTATTATTGGTACCCTTCCAATAACTATGTAGAATCCCAAAAACATATGAGTACCCTTCCAATAACTATGTAGAATCCCAAAAACATATGAGAAAACCACACAAAATTTTGAGCCAAATAAATGGTTTTTAATTTCGATAACGCCATCACAAGTTGGAAACTGGCACAACGATGTATTATCTGAGTCACTTCTAGGATTTGACAGCTACTTTATATTTTTATATTCGTATTTGGTACCAGACCTTTCAAAGCTTCGTTGGCAATTCTAAGCTGTGAATTCGATTCGGACAGATGTTCTGGGCATGTTTAAAAGGTAATAGGCTAGCATTCCAATCTGGTTCTATTGAACCCTTTAAATTTTTTCAATGGCATATGAAATATAGCGCAATGTATACAAAATATTTAGTGACAGTGTACGCCTAGTTGCGCCAAGATAGTTACTGCGAGTGCTTCAACCTATATAATTTAATATTGAGTTAAGAAAGATTCTATGAACTTAGGCGTAGCGTTTCATGAATTTGTACAATATATCGACATATATGTATTTCAGTGAAAAGCGATTCTTTGGGGAAGATATACTTATATATATTTTTTTTTATATAACTGACATTATCGCGCCCACAATAGTAACCATATTATTGCTAAGATAATTATGCTCTGTTGGCCAAAACCATTTTTGTTTGGGTTCAAGTTGGATAGTTTCTAAAAAATATTTTGCTCGGTGTTTCATTTCAGAGTACGAAATCCCGAATTGGAGATGAAACAATTTGATATTTCATACCATAGAAATCGGTTTTAGATTAAATATTGACAAGAATTATTTTTGAGTTCGTGGACTTGGTTATGGTTTAAGCTCGTGTAGTTCTGTTTGGTCTATTCAAGTTGTAATGATTATGTGATTAATGAAGTTGTTGCGAGCATATATCATATTTAATTTATGTTTTGTGTTAATATTATTAATTTTATTAATTTGTTATTAAGCTTATCATTTGCCTAAGCAACTACTATAAATAATATTGTTCAACAGCCAGCGAGCAAAAAGAGCGAGGCATGCAAATTCACTACAGATGTCAACTTCAAAATTATTTTGAGATAAAAGCGAACTCAGTTTAAAGCTTTGAGACACAAGCTCAGGTTTATTTAAAGAATATATATTATTTTAAACTCTTTGCAAAAATAAAAACAAAAAACAAATAAAAAACAAAACAAAACATAAATAAAATAAATCTGCTAAGTTGAGAGCCAAAACAGACTTCTACTTTGCCCTTTTGGATTTTTTTGCTCACCACTTATACAATTAATTAGTTTTGGGAATATTTCCCACATATTGTCTAACTAGATTTGCTAAGTTTATATTCTTTCTTTATATCCATTTATTTTTTAGTTTGTTTCTTCATTCATACATTCATTACATTAATATGTAGGTATTCATTTACTTAATGTATATGTATATGAATATAAGCCCTAACCATTTATGATTTGTTGAAGCACTTCTTTATATAAATATAATATCTTAAAGAGTGCTTATACTTTTTTAAAGGATTGTGAGATTTGGAATTGTGTAAGTATTCCAAGTAATTTATTTTTTATTCATTTGTATTTGCAAAAATTTCAAGTAGGAAATGACCTCTAATAATTCGTACGACTCAGTATTAAGTAACCAGTATCAGTATCAGAAACCACCGAATTTCTACAAGAACCTTCTTGCTTCAAAGATAGCAGGAGGTTATCGATAACAACAAACAAAACTTGATTGACTAAAGAATAAAGATTCCAAATAACAACAAATAATAATTAAAATTTAGAATATTAACTTTTTAAAGTAGATTTCACAACAATACAATAAAGAATATTCATGACGTTTATGAAATAGATAAAATTATATACGAATATGATAACAAATTGTAGGGGTAACAGTGGTTAGGGCTAGTAATTGAAATCATTTTAGTTACACATTAATATTATATTTTTTAATTGTTTTTTGTATAAATAAACATTTGATTGATTCTATTTATTATTATTATTATTATTATTATTATTATTTTTGTCTTTCGCTTTTCAAAGGTTTAATAGTTTTGGTGTTTGGTTTAGTTCTTATTTTTTTCCAAAATAAATGCCTTTCTTTGTTGTTTGTGGTTTTTGTTCTTTTCGTAGACGTGTGTAAAATTTTAAAAATAAATTTGTTCTTGTTGTTTTTGTTGTTGTTTGTGGTTATTGTTAGTGTTGCTTAGTTTGTGCACGCTTTCGCTTTATGTGGCGGGGCGTCTTTGTAGAATATTCCTTTTTGATTATTTTATTTTGCTTTAGTTTACCATTTTGATTTGTTTATTCATTTTATGCTTTTCCTCTTATTCCTTTTTCTTTTAGACTTTTTCTTTCTTTACTTTGTAGACATTTCAATTTTGTCTACAATTACCCATAGATTTGGCTAGCTATGTCAACTGCAAACTGCTGCCATTTGCTTCTGCTATTGCTTTTAATTTTATCATTACTTTCACTTTCTTTGTTTTATTTGCTGTCCACTTTGACTTTTTAAACTTCTTTTCTTCTTTTAGCAATAAATTTGAACTGAAATTGTCGCATGAAAGAAAAATTGTACGCGTTCAACCGGTTTAAGTATTATACTCTCAAATGACACTCATGCGACGCCTGCCATTCCCGGTTGCCGCGGCTCAGTTGCTCAGCGTTTCGTGACACACCTCCATGTAATCGGGGTCATGCATGATGCCTTTTATCATGTCCTTTAGCATTGTGTAACGTGGAAATATCGGATACAACTTCGAACTGCCATACTCTTCCTGTTGGTGTGTAGGGGCGATAAGAAAAGGTAAAATAGTTTTTTGAAACAACAATCAACACACGACTGTCCCTTCCATTCAATTGTACTGTTTTCCTGTCTGTCACTCTGTCTGTCTCTGTGTTTATATGAAACTCACCTTTAGCACTCGTATCAGGTGCCTGAGGCCAAGATACTTTTTGAGCAGACGATAGAGGTCGTTTATGAGCTGCGTGTTTTCATGTTCGATTTGAGCTGTTGTCATATCTGTTTGGGCGAAAGAGCAGAGGAAAAAAATTACAAGTGAGTAGGATACTTTTTTCTTGTGAGCGCCTACGTTCAAGTCGCTCCAAACGCTCACGTCGCTCTGCCGCTTCCTCTGCCAGTTTTGCTGAGGTTTTCACACCTTCGCCGGACTTCTGTGTCTTTTCCATAATCGAACAGGCGCGCATCACATACGACGGCACAGTCTCCTGTTTCTCCTGGCGGGGTATATCGATGAGCGTCCAGTATTGTGTCTCAAGGCGTATGACATCCTACATTGTGGAAAAATTACGTGTAAAAATCAACAATTTAAAATGGTGATAGAGTGGCGCACACCTTAATCATCAGTTTGAGCATTGGATAACGCTGAAAAATGTTTCGTTGGCTCTTCGAGTCGCCGTATTTGTTCATCAGATTGATTAAAGCCTTTTTGGCCGTGTCGTAGGATTCTTCAAGTCGCAAGCGCAGGGCACGCAGCCGTTCGTTTGTCTCGATGACCTCTTCGCGACTCATGCCACCTTTTTTCAATAAAAAATTAATTCATATTTATTTATTTACTTAAATGGAAGTATGCTACTCACTTGGCGCGCCTTCGTCCTTGACATCCTGCACAATGCGACGCACGCTCTGAGTGAACTTGCCCACGAAATTTGTGGTGGCTGCGCAAGCGAAAAAGAACTTCATTCATTCATTTTTCAAAATAGAATAAAAATTGTGTTGGATAGTCGCACTGAACACTATCATTTACCGAACAAATGCTAGTAGTCTTGTGCAATAATCCAATGCAAAGCATAATCTGCGATTTATGTGGAAATCATTCGTCTATACAAAAGTCGAATCATTATGCCAATATAAATCGTAAAAGCGATTCAGATTGAATAGAATAAATAAATTGAAATTTACACCACCATACACCCCCCCCCCACTTCTACATGGGATTCTTCTCTAAACGGGTTCGAACCCAAGAATTCACGATTTGTAGCGCGACTCTCTACGGTCACAGCCAACTATGTACTTAAAGTGGTTCGGCAAACAGCGCATATGTTATGACTGTACACTTATAAGTGATGTTCACCTTTAAAATAATGTTCTTAGAACGCCAACAGAGGGCGTGCTAAAAAGTGTTCATATGTATACATCCTCAGTTCTAATGCAACTAAAGCATGCAATGTATGTACGTGAGTGAAATAATTTAGCGGGCAATATTCATTTATGGGCTGGTGCGTATTTAAGCAATCCCCATACAACTTATTATCTTGAACCTTCCTTGAGACCACCTAAATGCTGTTGTTAAATAACCCGGATCTGAGGTAATTTACAGAACACGTCTTCTGACGTTATTTTGATGAATTTATGGGTTGGAACTGATCTTTTTGATCTCAGCTTGAGTACTTATTTCGATTGTTTTTATATAAAATTATTTGCTTTGCTTTCTTTCTTTTTTTTTTTTTGCTCCAATTAAAAGTAGAGAAAGGGTAGTTTACTATTTAATACTACGTTTTATGCTATGGGATATACTCGCAAATCAGTATTAGGGTATGCCACAGTATTAGACTTACTAAAACTTTTTACGGATTTCTGATTGTACAATCTTATATTAGAGAACTATCATTCCTGAGTAACTGACACCGTGCAAGTCGAAATCATTATTTTAGAGAGCTAATGTTTAAGTGTGGGATCATGCTTTATTGTGTGGAAGTTTGTCACAGTCCTTCTTTTAAGGGCAGTAAAGGGGGTCTATATGATAAACTGTTAATACTTTTCTCTTTTCCCCATTAGCCTTAAATATTGTTTATATACTCTACTAAACAAATTATAAATTAAACGTCTGCCGATTTAAGCAATATCTTGCCCATGTGCGGAACATACGTGGTTTATTTTTATACCGTAGGCCTATTACCGCTTGTTAGAAATGCTACGCTACCCTAACTTATACTCGTATATACATTTTTATTTTATACGATTTCAACCCCATAAAAATCAAATGTAGATACATACAAAGACACTGTTATATAGCTAATTAAAGTTAGCATAATTTGGTCGCTAAAACTAATGAGAATATCAATAAATTACAGACGTCAACTGAAAAGTCTGATTCGTTATTCTAAGTCACAGTGATTGTGTTCGTTGGCCTGTGTCAGTGACCTTAGACGCGCAGAGAACCAAAAGCTGATTTCAACGTAATGCTTGACTTATTTCTCGTCAAACTACACTTGTGAATATATAAAATGTATCTAACAATGACACTATTATTGTCATTATTTTTAATATTATTTTTTCATTCATTTGCCGTGAATATAATGATGGACACGAATATTTTCACAACCTTACAGTAGTGGCAAAAAGGGGCGTGTTCTACGTAAGTGCGAATCAATTGTTACAGCAGCAACATCAGTGACTGATGCATGTGGATGGCACACCGGGTCATTACAGCGAAATAAGCGTGTGGCTCCATATAAGGCACAGGCTACACACTCAATGACATCATATATCTCTGCTCCATGTAGACACAACTACTTCTAGAGGATTTTATAGTAAGAAGCTGATTCATTCCAGCCACTTGTAGCAACAATGAATTGCCTTTGTTTGCCGCTTGTGGGCGCTAAAGTGTGCCCACTTGTGCACGGTCGACAGCGAGGCGGCGACTTCAATTGTTTTTTTAATTGGGTTTTTATTTTAACTTCAAATACTTTCAAGTATTGTTAAAGGTAGCTGTGTTGTTATGTTATCATCGGGCTATGAGTTCAACTATTAAGTCTATAAATATGAAATTCGTCAGTATGTATATACACCGCTCCCTAAAAACTATTGTGAGCTTTAGGGGAAATCCAACACGATCCTACTAGGAGTTTCAAAACATTTATGGCAAAGATAATTTTACAAATCGCAACATCATCTTCCCAGAGAATTGTGGCTGCGAAACAAATCGCACTACCCACAGTGACGTACTTCGCTTTGGACTTCGGCATTCATACAATCAGTGACTCAGTTAAAATTTGAAGCGTTTAACGCAAATCCCGACTGTCCAGACATATAGATTGGCCAGACACATTGTAAACAATTGAGATAACTTGCAGCACATATGGCCAAACAGAGCCAAAGTTCATTGCGATGATGGCGCGTCCGCAATTTAACAGCCCTGTAGTAGTGCCGCCAGCAGTCGAAATGCTGCGATACCAAATAAACCTAACCGAGAGAGAGGAGCACGCGAAATCAGCTGAGCAGACAATAACACGCCGATCCGCAGCGTTAAGTGAGAATAAAATATAATATTTATAAAAAGGCCAACATAGCAGCAACTCATTCAGTACAAGTTGGTATACGTCAAGTTAACGAACGAACGAACGAGCTTAGGAGCGAGCGAGTGTGTGAACGTGCAAAAGATACAAACGCGAAACAGAGAGCAGCGTGAGTGCTATAGAAAGACGCGAAAAATCGTGAACAACAACAACACTAATAAAAAATTAATGCATAATCAGAAGGAAGAACTGTAGAGGCGTCAGATATAAATTTCGGTGAAAGAGATACACATGCACACACAAGATACAAGATACGATTGCCTTTATTTGCAACGAATGAGTTCGAACGCGCCAAATATAACATCAAATAAATTCGGCAAATAAATAAATATAAAGAAACGAGTATTTAGCTGCGTCTGACACAAAAAATGAAAGCCGAAATACAAAAGTACAACTAATTTTCTAAGATAAAATAAAATAAAATTCGATAAAATTCGAAACGAAAGGAAATTGCAAGGTTTAATAAATCTCAGTGTTTTCTATCTGGAAAATAGAGTAATTCTCCGAAGCTAACTAAACCAAAAAAATATTTGAGGTACGGTTATTAAGCCGGTATATACATATGTATACATATGTATATTTGCAACAAAGTGTTTCTATTTTTAAAAAGATCTTGTGTTTTGTCGCCCAACTACTAAGGCCACAATTAATTTAATTTATCATTATTTAATTTAATTAATTAATTAAAATCTCCAATCTTAATTACTTTTAACTTGCTGGCAATTGATGGCTCATTGAGATACATGCAAAACGCGTTTGCCCTTCACCTTTGCACACACACGACTTCCTCGTCTGTTTCTTCGCTTTAGACCGACACCGGCTGATGTGGTGAAGTCAGCTTTTCTTCCATTACTTATAAACAAAAGTCTGCCGTGCAGAATATAAAAAATCTGCTGTGTTTGCTCACGATTTCTGTCGATTTGCATATTCTTTCGGCATGAGAAATTCATTTTCCTATTTGTCCGACCATGTCGCCTCTTTGTTTTGTCTGGGTTTTTTATGCTCATAGACACTTGTACTATATAAAATACGAGTATATACAGTGTACATAGATACATTACTAAACATGCTGCTCATTGTATTATTTGCTGTCATAGTTTGCATGTTTTGGCTTAGCTTTTTTAAATTGAAGCCTTTGGAAATATAATAATAAATAAAATATAAAAAAGAATTTAAAATTACATAAAAATCTATTCAAAAAATCTTGAACTGGAAAAAAAATAAAAATAAAATAACTAAAAAATCTGCCCAAAAGATTCTCATAAATTTCCTATTATTGCAATTTAATTAATCGTCAGTGACGTTTGCGACTTGTAGATTTTTATTTATTTATTTATACATATATAATTAAAAAAAAAAATATATATATATAAATATATAACAACAATGATTATTATTAATATTATTTTTACTATTTTCATTTTTCACATTGGCCTCTTAAAAAATACTGTCGATTGCATTAAATTAAAAGAGAAAATAATAATTTTGTCTTGCTGAGCTATATGCAACACTCGTCTCTAAAGTAACTAAGTTTCATATCCCTCTCAGGTTAGGAAGCCATATTCTTTAATTACTTTTATTTCAAGTTCATTTTGGTTCGTAATTTGTATATTATTTTATCTCGAATAAGAGTAATCCGCTTAACACTAAAACCGCTTCAAATGAGCACAATTCCAATTAGAAAACGAGTTCGCCGCACTCGTTTGACTTGTTTCCTTAACAAAAGACCATAAAATCGAACTAGAAATTATGACTGTAAAGGCGTTAAAACCAGCGAAATACCGGCACCTTAGGAATTAAAGTTTCGTAAAAATTAAAGCCCTAACAAAAATTAACTTAAATTTTTGGCAAACTTTGTGCTTTCGAGTTCACCAACGGGTATCTTCGAGCTTCGACGCCTTTGATATGTGAGTAAATAAATTGGCAAAACAAAGCCGACGAGCCATAGGCAATGCTCAATTGTGATGAACTGTCAATGCAACAAATACACAGCTAAATAAATACATAGATAAAAGTTAATACATGTACGAGTATCTGTGGAAAAGCAGTCAATTCGACCTTGTAAACATACAGTGCCCAACAGCGTACTGATACCTCACCCGTACAGGTGCGGCATGACCATTTTTAATGGGGCAAATGAAGTTTACTGTGATAAACTTTTTTCGTTAAATATGACCAAAAAAAAGAAAAGTGGTAAATGGAGCTAACATTTTTGAAGTCTGATATTTTCTGAAATATTTTGGTGTGGATAGTATTTGGTGTACGCGTACATGAATTTTTTACGTCAGACATAACTTTAAAAAAAAATATATAAATAAATATAAAAATAAATTTAAACGACACTTTTATGAGTCATTTTAGAGAGATTCGGCTCGGCTTAAGCTTTCCGCAGTCATAGGCGCCCCTCATATTAGCCTCGCCCTAAAACGCAACTGCTGTTTGTGCATGACAACATTCGCATTTTATGTGCGCTTCCCATTGAGTTATTTAATTAAAAAAGCAAACAGTTCGGCTACTCTATCAGTAGGTGAGGCATTTTTTGTTCCTCTTTTTTTTCTTGCTCGCTTTTTACAGATAAAAGAGCTACATAAGTACGCATAACTTTTTCGCAAACTGCGCGTGCCACTCCCCGAATACGAGCATGCTGCTTCCCATGCAGTAGCGCCAGTGCTGAGTTAACAAACCGGTTGCTAATTTAAAGATATATCTCAAGAAACGAAAAAAGTATATGCATAAAACGAAGAGGATGGAGACATAAAATCAGCCGTAAAAAAGGTACAGACAACTGACTTCATAAATAAATGAAAAGCTGTTGTCCTCTATTAGTCTCCCTCTCCCTTGCTCCTGCACACACACACGCCCTCTAAGGCTGACTGCGCGCTGCGTTCACTCGCTCTACGAATGTCTTTACTTGGTAAAAAATACTTTCTGCGTTTTTGAGCAAAACGAAAAAATGTTTCTGCATAAAAATCGCATTGCAAGGCGCCATTTATTTTGCTAATTGCTGCGGTTCTGACCTTGGCCAAGGCACGACGCGATCGGCAGCCGATGTGCTGCGCTGCGCTGCTAGAAACAAGTTCAAGTTTTTATTGGATTTCTTTATGGCAGAAAATATCATTTGCGACCGAATCTTTTATTTTCATATTGCTTCGGATTTGTTTATGTTTTTTACGTTTTGTTTGAACTTAATTGTTTTTGCCGATAAACCTTTAAATTTTGTTTATAAACAATTTTCATTTCTATTTTTTCATCTTCTTTTGATTGTACGTATCTTAACGCCCAGCCTTTTGACTTAACAAATTTGCATGGAGCTATTTAAAATGCGATCCACACAAAAGCATTTATTTAGCTCAAACGTCAAAACACGCTTTCTATTTGTTTTAATTAACCCTCACTGCGTGCGCTGTTAAACATTTCAGCTCAGCGTATTGGAAAATGCGGTAAGAAAATTATGCAAATTTCATTGAGTGACTCATTCCAGGTGATTAAGCAAGACACAAACAACTCAAAGGATGCATTTAAAATGTGTGATTACTGAAATATTTTTAGAACTTACTTTTGTATTAGGTAGTAAGTACGCATGTCCGGCCACGTACTACTACTACTACTACTACTACTACTTTTGAATCAAGTCGATAGTACAAATATTTCTGTCATTTATTTTGATCTTATCTGCTAACCGCAAACACGAGTCTCGACCGCCCAACGCAAATGGACGCAAATAATGCTTGAAGTGTCATTTTCCCACGTTTGCTACGCCGAACGTAGATAATTTTAATAAGCAATAAACAAACGTTTCCGACTACAGGGTCGCGCATGAGCGTCTTTAATTGTTTGTATTCTAAAGTGTGTGTCTGTGTGTTTGAGTGACACATCTGCGATATTATTAAATATTTCGAGTCTGGAAATTCCAATCGTCTACGCAAAACGAGTTGTGTTGGTGCACTCAGCTCGTTTATTTTGTTATACTTTAAGTTCTTAGAATGTTAGCATAAAATCAATTTGTCGTCAGTAGCTCAGTGTGTTTTGGCAGTTACAAAAAATACCCGAAAATTAGTATAACAGTACTTGCAATTAATTTTTGGCAGGGACCGAAAATAAAAAAATCATTATGATGGAATCGTCGTACATATATTAGTTGTATATCAAAATTATTACTTATTTAATGGGCTATCCAAATAGTGCATAAATTTATATTTAAAATTTATTTGTATAAAAATTAAAGACAAAAATTATTTTTCATTTTTATTTTATTAATCATTTTTAAAAATTATTTAAAATTTTTATTTTAAAAACAAAAAATTAAAAAATGTTCAATTTTTACTTTAAAAATAAAAAAAGATAAATCACAGAAATTTTTCGATGACCAACGTATAAGTAATAACGTTCAGGTGTTCATATTAATTCTATAACGAGTACTGCAACTATTTCTACTGTCTACTTGCATACCAACCACTTCAGTGTATTATATCTATAAAGATTTGACGCTTATTGAGATGTGCCTACCGAATTGAGCCTTAAATCTAAGACCTTAAGAGTGCTTAATCGCACAAAATTCGTTTCACAAAAAGTTTAAAATTCAATTTTAATTTAAAAGACAATTAAAAATGCAAGCCACTGCAAAATACGATATAAAATATATTTACACATCTCATATAATACAGTATTTGCAATGGTTAAAGCTCAATTATATTAAATGAGGCAGCGAAGTGAATTAATTAAAAATTTTCTGCGCGCCAAAGAACACTTCACGCTCTCGAATTGATGCGATGTCAGAAAGTAATCAAGCAAAATGGCGGCGTGCCGCATACACACGAATTTAATGAGAATAATTGTTCAATTTGTTAGATCACACAGAATGTCAGGTAATAAAAGACAGAAACTCATTAGACAAATATACTCAAGTTGAACTAACGCAGAGATGAGTGCACTCGTATTTGCACAATATTTTTTTTCTTCGTTCACGGGGCACAAATAGGAGTTGCTTGACGAAGCAGCCGCGCAATAATTGCCAAAATTTCCCAAACTAATTTGCGCGAGTTTGTGCACCAAACAGAAACTTCCTGCTTAATTAAGGTCATTACTGTTTATGCGAACAATACTGAGCAGATACACACTCCCAAAGTCACACACACACAGTAACACATACCAAAACTTATATCTGAAATACAAAGTAATGGGGGCGAATTTATACGTCCGCCGACCAACAGAAAACTGTAGAGCGTCTAGTTTTTTTATTTTATTTATTTTTTATTTTTTTATTATACAATGAAAATTGATTTTCAGCATTTCCAAATATTTGTTTTCAACTAGAACTTGTGACCTTTTAATTCAAGTGTCAATTTAAAAGTTTAATCGAAATCAGTTTGACTCATCATCAACACACACACGAACCGACACCAATTTCTATAACGTCCTCGATTCCAGTTTCAGGTTGTAGTCATAATTTGACTTTTGCCGTGTAACTCATGGAGCTTACGTTTTGTCGTGTTTTGTGCTGTTAATGAACACGGCACATGACAACTTCATACAGAATCGCGACAAGGCGGCTGTGCATGAAGGTGGGTGTGGGTGTGGGTGTGGGTTTGAATGTGGATGTGGATGTGATCGTCATCGCTGCTCCGCTTTACTCCGCTCTATTTTTGACACATTTGTCAACATCATCAATAATCGAAATATGTTTCCAATTTCATTTTAATTGCGAATCCCCATTAATGAATCTGTCAGAGGCGCGTTGCAAATGTCGAATGTACGCCGCTGACTCAATCGTATTGAGGGCTCATTTTCATTTTCATTTGCATTCGCATTTGCATTCATTCATTTTGGTGTGACGCTTTTTGAATTGTGACACGACATTGGCTTGACTAATTGCAAAAATCTTTACATCACGTGGCATTCGGAGATTATTCATCGGCAGATATGAACTGCCAATCATAAATCATAAGTATCTGATTTATGTAGTACGTGTCTTCAAGCGTTTACGACCAACCAATTACGACCAAATTTACGTCCAACGAATCTGGCCACATCTTCGACATGACATATTTTTGTCATTATGAAGATTTATATTTGCTAAAATTATTTGCACGAAATACTCTCTTCTTGACAGATACTTTCTCAACACAAAAAGAAAAATTTAATAATAATAATAATAATAATAACCACAAATTCTATTGACGAAGAGCTTCGTCGAAATTATTTCGTCGAAGTAGAAACGTGTTTAAGTGGAAAATCCATGGGGCTTGTAAAAACCTTTAAGACAAACAAAGAAACTTGTTCAATTTTGGATAAATCGATTTTTTAACCAAGTGCAGGAATTTTTTGTATAATTAAATATGATTATTGGATATAGAAGTCTTGGCGCATTTTATTAAATTTTTTCATACAAATTTTCCAGTCTTAAATTTGTTCAAAGGTCACCGACGCTGATATCGCAGGCTTCGAATTTTGCCAACCATAGCTTGCGCGTTGCTTTTAATGGATAATGTTCCCGATAGCCTCTTATATATAATCAATGTGAGTCACCTGCAAACTTCTGCTTCAGCCTCGAAATTCTGTACATCTATCTATATATATTTTGTTTGTTTGAAGCCTATCGACTACAATACCATTTGACCGAAAACCATGAAATTTGGTACATATATGGATGCCATCTTGGAGATTGTTTTTTTTTTTTTCAGAACTGAGAGAGAATGTCATCAACAAAAAAAAAATCATTTAAAAATAATTTTTTTCAATTTATTAATAATTAAATTAATTATTTTTTAACCGAGTTATTTTTATTAATTTTTTTTTTGATTAATTTAATATTTTATTAATTAATTAATTTTATAAACAAATCCCTTTTGTTGAAAATTTAATTTTGTTTGGCGCATAAGTCTCATAGCAGGAGTGCTTTGTCCAGTCTGCAAAATGATTTCTTAATTATTCTATTAACCTCATGTGGACTCTACATCAACAGCTGAAAGGTTTAACATAGTTATACATCTGCGAATACAACTTGTAGTTATCCTAGTGTATTGGAATTCCGTCAACCACAACTGAATTTAGCTAACAATTAATTGGTTTCCTTTACAAGACAAACATTTTCTCATGCCAAAACCACAATTTCAAACCAGTGGTCAATCACTGAAACCACAGCAAGTAACGCAAGAGCAAACGTGAACCTATTCTAAGCTCACTTGCAATACAAGCCAATTATTGCAATTAGGCCAGTTGACAGTCTGCATTATTGATAAGCGGACGGACAAACTTGGCTGTAAATTGAAATATCTGGAGAATGATATCTAAAGCGGATATGGACATTTTAATATTTAACACAGCTGTGCGCTTAAATATGAGTAGTTCAGTAAGGTCTAATCGCACTCTGGGGAATCTTAAGCCAGACACCTCGGAGCAATTGGAGCTGCCAACATATGAACTTCTGGACAACACAAAAAGACCAAGTCAACAGCAAGCCATAGCAAGCATACGAGTAAAGAGAATCTAAGGCAGAACGAGACACATATGAATAGACAGACATTTGGACAGATTGTAGAAATGAGCCATGCTGAGATTTGCGCACAACAGCAATGCAAATAGTAGCGAAAAATGGCATAAAAAGCCAGAAATACAAATTTCAATCCACAATGTGACAGCCCGTGGTGCACGCGTACGGGGGCTATAACAACAGCAACGTTTGGAAACAATGGGCAGCAGTTGCGGCGATGATGTAGAAATATGTTACACAAAACAAGGCACTGCCTACATGGCACTCAAATAGAGCGAAGCGAGAGCATCGTACAACAACCAGTCACTCACTCACTCAGTGACTCAGTGAGCCAGTCAGCCAGTGATAAGCATTGACGTTCAGTCACTGTGACAAATTGACAGACAATTTATCTGCCAATTGTATGTTTGCTGCTGCCACCAGCACCATTCGCACGGTTGCCCCAGCTGTGGTCTTTACTCATTGTAGTCCTTGCTTAGGACATTGTCCCAGTCCCATTGTTGCTGGTGGCGCTGGGGTTGGCTTAGTTCCACTTTGTTTGTGGTTGGAAAAGCAATGCCGACACGCCAAACAACATCAACGATAAATGAGTACGAGAAAAAATATTTAGAGAATGAATGGAGTGCGTTATGTGGATGGGTATTAAAGGGGGAGGCGAAGTGAATAGACGCTCTGCGATTTTACGCTGTTTTAACGTTGCAACGGCAACAGCAACAGCTACAATAATAAAATGGCAAAAGCAACAACTTCATCAAATACAGACACTATTAAATAAACTACACCGAATTACAACACACACACAGATACATATGGCTTGTGTTTAACCACACTCGAAAACATTAGCTGCGCAACAAAAGCCCAACAAATACAACAACAAAAAAGAAATCTTTTTATCTACGTCGAAGTTGCAACACGCTTCTCACTAGTAGAACCTAAAATGAGAGAGAATCTAAAAAATATATGAATTGTATGTCTAGGAGCTTACAATAAAAAAGTTGTAATGAGTTCATCATATTATGGTATAATAGGCTTATACGGGGTTCTACGAAGTAGTGATCCGAGGATCTTAAAACTTCCGATATTATCACATTAAGTCCTTAAATCAGTTGTGTCCTAACTATGAGCTTGAATTTGATCCAAACATAGGGTAACACATTACAGGATGCATAGAATACTCAGCAGCTTATATCTATTGTCCTGATATTAGCTATGTCCAAAATAAATACGGATACATCAAAAACATATTTATAATCATACGGCAAAAAATATGCTCTGTTCCCCTTTCTGTTTAAGCAACATAGCCGATTTTAAAAAATAAAAAATTACCAGTTGAAAGATATTCTTCGCTAAATGTGCACAATCTTATTTAAACCAAAATCGGACCAGTGGTAAAGTTTAGAAAAAGTGTTAACTATAACCGCGTTACAGCAACAATAACAACACACCGCCGTTAATGTTGTTAGCGCCGTAGAATGGAAGGATTGACAGGTTTGTTCTATAGGTTTTGTGAAGCCGTGTTATTGTTATTGTTCCATTTTCGTTTCATACGCAACGTGGGGAGGCAACAATTTTGTGTGCTTTGCGCTCTCTTTGCTATCTTTTATGTATTAATATTAGGTTGCTCATCAGTGAGTGAACAAAAAGAAGTTGCTCACTAAACTGAGCTAATGAACATGATCTATAGTCCCTATTGTTATTTTTGGCTCAATTGCTAGCTTTATTACGTATTGTCTACAGATACCTTTTTAACACTTCAAAATTGTCTTTTCTAGCATGCGGTTTACTATATTGGCCACGGGTTCCCCTCGTATATTATAATAACATACAGGATCGACTTATGATAGGAGGCTCCTGGCTTATTTCAATGCCGATGAGGAACTGACCTTGTATATTACAATTGCATAGGTGCGTCGATATGGCTAGATCAGCTAGTTGAATTAGTGAAGAATACATTCACTATACGAGCTGTATGATGTACCTTTTATTCTGTTACAAAGTTCATATCGAAATTGTTATACTTAGCCACTGCGAGTAGCGGATAATGACGACCTGCCATGATAATTGTTGAAACGAAAGCCAAGCATTCATCACGAGTGCCATGCCATTTGCGTTGATGTCTCGCTGCATGCGCCCGCTTTTGTTAATGTATCTATTAAGATGTACGTATGAGCATTTGTGTATCTGTGCATCTGTGTATCGGTGCGTATGCATACGCAGCCCATTGACTGACTGGTTAATTAAGCACACGAAATTGCATTTGCTCGCTACTCTGAGATTTTATTGCTTTCATAATTAGATGAAATTAATTTGCTGCTACATGGCGGCAACTTGGCACTGCCACGTCGCTAAGAACTTTTCTCTGTGCTACCTTGTTTTGGATTTGAACTTGCCAACCCCTCGTCGCATAAAGTTCTTCCAGCGCATTGCTCACTTGCTTTATGACGCTGACAACTGCGTTGAGTGCGTAGCAAGTATCTACTTGAGTCGAGTTGAGTTGACTACTTACACTGTGCACTCTTTCAAGTTCCATAGTTTGTAGCACACTTAGACCTCAGACGAAAGAAGATACAAAACTAAAAGTCGCATTGTTTTCTTAAGGAAACTAGTAGGTTATGCTTTCCGCATATATTTCCTTTTCTTTTATCTAAAGAGCAATCGTTGCTGCCACTCATATTGCAGTGCAAGTGTGTAGACTAACAAAATATTTTCTTCCTTATTTAAAAGTACTTGACGCGGTTGTGTGTAACTGTGTATGTGGATGTGTGTGTTATAGTAAAGTCAGACATTTAAGTCTCTTTCAAAGTTTTACAATTATGTCTTGTACACACGCACATTTGTAAACTTGGAAGTAATATGGTATCATAAGCACATGTATCTGTATCTGTAACGGTATGGATATTTCTATCTTTTTCCATGCCACAAAGTGCAAAATCAAACCAAAGTAAAATCATATCTGCAGACTTTTGCTCGTTTCGTATCTGATTTTTGTGGTGTCTGTAGTTGATATATTGTTGCTCCACACGTACGAACACACAAAGTTAATGCAAAAAATAAGTACATATCTGACTACAGTTGTGATATATTCACTTCATTTAATGTGTAACATTTAATATTTTATTTTTTGTTGTTGTTGTATTCTTCATCTCACATTGATATGTTTTTTTTGTGCGCTCAACCCATTTTGCCATAAGTTTTTGCTGCTTTACAACTCACTTTTTATGCATGAGTTCTCGCAACTTTCAATATTTGAACATGGTTCGTTTTTATTTGTATATACATATGTAAGAGCACTTGTATCAACACGTGTGCACTGCATGTACACGAGTCTGTGTGTGTGTTTGTCAATGCATCCGTAAATTGGTTTACTGTTTGATGACATGCTTCGATTGAATGTGCAAATAAACTGCAATGCAGCATGACTTATGCATCTAACTATTTGTGCCAATTGTGCAGATACAATTTTTAGTTACCTGGAAATGCTCAGTTGTATTTTGTGTTGCTTTGAGACAGACATTATTTGAAACCTACTAGGTACGAGTACGAGTACGAGTAATCGGAAATTGTATAAGTTTGCATGATGTTTGCATCGTATTTGAATGCTCTTAAGATTATTAATAAGGAAAAGACACGTCAGTCAGTGGCAGCTACTAGTACAGTTTTCTGTTTGGCATAATCAATTTATTCTTACTCCTACTCAATAGATGCATTAACATCTCGGCAGTTTTATTGTCTTGTGTTGTAAAATAGAGCGACAAAAACTTATTTTTTTAGCAAACCAGAAAAATTAGGGCCAATTTCTACTAGCAAGTGGGAAGGCTTTTCTCAGTGTATACCCCAAAGGATTAAAGAGTGTTTTGCTTGTATTTTTGCTTTCTTTTTTTCCCAATGAATAGAGAAAGAAAACTGTAAAAAACGTAAAACATAAAAAAATGATTGCTCAAACAACATGTTAGACCGAGTTTTTTATTTTTTTATTTTTATTAAATAATTTTTTTTTTGTTTGTTTTGTTTTTTGTATATTAGTTGTTACTGTCAATCAACTGACAACCAGTTCATTTGGAAAAAGGAAAAAAAAATACACTGTACCATATCATGTGAAAAATCACAGTAGTAGATTGCGCAGCCGTTGATTTGGACGGGAGACACAGGAGGTGTAGCCAAAGTTGAAGATACAATATTTCAATGAAATTGCTACATATGAAGGCAGCAGGAAACAAGCACTGACTTGCCTTGAGCTGTTTTTCAACATCAAAGGACACACTTACACAAACATAAACACAAACATCAATTAATTACACACAAGCAACACAAGCGAGCAAAGGGCTGCAGTTGCACAAAGCTGGCAAGCAAAACAAAAGGAAACAAACAGGAATGCAGCAAAAACAGTAGAGTACCGTGTTGCATTTACACATAACAGCAAAACAACTGCAACAGCAACAGAGTAAAAAAGGGAAAAACAAAAGTAGAAAAGGTGCCTGCCAGGATATGAGCAGGAAAAACTGTCAGTTCGAGGTTTTGATAACGTTTACAGAAGCTTGGCACGCATACACAAAAGCTTGAAACGTTTGTATTGAGCATGAGGCAGGACTTTCATTTGACACACGTGTGACACTTTGACACATAAATATGCGTTGTCCAATGACAAGGCCCGCTCAGGCATGGCAACACGAAATAAGCCAATTAAAAATGTAACAAGCACATGTCGTTGTTGTTGTTGGTTTTGTTGTTATCATTGTTGTTATTGTTGTTGTTGCATTCAGCGGCTTATATGGTGTCTTGCTTACGGTGCAGTCGCGCCGCAGTTGCACTCGGCAACGTTGTGTCTGTGGCAGCGTTGATAAGCGGATGTTGTGTTACAACTAAGGACCATCAGCAGGCGTGCTTGTTTTTTTTTTTTGGTTTTTGTTTTTTGTATGATTTTAATTTTATGCAAACGGCAACATGACTGAACGGATTACAGTGGATGTGGCATGAAGGAGCTGATGCACACGCACATAAACACACAAGCCACCTTTCCATGTCATTTTTCATTCATTCGTCGCGTGTGTTTGCTTGCTTGATATATGCTTTATGACATGTTCAACTCAAACCCAAACGAACTACAACCTTTGCTCTCCTCTATAGCGCGAATAATGCAATCGGAACCACAAAGATACGCACGTTGAAAGTTGCCTAATTCCGCAAAGCCAGGCCAGAAGCACATTTCATTTCGTTGGAGCATTGCTTACCTTGCCTACCTCGCTGCATGCTCGCCGGGATTGGTGAGTCGTTGGCCGAAAATGTTTGTCCTTAAGCACGTGCACGCCACACCGGCAGCTGTGCGTAGAGCTGTGGTTGTCCGAGAATGTTGTTGCGCGACGTCGCTCGGAATTTGAAGAGGCAAGCGACGATAAGCAAAACAAAAAAGAAAATAAAAAAAGAAAACACCAAAAATTTGCACGTTCGAGTTTAAGAATTTATTGATGCAATACGCAACAGACACATAGGCAGCTAGTCGGATAAGCAGATAGTCGCGCGCTAGCCACAGCGTTGGCAGTTCGAGTGGAGCCGCACGTGAGTTAAGCGATTTATTTGGGTATGCAAAGCACGATAGCCGCGCCAATGCCAACGTCACCACAGAATGACACGACGAACTCAATAATGCCAACAAATTTATCACTGTGGCAGTTCATAAAACTCGTAAAGCAAGTGAGGAGGAAGAACAAGAAGTGCTACGAAGACAGCCAGAAAGAGATGTGAAAAGAAAACAAGCGATACAGCAAAAGCTCGGACGACCATATTGGCCATTGTGAAGGCACGAACGAACGAAAGAACGAAGGCGCGATTGTCCTGTTCATCAATGAATTGGCAAGCAAAAATCTTATTGGGAATTGCTGGTAATAGCAGAAAAAGCAACGCTGGCAGTAACACCAACAACAAGAACAACAATAACAACAGCAACAATGAGAACAGCGGCTTACATTGATGCTTAGTTATTACGGGCCATAGATTTAGAAAGCCACAAGCCGCAAAGTCAGCAAAGCTGTTACATTTTTACGACCAACGATCGAAGCAACAAGCACAGCAACCTTAATGCAGCCAGCCAGATAGAGAGACAGACAGACAGACAGACAGGACTGACAAGCAAACGTTCGATTGACACTGACTCTGATTGAGTAGATTTGTGGCAGGGAGAATGTGCTGCTCGACTTGGCCTCCATGGTTAAATACTAAATGGCCGCATTAAGCGAAAATCAGCTTTGACGATGACGAGCACTTTCAGCTCACAAGGCTCACCCATTCGTTGCAGGATTGCTGCGCCGTTGCTCCTTTGCTCGTGCACTGCGCCAAATTGCATTTTCTCGATAACTTTGTAATGAGTGCTAAGCTCGACACCGTCGGCGCTCATGCTCCGCACCGCACCGCGGCAATGTGGGCCAACTTTGCCGTTGGAGTGTAAAATTGAATTTACTTTGTTAGAATCCCACGTTCGTAAAACATATTGAAATTGGCTTTGATGGTGATGGTAAATGGTGTTCACTGCCTCCTGGTGCGCTCTACTCCCTCGTTCAAGAGTCATAGCTTGGTTTAACTGCAGCTGCTGGCATGCGCGCTACTTTGTAAGCATGGTGATTTGCTTTGAAGCTTCCATAAATTTCAAATATCGAAATAACATTCATTGCTTTTTCAAAATAATTCCAAAATAGGGACACACACGTCCCTCAAGCACACACTCAGAGCAGAGTATTTGTCAACAATGTTTGTGCTTTGACATGGCAAAGTCACACATCAAAATGTTGAGTAAGCATGACAAAAACAACAACATTTGGACCAACAAAGGACCACAGCACACTCGTATATAAAGAAATGAGTTATCCAAAGAGCGACCTAAATCAAGTAAAATAACAACAACAACAACATTAATTTTAAAATAAAATCAAAAAAATATTTTCGCTTAAAATGCAACAAAGCAATTTTCGGGATTGTCGTGTCGTATGTGTGTGTGTGTGTACTACAATTTATTATTTGAAAAGTTCTTGTATGAAAGTACGGGGTGGCAAGCGCATGGGCGAGTCAAGGAAGCATTTTATTTAAAATAATTTTTGCATACATTGCGGCGCACATACAAAAACATACTCACACCCATACAAATAGACAAGGACTCAATGAGATTGTGGGGCTTGTGCTGAAGCATAAAATTTGAGCAAATTGAGGTTATTTCCCACACATACCGCTGCGCAAACTTATAATTTCCGCTGGCGATTTGGCAATTTTCTCTCACTTCCACATGCATGCATTCCTCTATGTGTGCATATGTATGCATATGTTATTTGGTGCTGTTTTCCCCCTCATTTGAACGATGAAATTTTCAACTTCATTGAACAGCTTTGCTTCAGCCGAAGGCAAAAGCAGCTAAAAATACCGACTTGTAGCATTGGAAAGCAGAGAAGACAGAGCCTGGCGCAACACTAATAAGACACCATGAAACAAACAATAAGCTAAACAATTCAAATGGTTTGCCAATCAATATTCAATAGAAAAGTTCATAATGCTAAAATAAAATGTTTGAACCTTGAAGATGATTCCTCTTTGACTGCACAGAAACTCTCCTTAAAACAAAAAACGAAAAATTGAATATTTTCATTTTAATGCTTCGATTTCTGAAAACTTTAATGAAAATTTTCACTTGGCAAAAGATTGGCATTTTTGAAACGATTCTCAAACAGAGAGATACTTTTTAGCTGCAACTGTAATAGTAATAGTAAATTATTTTGAAACCAAAACAGAGTAGATGAAACATTTTCAACAATCTTTAATCGGCTAAACCCCAACGAACACAATTGGGAGAAGTTCGAAAATATTACTTAAATAGCACACTCGAATATTCCCAAATTGACGACACAAGTGTTTACAAATATTCTGGTTGATTTGTCGTTTTAATAAATCATATAAAAATAAAAACAATACAATCTTAGGTTAGGTGTTGCAACCTTTGTGTATAAATGGGGCCCATTGTTATATATGTGTTAAAGAAACCAGGCCCTATATATTGTATATATAATGTATATTGCATTTAAAAAAATAAAATCGTAATAATCAATGCAAGCGCTGAAACTCTCTAATTATTGAATGAAACCTAGAAGTAATAACAACCATTCTATACTATTTTTAACTTTTTATGAAGCCATAAATAGATTGGATACACTAAAGATAGGCACACGTCAGCACTTCAGTACTTGATGTCGGGTCAAAACTTTCTCTCCGCTGTACTGTCCGCCAACGATCAATCAGTGGATGATGCCTTGACGTACAGTTGTAATTGTAACTAATTGTAACTAAAATGTTCCTAAAATCAAAAATCGATTTAACTCACAAAACCGTGTGTTATGTACATATATCTTGCATACATAATAATTTTCTTTCTTTTTATTCACATTGTATTCTCCTTAAAACAAATTAATTCCGCACAAATGAACAATACTCGTATATGAAATGAGTATAGTACTAAACACATTACTAAAGACTGTTCCATGCCGTTTATTTTCTAAGGCTTGACGAAGTATTGTAGTAAGGGTCCCTATCAGAGATTCTGGCAAAGAAGGCTCTGACATGATATAGCCCTTGAGGCCTACTAATTGAGCAGGTTGTTCGGCTGTTGGTTTAAACTAACAAGATATTTAATACCGCACTTGTTCCGAAATTCGACCACACAGTGAGCTGATTGCCGAACTTATTGCTGAGGTTATTTGGTTATGATCATCAGCATATTGCCAAAAAGTAAGAAAGAGAAACAGAAAAGAATGTGTTAACCCAGAAGTGTTATATTGCGAACGCGAGCTCATCTTCTCAATCATACTAACTCTCTTTTGCTCACACTCTCCATCACGCATACTCTTCCTCACTCACACTCTACCTAACACTCACTCTCAGTCTCTCACACCGTCTCTTGCAATGCCAAGCTGTTATATTGCCAGCGCATGTATATTCTGTTGTTGCAATTTCACTGTTTTCAAAAGTCTTTTTAGGTGCTTCGATATGACTTGTTAACAATCAAACTATTTTGTGCACATCTACACAACTATAGCTTTCCACTGATGTATGTTTCATAATATTAAGTTGTTTCTATATAAACGTTAGCTTGATTTCAAGAAATGTGTTGACGTATTTATATATAGATTATGTTATTTCATGAACTGTAGTTCCACTAGAGGGCTTTATTAGGACTTGTATTACCTATGTAATGGTAGCGTATCAAATTATTCACAACTTGACATTTCTGTATTTTTGCTGCTTCATAACTGAGTGCCCTGAGAACTGTTTCTTTTATTGCACATGACCAATTTTTATAGGCCTAACACAATCCAAGGAATAAGTGCTAGTTTGTGACGGGTTAGGAACAGTGTATAACAACTTTTCTGTTTTCACTACAATGTTTCATTTGGATAACCATTCATTGGTGAGATGTTCAATATTTTCTTAAGCGCCATGGGAACTATAGATATTTTAAATATTGCCATTGATGCCCTTTAAAATTTATATGTCTGCTCTGCTCATGGAAAGAAAGCACACAAAATTCTTCAAAATATAAGTTTTTAAATGGAAACTGGTAGCAGTAAGTTCGCATTTTTATTGTGCTCAACAACATGAAAACGAAGCGAGTTTTTGCAAACAAAAACAAAAAATTCAAAGCTACATGGAAAAACCAGTGGAGAATTGCAATCGATTGGATTTTTGAATATTTGTGCCATTCCCTCATTCGCTTCGAAATACGATATATCAGGTTTCAGCGAATGTGACAATGAGAAGAGAGCGCGACAGCCATACTTTCCCACATACATTTTCGAATATGAATAATTGAAGGGACAGAAATATTTTAGTTGTCCTAGCAATGGCATGCAAAACCCTTTAATGGACGAACGAGCAATCGCCGTGGGTGGCAGCCCGCCAATTTTAATTGCAATTGAAAAATGTTAAATCGCATATTCTTGCACGCTTTTTTAATTTACTGCAATAATTGCATTCCAACATTACATCGCATTCTCAATTATGCTCGAAGTTAAAACGTTTAACACGGAATGTCAAACGATAAGAGGCGTGTCTATGTTACATGCAACCACTTGCGTGTTTTAGTGGCTTTGTGGCTATAATGGTTGCGAGATGACCACAGATAATTTCGCATTGTTGCAAATAGCAAAATCAATTAAATATTGAAACAAGAACATAGCCACAATTGCAAAAGAAAAACAACAACAAAAACAAAAACGAAATAACGAAATTGAGCAGCGGTCAGTTGTCCAGCTGCATTGCATTTGCCACTTGTCAGCCATTTTGCTTTTAGTCTTTTTTCGCTCTTAAATTGTTGGCATATACAAACCGATATAGATGTGTCTGTGTGTGTGTATTTGTACATTTGCATTTGCTTGTTTGTCTGCGTTTTTAATATTCTGATTTTCATGAAGACCTTGCTTTTCAAGGCATAATTAAAATCCGGTACTTTGAGTTTGCCATTCAATTGTGTAGACTGAATTTCTTTTCGAACAGAATTTCACTCATACTTGATCTAATTCAAAAAACATTTTTTTTCGTTAGTAAAATTGATTTAATCGTTTTTATAAATATAATCAAATAAATAAAATCACACAAAAATTCGCGCCTTTGTCAAATGAATTTTTTTTCCATTTGCCAAAAAAAAAAAAAAAAAACCTATAAAAAATGCTTGGATAGAAAAAATATGTACTTAGAGAGCTGCCGCGTTTAATTAACGTCAGTATAATTAACAAATAGAGAAGAGAAAAAGTAGTATCTTCTAAGAAAACACGCGACGATAAAAAGCCATTTGCCAACTGCCAATTTCCAATTGTTGAAATATTTTTGCCACAAGTGATTCAGCCTTATTTCTTTTAAAGTGCATAGAGGCAGGCACATCATTCAATACGATACTATGTTTGTGAAGACAATAGAATCCTAACAATTCTTATTTACCCTTTGTGTGCTACTAGTAGCAAGTCATGGCGATATGAGAAACCCATGAATCATTTTGAAGCAGAAATAATTTCCAGTGATAAAAAGAGTGAGACAGCGCGACAATATTGATAACAATAAGATACGAGTACTTCGCACTAAAAAATGTCAGACCGGAAAAAATTTAATACAGGAAGAGTCATTAAAAAGTCGTGTGAATCAAGAAATTACGTCAATACTCAAGTGTTTAATTGAAACATCGTAGCAAAGTGGTGCAACAAATACGATTTCGAAGCCATAACAAATTATATTCAAAATTTTTTATCTTGAAATTCCATCGTTAACATTCTCATTGCATTTTCCACTACTGAAGTGTTATGGACAAATTGTTGTAACTTCTATCCGATATCTATGTTGATACCATGATGATGGGCCACAGCTCCCCTGAGGGATATTAAATTACATCAATCGTCTCAAAATTTGTTAACTCTTCCAGTTACTTCATAGTTTAAAATTAACTTAGTTTCATTACTATCTGCATATTTTTGTTCTGACTATTTTAGTAAAAAGCGGCAAAAAAGGATATGCTTATATAGAAACTTTACAAAACATATATAATATTTTTTCCACTTTTATCGAAAATAATCAGTAATTTTTGTTTGAATTGCGGTCTTCCATTTTTCTTCTAATATATCAACAAAACTATCTAGTCGATACGTTGTTCCTCATCTATACAAAGGTTCGAACTAAGTTCACTGACGAAGAAATTTGTCCAAATTTAGTTAACATAGGCAACTGCTGACAAAATTGTTAGTGAAGTCAATGGGGACTCCGATATTATAATATGTTGTACTTTTTCCACGTTACACAATTTTAAAAATGTTCTTCATAAAATTCGTTTTAAAAAATCGTTATTTGCAGACAAAAGTTAACTGTAAAATATCGTTATAAGGAGAAAAAATACACTAAAAGAAGAACGAAAGAGCGGTGTACTTGCAGGGATAGGCGAAATTCGACTATATAATACAAACTTCAAATATAGGGATAGGGATAGGGCAAGTTCGACTTATATAGTCAAACTTCAAAGCATTATTATTATTTTTTATGTACTACAATATTAAAAATTGTCTCCAACTCATTCTTCCATGCAATTGGCTCCATGCTAACAATAGCTGACTCTATCGTTTTACGGAAATTTTCTTTTAAACGATTATACTACTATGAATTACACGCTTATTTTAATAAGGATTCTCTAAACAGCCCTTGTTTAAGTTTTTAACAAAATTTTAAGGGTCTTACAAATGTTCGCTGATCGGTATCTACAAGTAAACATGAATGAGCAATAATAAACTAAATATAAAACAGAAGTCACGGCCTGTAGATAAAATTGATTTACGACTTAGCCTATATATAATTTTATGACAAAGTTGAGAGAAACTCGATGACACGTGTATAATATGAAATAATGCAATAGACTTTGGCTTCAATAAGGGTTGCTAGAAAATTAGTCTAATGAAGAGCCATTTGACTTTGTAGCCTTTAAAAATAAAATATAATTTAAATAAAGAAAAAAATCTTCTATATTATAAAAAATGAAGAGTACGAAATGCCACTCAAAAAGTCAAACACTGGAAGCCCAACGAGAAAATCGCAGCAGTAAACAGAAGGCAGCAATGCACCGGGAACCTGTTAGTTAAAAATAAGTCTTTTTCTAATATATTAGACTTTATCTATGCTCAAATGATTATGCCTTCGATGAAACGAACGTGTAATAGCAGTTTTCTTGATATACATAAATTATAGTAAACACAAAGAAAACAAATCCTGTCGAGTGATTTTGTACGAAAATTTCATCGTCTTTTTAATTTTTAGGTTTCCGTACGTTTGAGTGAGAAACGGAACTATTACATGATCACTCGTGTGTCTATCTGACTGTCTTACTTTTACAGTTGCTGCAAAGCTACTGGACCGATTAGTGAGTAAGTTGAAAGAACTTGTTGCAAGGGTCTAAAATATATGTTGTTTTTTTTTTTGTAATTTTAAAATTAATAGTTTCAGTAAAGTTATTTAAGAAAATAGATGACAAATTACTATTTGGGCATGATTGAGGGAGTTATTAAGTGAGCGTTGCATCAGTTGCTTAACCAAAACGATATGAGTGGATATGATTGAATATTTCGTTCGGTTTGGTTAAGTGAGTTTTCTATGGTGTACAAAGACCACCAAAAATATATTCAATAGCATATTCAACGTACGGAACGCGCTCCACGCGAAGTCAACTCGCACTTGGCTAGAATTTTTTTTGTTATTTTATTTAATTTATTTCTTTTTTATTCACCACTTGGAATATTATTACTCCAAATCGCAAACTTGACTCTAGCAAAAGAAGCTAGGGAGGCTATTTGAATGACATTATCTTTCAAAAAATAATGTTGTTGAACGTTCTTTAAACTTCAGAATAAATATCTTACGCAAAACTCTTTCTATTCAATTTTAAAGTTCAGACACGCTTAATGAAAATTCTTGCAATACTTCAAAATGCTGGGCCTATCATACAAATATGAACGCATTACAAAGTGTTTGTTAGATATTTTTCAATCTTAAAATTGCAGTCATTTCATTGATACATTTAACTAAAAGAGATTCAACTAAAATAGCATCACACAATTGAAAAATCATCGACAATGCACGTTGTCGGAAACGATTGCGTAAAGAAATAAAAGTAATTATTCCACAGAAATACAACAAATTCCAAAAAATGTTACAGAATTTTTAGAAATTTCATTCGTACATTTTCGGTTGCCAAAATAAGAAATTCTCCCTGAGATTATCGAAGTGTACCAATAAGATTGGCGTATATGAGCTGATGACTCGTCACGCTATTTGTATCTGACAAATGCTACACAGGTTGTTGTTGTCTCGCTTTTTTGTTTAATGTTTTTTTTTTTTAGTTTTCTTATCTCATGTGCATTGCGCTTAGATTTTTTAAATAAATACAGCTGAAAATGCTCGCGAATCGGCATTTGTGGCACAAACTTAAAGCGAGTCGCAAGCAAAAAAGTTCTAAAGTCTGCATAGAAAGCATTTTAATTAATCATTAATTTTAATTAAAACAAAATCTGCTTCTGTTAATTTTCTTCAATTGGAGTGTAAGTTCTACGATGCACTTTTAGTGAATTCAAGTGTTTTGTTGTTTAAAGAACTGCTGTTCGAATTGTTAATGATGCCAAAGCACAGGTTCAGATACTTGACCTCAAAGCAAACATTTGCCAAAAGTAAACTTGACGTCTAATTTAGAAAAAGCTAAAGCCAAAGCCAAAACCGAAAACCACAAACAACGAAATAAGCAAGAGCAACGATAAAAAAAAATAAGAGAAGAGGAAGAAGCAGCAGAAACCTTATTTGCAAAACTTATTTTAAAATAATGTGGAACAATTGAAGTTTTCAAATGAGAACTTTCCGTAGCCAAGCACAGACCAACACTGAAACAGTTCGATATTCTCTTTTCACTGCAGCAGCGTCAAGTGGCACCGAGCTGAGCTGATGCTAAGCTGAGTCGTTACAAAAAACTTCGAAAAACTCGCAACGAAAAAAGGCAAACGCGTGGTGTGGGCAACCCAAAACCAACACAGAGAGCGGCTCGCAGGCACAGAGATACGCAAATAGACAGCAACAGCGACAGCAACAGCCAAGATGAATTGTCGGCGCTTAAGAGCCGACAGCGATGTCCGGCGAAAGGGGAAATGCTACTCTATAACCGGAAGTTTGTGTTTGGTGCTATTGCTGCTTGTAGCGCAGACATCGAGTCGCCCCACAACGGACGAGGACGATGTAGTGCTGAGCCATAGTGATTACCGCAATATGGACAATGTCGAGGTACGTGAAGTGTGCAGCCTGAACTGCATGAAAGAGCTAAGAGCTGTCTACAATTCTATGTTATGTTTTCTATTTTTCCGCTATTTAACATCTTTTGGCGACTTCCGTTTGTTTGTGGCAGATTCACCATGTTGAAATCATCGACGGCGTAATGCACGAGGATCATCCGGTTGTCATGTACAAAGAGGACTTTGTCAGCGAGGATTTTGGTAAGTGGACCAAAGCAAAGAAAACAAAACAAAACAACATAATGACAATTATATTTCTTTTCTATTATTATTTTTTTAATCTCCAGTTCCAAACAAAAATAAAACTCAAAGAAAGTACAACAAAATTACACAGCAACGCCGTCATAATCGCACGGAACAATACAACGCGCTGCAGCCGGAGAAGCTGTACTTCGACGTGCTGCCACAAGCGCCTATCGTAGTAAGCGATGAGGACGACTCGAAATTCGATGTGAGCAGCATAAGCGCCGAGCTGGTGCCGCTGGTGGATGAGAACGACGCACACATGTTGCCCAGCAAGGATGAATTGTTGAAGCGGTCCAAGAAATACCACAAACGTCAACGTCGCGAGACTAGCGAGAAGCCAGCAGAGCAACACAACGTACGCAAACGGAATCCGCATTATGGCACAAATCATTACGCTAATACGTATTATCGCGCGGAACCGGTTTACCACTTCCCGGGTGCACAATATTATTATTTGCCACCAAGCCCGACTTTCCAGCGGTTGGTTCGCTTCACAGTGCTCAGCTTGTCAGCTAATTACTTAAAAGATACTCTCCTCTTCACAGGCATCCGGTGCAAGGCAAACGTCCAAATCAACCGGATATGATTGGTAATCGTGGCGATTTCGAGGATCGCATTTGGGGTAAAAGACGTGAGTAATATTGTGAAGTTCGGACCAGTAATAAGCTGATTTCAAGTGATCCGTTTTTCAACATTACTTCAGCGACAAGCGCACCCACCAGACCAGCGAAGACAGCGCCGCCAAGCATTTGGCATGACTCGAATCCAGAGAATTTCGATTTCTCGCTTTATGATAGTGAGTATTGCATGAGATTACAAAAGCCTTGGCATTATAGTGGGAACCAGAGTTCCAAGTTTCAAGTCATAAATTTCGAGTACCCCAATCTCCTCTCAAACATTGCTTCATTATTCCCGCCCAATTATTGGCTGCGCGTTGAAAGAGTGATGGCTTTTTTGTATTCAAACAGAATATACAATATTTATGCAGAAAAAAGTTTATAGTAAAGACTAACATAAAAACCTTATCGTCCACGCAGCCACCACATTGTTACCTATGACTGAGCGCCCCAATCGAGTCGTGAGTTCGTCTAACAATCAAAATGGTGAGTAGAACTGGCAATGTACTTGCGTCGAAAACACTTAGGGGAAAACTCATAAAAAAACATTTTCAAATGCCACGCAAATCGATGTGTTTTTTTTTTTTGTACTGGACAAAATGTGTCTAACCTTAGTCGCACACATACATACAATACACACATACAAACACCATGTAATCGTAAACCTCTACAAAAAACAAAAACAAAAAAAAGCAAACTTCCATTGACTTTTTTCATCATTTTTTTCATCTTCTCTTCTCTTCTCTTCTCTCTCTGTTCTTCCCGCCACCACATTCCAACCTACTAACAACCAAAACAAACAAAAAATGCCATTTCAGCCAGGATACCGACACAAACAACGTCGATTTCTCAATCGCGGCCGCAAGCGAGTTCACCGCGCGCCAGCACCTGCGTCTGGGCCATCGTGAATTGCTGCACATCGAGTAACAACAATATACGTTATGCTTGCTTCGAGGAGTTTGGCTGCCACGGCGCCTTCTGGGGCCTCAATCCATGCGCGGACAACGTGCGTGACAATGCGATTTCATCGATCACGAATGGCATTTTCTGAACGCTTTGACACGTTGGACTGCACAAAGTCGCCTAATCATACCAAAAACCACGATGTCGAAATGAATCATTCTCTGCATTTAATCATAGAACTAAGCTAATTACTAAAAACCATAAACATGGAAGAGTTGAACTTTTCTTGTTGTACAGTATATATACTTAAGTGAAATACAAGGTATTTATGCGAACAATAATCTGCTTCCTATGTATTTTTATTATTATTATTATTATTATTTTATTTTATTTTATTTTCTTTGTTCTTCAAGGTGAGTACTCACAATGAACGGCAACACTTTTTTCTCTCTCTCTCTCTCTCTAAGATCAAGCTATGCTTCTACCAATGACTAACTAACTTAATTTGCTTACTTCATTTGCTGTGTGTTATTTGTTTTGTGTGCTTTTGTAGCTAAACTCGTGCTTGGCTACACTAATTAGAATAAATATTAGTTGCAATGCAACACGAGCGCGAAGCAGGCTTCATTAAAGTGCTTGTGGAGTGGACGAAGACTGCAATTGATTAGTCGTAATTAAATAAGCAACACATGCCAATAGACAATGATTGTGTAAGAACGGGGCATTCAGTGTTAGTATGAGGTGGTGAGTGAGGGGTAAGTTTCAAGCATAACAGATGTTAGCAATTACTTACGGACGTACACACATAAAGATAAGCAAAGCATACTCGTACACAGTTATGCAGTCACTGACTCACTCACTCCTCGGTACTAACGCACATTCTCAGTTAATAATGAGCAGCACATGACAACAATTTCATGTCTCTTAATTACAGCACCTGTCGCCCATTCACTGTCAGCGCCCCCGCCCACGCAGCCCACTCCCGGTGCAACAGCAACACTTTCGCTATCACAATCGGCATTTGCGAATGAGGCGCGCGTAGCAGGTATGTCCAATGACCGTCAAGCTTTTGCTTTAACTCATCATATGGCAAGCTTTAATAAAAACATATCAGTTGACATATACACTCTGCCCTATTTTACTGCCAAACAGCTTACAGAGTTTTCTTCCCCGGCGGCATGCCAGCGCGCCCGCAGGCGAGAACGTACACGCCTTGCGAGTATGCTGCGCTCAGCTGCTGTGCGCGCTCGGACCTCAGCGATCGCTTCTACTGCTTTGAAATGCAGAAGTGCAAACGCAGCATTGCCGACATCGTGACCATATGTGATTAAAGCAAACGCCACACGAGTCCCGAGTGCTGAATCCTGAATGCTGAGTGCTGAGCACTTGCGGACAGGCGCTGTCCTCAGGCTGTCAAGCAGAATCGCACACAAGCACACACATAAAATAAACACAAACACGTATGGACAACTGACAGCAGCACGAATGCTTGAGCCAACCCCACTGCTGCTGCAGCTACAGCTATAGCTTCGGCTGTCTTCTTCGCTTGGCATAAGGTTTTTCTACTCACGCACGCCACCCCGACTTTCCTCGCTTTTTCCCTGTAAACTTTTTATTTCATTTGCGTACTAAATTATATAACATTAGCAGAAATGAGTTCAGCTCAGAATTTTTATTATAACAGTTTTTTTTCTCGCTTTTATTTGTTTGCATTGGCGCAGTGCAATGCGATTCCAGACATTTGAATGCAAAGAAAAAAGCATGTCTTGTTTGAAGTCTTGATGTACACAACCACATAGTATGACCAGTTGCTGCGCAATTACTGTGCCCTTTGTTTGTCATCGGCTGTGGTCAGACTTAAATCTCACTTGCCTCAAAAGTGTTTACCTCTAATTAGCACCGCATAAGACGATAAGGCGCACTCGCTCAACGGCTACCAATCAAATGTCAAATAGCTTATGGCGAATTACGTTACTACGTTGAATGTAGCTATTAGTGTGTTTCAAATATTGTAGGTATATAAGCTTAAACTGAAATCCTCATCATTATAACTTTAATAATTGGTTTATGTAATCTTTAAATATTATAGGATAGGTAACTTGTCTTAAATGAGGTTAATGTTCCGCGAAACGAGAACGGTCTGCTGACCTTACAATTTGCAATTCATTTTTCAAAGTCTTAATAATCACTTACTACCTAAGAATTAAGGTTTCAATTTGACTTAACAATGAATAAACAATTATAAGAAAAGTTTGAGCCAAGGAATAAAAAATGGCGTAAATAGCTATTTTGTTGTCGTCGTTGCTGAGAGTTAATTGGAAAAGAAAATTTATTGTCTCCTTGTTATTGTCTACTTTGCTTTGAAAATTACGAATTGTGGCATAGCAATTGCCTCGTAAAACGGCGAACAATTTAGTTAAAAAAGTGCACATGCGAAAATTTAAAGAGAACTGAATGAAAACCGGTCATGAAGCAAGAGGAATGTAGATAATTATTTCGAGCTGTCATAAAAAATGCTAGAAGAAGTCATCTCAAAGTTACATTAGCATCAGAGGAATTAAAGGGCAAAGAACTAGATGAAGCAGTCTAAAAGGACCTGATATTAGAGCCTACTATGCAAAGCAGTCGATATTACAACAAGAATTTTCAATTAAAAATATCTACTTATACAATTTCCAATTAACTCCCAATGACAACAATAAAAGGGTCTTTCCATTTGTGAATATCTATATATTAAAACAGAGACAAGATTTTTGTGGTACCATTTTACCCTATTTAGCATCAATATATTTTAATGAAAATTATATGGTTGGAAAGGTATTGTTCTAAAGCTGTACGTAGTATAATTTTTATGCCAATATATTTATGTTAAAGCAGAAAAAACAGTTGTGAAAATTTAAATGTAAATTTAATAATAAAATTAAGTATTGAGAACTGCTTGCTCTATTGCGAACTGCGTTATCACTATCACTTGCGATTTGTAATTGAGCCTGCGGCTTTAGTCGGGTTTTAGGGAAAGCTCAAAGCATGCGTTCACGTGTGACTCAAATTCTAATGTGGAGACGGCCAGAACCGAAGTCTTAGAAACCATTGGCTTAACAAAACTTACGAACCACATGCGGTAACTCAATTCTGATAGTGCATGCTCAGGAACATGTAAATCACTGACATGTACATTTAAATAAATCGTATTCAACTGTTTTGTATTGTGGCTATTGCGGTTGAATTTCATCGCTTCGGCGAACACTAGTATGAATTAGAAGACAATTATTTCTTAATTTGCACTGCGGGCGCCAGCTTTTGTTATGGGAAGTCAGTCGTTAAGTTAAGCAAGGGCCGTATTTTTATAATTCCTTAATTAATTTACCATTTCCACTACCATAAGTTACTGTTTCTGGTACAGATGATTGACTGAAATGGTATGAGTTCATTTACTCCAATAGTTCTTGCGCGCGTAACTGCATTGAAGAAATAAAAACAATGTCATAGAGCCATTACTTAAACAACTTAATATTATCTGTTTATAGCGAAATAGACTCAACGATTGATATGTTTGAGTTGGATGTCGAGAAGCCCGAGCCTCGAATATTATTTGCCCAAGACTTAAACCGTCATTTTAAGTCACCATGAATCAACCGATTACTAAGACAATAGATTCAAACACAAGAACAAATTGAAAGCGAACTCCTAATTTTATCTTGAAGTTGTTTCATAAAAAGGACCAAGTAACGCAGGTGCTGTCGAACTTGATAATTCAGAACTGGAGAAGGTTGGCGCAAGACAGTAATGCGTGGAGAGATATTTTTCGTGAGGTCGAGTTGTTCAAAAACTAATGTGTATCAATCCCATGGAAGCCCAGTGTATAAGGAATGTTATTGCTTTCTCATGAAGTTTGTAGCACAGTAGAGATGGCATCGGAGACCTCAATGAGCAGCTCTATTAGACACATTTAGCTAGCATATGCAGTTGAGATTTGCATACGATTTGAAACATTTTCTTTACTCGCCCGAACCCTAGGTAGCCACTAAACAAATCCACTTCTTACACAAACCAAATCGTACAACCCTCATCTACATAAAGCCTTATTTGCAGACTGATTCTATTAGTCCCAACAAATATAAAGCATGTGGTAAAGAATTTCAACTCTCTAGCTCATAACCTGAGGGGCTAGTTTGCATAAACAAAAATGATCGAACCGACATACGGATATGGCAAAATCAGCCTATCTTACCGAGCTAATCAAAAATACATAAATATGATTTATTTGTTCTTCGAAGTCTACTGCACTGGGTTAGAAACTTCATGACCAAGTTGTTATAACAGCATTGATTGCTGTATTTATGTATTTATATGCATATTATAAATTATGGTCTCATGATATCACGGCAATCCATTGTGTCATGAAATATTCATAACGGTGCAAGCCCTATCAAAATAATTTATTGATGCGAGTCGAACTCAAATCTCATTAAAACACTCAAACAGATGTTGGCTTAAACAGGATTCACGCCCTCGTTAGCCACGCTTTAAAGGCAAAGGCATTGAAATGCATTTCAACGTACTTGCATAGATTGAAAACAAAAAGCAGTTAATGAGGCGTCGTCAAACACTCACCGCTGCCGCTGTCATAGGACCTGCTGGTGGAACCGCTGGTGTTCGAACGTTTAATCTCGCGTCGACCCATTTTCTTAGTTGGTGTTGGTGGTGTCTGTTGTAGTTGTTGTTGCTGCTGCCGCTGGTGATATTGTTGATGGTATTGTTGGCGGTGGCGGTGCTGGTGTTGATGATGTTGTTGCTGCTGCTGTTGCTTGGCAATGTGGTAAAGATGCCGCGGTGTATTATTTGCCGATACGCAGATGGTGCTGCTCGTTGAGGCAGCAGCAATTAGGTTGCCACACGGTATCGGAGATGCACCCGTCGAGCTTGTGTTAAGCGTCGGTGTTGAGGATGTTGCAAGTAGCGAAGCGTGGGGCGGGAATTCAAAGTAATTCACTTGCAATTGATTACTGGGGCTTGTGGCTGTTGCTAATGTGGTTAAAGTGCTTCCTCTCGATGTTGTTGCTTCCGTAGCGTAAGTTGTTGCTGCTGTTGTTGTTATTGATGATGATGTTGGATGTGTTTCGTAGGTGGCGCTGTTGATGCACAAGGTCACGGCGGAATTGCTGCTGTGGTTGCGTTTGGCGTTGTTATGGCAAAAGGAATTGCTGTTGTTGCTGCTGTTGTTACTGACACTGTGCGGTGTGGGTGGTGGCGGTGGACAAGCGTTGATGCTGCTGTTGCTGGATAATGACGCCCTTCGCAGTGATGATGGTCTCAACCCTTTCACAGGGTACAATGGGTACTATCGGCCGGCAACGCGTACCCAATCGCGATTTTCACTGTTATACCAAATGCCTGCAAATGAACAACAGATGAAAATTAATGCAATTACATAACATATTGGCGAAATGTGAAAAGCACTTAAATCGAATTTCTGGCATGCTGCCATCGCTATTTATTACCGTCTACAAGCCGCATACAGCGTGCGTAAAAGTGGTCAAGCGCCGCCATTAGTGACGCCATTTCAATTTAGCGCCACAACGCTCAGCTCAGCTTAACTGAACTCTGCTCAGCTCGACTCTGTTCGATTCGCCTCAATTGCGGTCAACAGTAATTTGGATTTTATGCGCTCGACTCATGCGCTTGCATAATAATTACCATCGCTTAATTTGGCGTATTTATCGATCGATCGCTCATTCCAGGCCACTTTCATATGTGGCCAAGAGTAGTATGTGCTAATAACATAGTACTATTTCTTGTTATGAGTATTCGCCTTGTAATTCGGAATTATTTCTCTCATCCTTGATGTCGCATTAATGTAATACGTTGGTCAAAAACTGCCATTCAAGACTTCAGCTTAAACCATTAAAGTGGTGCAGGCTGTAAAAATTATTTCTCGCCATTTTTTTTCGAACAAATAAAATCAAAAAAATTGCTTTTAATTAGCTACTAACGAACAAGGAACGGCATTAAAATATTTATTAACAATTAATTTTATAATACCAAAGTTCATTGCAGTCATTGGCAGCAGCAATCAATTATGTCATGTTGGCCATGCGAAGAGCTCTTATTGCTTGGCTATGAAGCAATGAAAGCTTTTGAATTTTTTAACGTGGCGCCTTAAACTGAAAATTATCGAAACGAAAATTAAAAAAAAACAGTGAAAATTTATATCCATATAGAGTTTATAGAGTCCAAGTATGACGCTGTATGTACATAACTTTCTTCTTCATCATGACCTGCCTGTGCCTTTGATGTTAGAAGAAAGCAACCACAGCAAGCCTAATAACGGCAGACTGCATTTTCAACCAAATTAATTTACTGTTTTATACCAACTCATCTATCAACTAGGACTTTTACTTGAATTTATCTGTAATCTTATTCTACTATAGAGAATGAACATATTCCTTGTTGTTCACTTACTCATGAACAACCCAACACTAATACAACAACGATGGCAAAGATGATGATGACTTAAAAGGATAAACAGAATTTATAACAAAAGAACAAGAGACTTTTTTAAAGAAGGTTTTTCAAAGAACTATAACCCCATTTTCATTTCATATTTTATATCGGATCCACTCCATTTTAAATTTCTTTCGTCAGGTACTCTTATTTGCACAGCAGCCAAAATTTCGAGAAAATAGTTACCCAAATTCAGCTACGAATAATTTACCTGAGGCATAGAACACTAAAAAAAATAAACCAAGTTAACCTTCTACTGGCATCTCATCTTACACAGAACCATAACATAATAAAAGTCAACAAATTTTATTGCTTCTTCGATAAACTGCATACAAGACCAACAACCAACGGGAAAAAGAATTTAATCAAATAAATACCTCAACAGGTAGCTGAAAGCTGATTACGCACAACTAGAGCAAAGGCAACGGCAACAGCAGCGGAGGATCTGAACAGGTTTATTAACTCAAGACCAAAGTCACCGCCTGAAGCGTACGTATCTGCGTAAGCTGTAGCTGTAGCATGCTTAAATATGCAACGAAACGGGTAGCGAATACTGATTTACTCGAAGTGGATTCGAAGAAGGATCGAAGGATCGATGGAAGCGTAGCGAAGGCAGCGCGTAAGCGAAGAATGCAATAAACAATGTTATTAAATTATTTGTTTGCAATACGCTGCTGGCAACAAATCAAAAAAGTCAACGAAATTTATGTATTCCATGGACAACAACAGAGCACTGAAACCAAGGGCGCGCCAAGAAGCAAATTTGAGAATAGAAGGAAAGCGCTAAGATGAAGCGGCACAAATTGCATGACCTGGCACCGACGGCATTCGATTTGAATGCATTTGATTAGATTCAATGCTTTGCTCTCCAATTTTTCATTTACTTTCTTAACTTTTATTATAGCTGAGAAAAAGGAAGATGGCAAAGCAAATGCCTGCCTGCAAAGTGTATTTGTACCGTTATCAATACAAAAACAAGCATCGTTCTTATTTGCCCCCGACATACACACGTCGCTGTCTCCTGCGCACATGTGTGCACGCCATTGAGCTAACGCAAATAGAAAATGCTTGCATGCGAATTAGTGAAAAAATAGCTAGAAAGTAACAGACAGAGCCGAAGCGAAGTCAAAAGCGGATCTATACAGCTTCTGCTTCAGCGCCCGTCGCATCTATTTGAACGCACTACTGCGTCAGGACATAGACAAGCAGTTGAGCACAAATGCATAGAAGAAATCCATTTTTCCACATTGTGCCTCTAATCGCTTTCGATTTGAATTACCATAATATGACACGAGATAAGGCGATAAGGATGCGAAAGTAGGGGAAAGCAATCCAAATAAAGCAAGGAAATGGCGACGCAATACAGCACAACAAGGACACAGACAACAGAAAAAATGAAGCAGTAACAACGACATCAACAAAGAGAATGAAAAGGCATAGAAGAACAAGGCCACGCAGCGAACAACAAAAATTTGAATCACAGCAGGCAAATTTGAAGGACATTCGTTGGTTCATTCGCCTCGTTCAAGCCAACCGAGCCGTTCAAGTCGTTCAAGTCGTTTGAGTCGTTTGAGTCGTTGATGTCTCTGGGCCAGACGAAAGTCATTTGGTGGTCGTATTGATGAATAAATGAAAGCTTTGCGCTTTGCCGACGAGTCAAACGAGTAGGATTAAAGCTATCAAAGCCAAGTGGGAGTAGCGCAACTGTGGAGGCAGTGGATAAGCATGTTGCTTATGCACAACGCTGAATACTCGTAGATCAAAAGCATTCATTGGCGAGATGGGCATATATCCATATAGTATATACATGTGAATGTGGATGTGGGTGTCTGTGTAGAGGGCGTATACAACAAGTAGCTTGAACTAAGGTCTTAGCGCTGGCACTGGCTCCACTCAGGCAAAGGTGTCTGTCTCTGGCGTGGGTTTGTGTCATTTCATAATGCCGTTGTTTAATCAATTCGTTCGAATGGCTCGTTGAGTCTGTAAGCGAAATTAAGAATGTTTTTGTCATTTTCATTCTCATTCTCATACTTATGGTTGTTGTTGTTGTTGTTGCTGCTGCTGCTGTGTTGTTCAGGGTCGTCGAAGTGCAAAATATGCTGAGCAAGTCGAAAATGGGGATTTCCTTTTATTTCGCTTCACTTCCTTTCGCTGCTCGCAATTCGCTTTCACATTTAGCTCCTTTTCTTCTGCCATTTGTTTATTATTTTTTTATTTATTTTCTGTTTTTGCCTTTTTGCCTATTTGGGTTAAGTGTAGCCTCATAAATACGCGTGTTGTTGTACAAATATTTTAGTCAATTGTGCCAAGCCTTAAAGGATATCAATTTTTCTAATGAGCCCAGACGCATGACGTTTGAGCCCAAGTGTTATGTTTCTTTTGTGAAATTGTTTAATGTCTTTTAGAGAAATTACTTTGGGGATTTTAGTCTCATAGTCTCGTGCGCACATTTAAACTCGAAATTGATGCCGTTGACAACATTCCGGCTAAGGTACGACGGTACGCAGTTGGGCTTAACGAACTCTCTTTCATTTGTTTTGTTTTAGTTTAGTTCTTTGTGCCCATTTGGCTTATAGAATGTTTGACTTTATGTGCACACCTGCGCTGAGAGCATGGCATTTAATTTCGCAATGTGCATGCGCCCTCAAAAGCACGCAACCACTTTTGGCAACCACTACGCCTTGGTACTGTTGCTGTTATCCTTACCAATTCGTAAAAACGTAATTTAGACGCAACAGTTTAACGCCAAAGACGACAACGTCGTTGTCGACGCCTCTAAATGAAAATCCTTCTTTGAGTTTGTTGGTCTGATGATAACCACGCCAAGCCGCACACAACTTCTTCTTTAGTTTTGACTTTGGCACTTGCGGAGAAAGTGCTCCAAATAGTTTGCATTTCGACGGAAAATTTATTTCTCTAGTTGCTCGAGAACCCCAGCTATCAGCGCTTAACTCCAAGCGCGTACTTAAGCCGGTAGGAACTTTTTTAATTTGCAATAATAATAAAAATTCTTTTGTGTGTGTAAGCACATAAACTAACAAACGAACGAACGAACGAACGAATTATTTTAAACAACACGAAAAACTTTTTTCGAATTTTTTCTTATTTTTTATTATTATTTTCATGGGTACATGGCACAAGTACAAGTGCCGAGAAATGAGCGCGGAGAACACAAAAGTTGTTAGGTTGGAATGCCGCCACTCGCATTTCGCACTTTCGGTTTTGGTTGTCGGTGTTGTTTTCTCTAGCGCTAAAAAGTATGCTTGCAAATTATGCGACGCCACCATTTTAAAGTACGAGTACATTCATTTATGCTTGCTTGCTTGTGTCGAGTGCAAGCGCTCATAGTCCTTGTTCAGTCGCTCTTGAAATGCCATTCGAAAAGTTGTTCGCACATGAAATATTTGCTTGTGGTTTCACCCAAAATATTTCGGCTCTTTTTCGAGTTAAGTTTATGTTTGTCATTCGGCACGTAACTATGAAGCAAAAGCGAAAATTCCTGATTGAGTTTTAATGTGAAGAAAGTCTAAGAATTCAAATTTTGTAAGTGTTGCTTGTGTACAGTAAAGTTAATTTGGTTTGCTTAGGGAAGACACAAAAAATTAAAGTTTGTTGAAATAGTTTAAAATCTCTCAAGAGTTAGCCAAATGGCTTGGGCTGCGTGAAAGCCATCGCAATGAAATGTGAAATATTTGTCTTTGAAACGTAAGCCCAAAAGTAGGCAATGAATAGCGCATAGGGATAATAGGAGGCCCTGATAGCAATAATCGAAGGTAACTGCAAAATCTATTGACGCGACAAGAAAAAGACCTGTTTCGGTATAGTGTAATTCGGAAACTATGTAAAAGCCATCAGCCACAAGAAAAGAGCTACCTACACCTCTATAATTCCCCAATAAGACTCTTAAACTCCCCGACTCCCTCTTAAACCTGCTGAATTCTGTACTCAAACCCGGTCAAATGTGACACACAATAATTGCATCAGATGCTCATCATTAATTTTATGAATAATCTGCCTCCCCATAATGAACACGCCCTTTGAGCAACGGTGTACGACATGCTGACACTGCCCCGGTAGAACAACTGTTAAATTTCAATTAAAAGCACGCACACGTTGAGCTGGAAGGATGCAGTGAACAGTGTGGGTGTGAAAGGGATGTAATAGAAAATGTGAAAACGAATGTGCAAGAAAGAGGGGGGTAGTGTAAAAACTAACGGAAATGACTACAACAGCGGAGACAATTGCAAAACAACGTTTGGCAAGGGAGGCTTGGGCAACAGGTGACAAAGAGAAAGGCCGTGTAGACGAAAGGGTGGTCGAAAATGAGAGGAGTGAGCAGCAGTGTGTGTGTGTGTGTGTGTGTGTGAGCAATAAGCAAATTGGAAATGCAAAAAGTATACTGCAAGAAATTGTGTCGCACTTGAGTTTTCTAATTCGCTGTAAAGTGCTTTTGGGTGGGTGTGTTGTAGTCAGTGAGTAGATGTGTGTGTGTGTGTGTGTGTGTGTGTGTGTGTGTTTGTATATTTATATTTGTGGATGTGCAAATTGCGCTACAACATTTGGCGCCACATTACCGCAGTGCAGAAAAAAGTACTTCCGCTGACGATGAGCACGAAAGTGTCGAGAAAAGCAGCCAACAAGGACATCATCGACAGCACCGGCGACGCTTAATAGGAGTAACAAAATCAGTGGCAAGAACAAAGCATAAACATAAAAATATTAGAAGCAACAGCATCAACTGATTGAGCAGAAAACTGTGTCCCAAAAACTAATGCTTCCCACCATCATCAACGACTGCACCAACAGTGCGAACAGCCACACCAAAGCAACGGAAGAGAAGAAGAGAAGAGAAGAGAAAATCGATTACCAAAGCAAGTTGTGGTAGTAGAAGGGCCGGGCTAAAGTAATAAAACTACAATAATGATAACAACAACAAGCAAAGCAATTCGGCCCGGTGTCCTACAAAAGTGGCGTAGGTCGTTGTGGCACATTTGTCGCGCCTTGTTTTTGCGCCCAGCCGCCTTCACCCACTCGCCTTCAACCAGTGTGCGTTCGTTGCCTATAAGCGACGCACGGTCGTAAAAGTCTTTTGTGCGTTTAGCTTAAACCGACTTTTTTATTGTCATGTGCGCCTCTATAATCGCTTCAAATGCTACACAGGATCAATGTCTGGTATGCCGCACAAATACCATTATATATGTATATATATATATATATATAGATGTATATACTCACATAACACTGGCGTTGCTACAGCGACAAACGCCGCGATAAGCTAAACTCTTAGCCTAGTATACGTTTGAGTGAATGTGTGTGTAACAGTGAGTGTTGTTTTTTATGTTTGTATGTGTGTGTGTATAGCGTTGAAATGTAATTACTTTAACTGCAATTCTACGAAACTCTTCACCTCTGCGCGCCCTTCTCCTTTTCGATATCATCGTCACAAATGAGCTGAATTTTTATGCTTCATGCGCTTTAATCCGCGGGGGATTTTTAAATGAGAAAAATGCGTACGAAAACTCAGTTACTACCCAACTGTTCATTTGAGGTAAAAACACAAATTTTAATTAAATAAAGTAAGAAGAACAACATACAATGAAGGATGGCAAGCGAAGAACAAATAAACAATAACGAAGACAAATAATTTGTGCAGCCGTTTTTTAATATAATTAAAACCAAATATTTTTATTAGCCCTTGGTTATGAGGCGTGTTGAATTGGTTTTTGTAGTCTTTAAAAAGAAAGAAAGTTCCAATTTTTTATTTTCATATTTTTATATTTTTCCAATTCTATCCATTTATAGATTATAATAATTTTATGCTGAAGTTCGTATTACAGTGTACGCCTTCTATTTGTGATGCACAATTTGTTTAAGCGCTGTGCCCCCTCAAAAATTAGCTCGATGAATGACTTACACTCAAAGTCAAATCAAACTAAAGTAATGAATAACAATCGGTTCCCAATATCAGTTACAAAATGTAAACAGGTACCATTGGTACTATGCACATTGGTACACATTGCCAAAAAAAAAAATATTAATATATTTGATATTTTAACTGCGGAAAACAGAAAAAAATGGCAATCGTATCCAGTGAGCTTTGGCAGAATGCTCGACTGCCGAGCATGTCGGCCCAAATTCGAAATAAAAAAAGATACATTTTTTGATTGCACTCAAAAGAAGCCCACTCGTTGGTAGACTGCTAGCCCGACACACGACGGGCCAAAGTTCAAAACACAACGGATACATTCTACATTCGCTAATACAGTGTCGATTTGTAAGGCCAGCGCGCAAGTTACGTTAGAGCCTCCACCTATCCCATTGTTTCAATGTAAATTAGCTTTACTCTGTCTTTTACTAACAGTTACGCCGATTAGTTGCAACCTCATCATTTTTCATCAGCCATACAGAATACAATCGTTTGCATTACTCATGCGGTCAATTAAATGACGATTGATAAGTAGGTCAACATGTTATTTTACACTTATGTCAATAAGCTACGCTTCGCATCAGTCAAACGAAGTTTGTTGTAATTGCTTACTTACTTGACTTAAGTCAGCAAAAATAATGTAAATATAAATATGCTAAGAAAGTCAAAATTAAATCAATAAAGTTAATAGAAGAAATTTCTTCAGAAGTTCAAGAAGAAAGGGTACACGTTTTAGGGTGTTTACATTAGCCTGAGAGCACTGTATTTGGCTAAAATATAATTTGATTAAATTAAACACAAGTTCGTTATCCCACGTGAAAAAATATTATTTTCTTTCACGACACTTTACGCCAAACTATATAACCGATTTTGACAAAAAATATACCAATCAACAGGATTTCATTTGTAGATTTTCTATATACACTTTGTAATAGTTAGGTTAGGTACTAGTTAGTTATTGTGAGCGTAAAAACAGTTAAACGTTGTCACACTCACAACTACAATAAAATCACACACACACGCTTGCACATTGTCACAATTACATCAACCCATATGGTTACTAAGTACTGAATAATATACTTAAATTCAATATTATTGCGGTTGTGGTTGAATTTCAAACGCTGTGCGAAAACTAGTAATATTAAAGACAGTCCCTTGACTGTCGTTATAAGTTGTTGTTTACTTCGATGAGACGAATTGCTTTAGCTACGTCGGTCTGACTAGTCCTGCAGTTCTTTAGATAGAGCCCTGATATGCTCCACGATATCTGCTGCATGCTGTACACTTGTTGGAACCAATTGGATGAGTGCACTTTTGAGATATCAAGCTAACTGTTGAGTTACTCTAATCACGCCTTAAACATGCGCCAAATGGACATGCTAATTCCACGCTTAAGCTCCGGAACATTGGTGAAAGTTTCTTTCGGGGCATGAAGAGCATAATAATTTCGTTTTAATTTTTTTTTTTTACTTTTTCCATTCACCATATTTAATCATTTGCAACAGTTTATTGCTAACAAAGTTAATCACACCAGACTAGTTATATTTCACGCCTTCGTCAGCATACTTTTCACCAACGCTTAGTTGTGCTTTTGTCAGGTGCGAGGGCTTTTGACGAATTAACCTCATTATGAGATACACAAAGTGTACAAAGCACAAAGGAAGCACTTTTCTGTTGCGACATTCTTGTTTGATGAGTTTTCTACAGCGTTTTTCAACACATTATCTTTTCAGTCTATGTGAGGGGTGTGCGTGCGGCCGAGTGTGTGTAACAACTGAAAATTCTTTCTGAAAGTTTGCACGCCATACCCACGGCTCTTTTGCGCGCATAACGCAAGCAAATATTGTATTTCGTGAACTTGAAAAGCCAACACGACGGCGGCAGCGGAGAAGAAGAAGGTAATTTGCTTTGCCAGGAGTCAACACGAACAGGCTTTCATCAAGTGGGTCTGTTTCTCTGTCTGTCTGTCCGTCCTATATATGTCACTTAACCCTTTTCGCTGGCTAGAATTTAATATGTATTTCAAAGATTTTACGATGTACGACGACAACGATGTCTGTACGTGACTTTTAACTGTAGCTGCCAGTTTCTGTGCTTCCACTCGTCTTCATTTCATTTCATTTTTCCGACTTCCATGCCCCACAACCTTATAACCCATATACTCGCTTCCTAACCCACCACACTACAAGAGACTGTCTCCAACCAAGTCTAGCCCACAGCCTCTCACTTACCCTTTCTCAGGTGCTGCGTGCAAGTTAGTCAATATTCCTGTTGAGTGCATTATGTGCCGAAATTTTCTATTGCCTATCCTTAGGCGCACCAAATGCATTTCACTTTCTGTTTCCCTGTCTACCTCTATTACACCGTCCCACGCCTTGCTATAGGAATATCATTAGTTCACATTCACGTTGCTTCAGCTGCTTTACAAGTAAGCCGAATTGCCGAGTTGCCGAGCTTGGCAACAGGACTATGCTGTAGCAGCAACAGGCTACAATAAAGGACAAAATCGCATCTAGTGAAGCGCACTACCATCTGACATTCATTTTAATTGCGCTTTCGAGTGTCTATGGTTACCTTTTTACTTGTAAGACAGCCAATTTGTGCATGCGGCGTAAGTGCAACGAGAGCTGTTCAATAAGTCTGTGACTGTTATAAAAGCATACAGTGTTCTCTTATTAGCTCAATAGACTTACATACAATATTTTTACAATTTACTTATCCATTTAAAGCACAAAGATAAAATAGCCATTTGCTTCATCGATGACATAATCGTTGATGTCAAATTTCCATCCGCCGAGTCATTTATTTCTCTATGAACAGAATAATCAATATCTGACTATAGCCTGTCTTGATGTGCATTGGCATTTCATTTGAAGTTTGAACACACGGGAAATTTGCCAGATTTAATAGAATATTAGATGGCATATTTGAGCTAACAATGCGCTAAATTCAAGAAGCAACTGATCCGCTCTAATAGCACCCAACAAGAAGCGTGAGAAAGGGAGAGAGAGAGAGATTTGGAAATCTGAAATCAATTACACTGAATCCATTTCCATTGTCATGGCGACCTTTTTCCTTAATAAGACCCCTTTTTTGGGTCTTATTGTTGCATTCGCAGCATGCATTGATTGCATGAAAAATGGTGAAAATGCTCAACGGTAATTAGCCGTGCTGTTCCAAAATGTGACGCACGAACGACCAATTAAAAATTGCATTTCCCACGCATAAATCAGCGTAAGTCGCAAGTCATAAGTTGCAAGTTGCAAACTGAGACGCAGCTGAGCAACCGACGCGCCATTTTTCATTGGCAGTAAAAAGAAATAGCGAAAAAGTAGAATTACGACACGTACTAAATATGCTGAAGTGAATGGTAGAAAGGAGATGAAATATTGTTTAGACAGTTAGATGTAGGAAAGGGGCTTACTCTCTTACACAGTGACTCTAGGAAGATCTAATATAACACTTTGCCTAAAAAAATTAGACGGATTCGTCTAAAAAATGCACTTTTGCCAACTTTTTTTAAATTCCTGAAAAAGTCTGAAAGTTATTTTTAGGTAACTCTCTCGATTTCGATTCACGCTCATGACAGTTTATAATTATATAAATATAGACTAGTGTTCGCGCAACAGTTAAAGTTCAACCACAATAGCAACAATACAGAACAGTTTTTGCCGTCTGCAGAATCTGGCATCATCTGTTTTTGCGCTTTCCTAAGAACGCGATTAAAGTCCCAGGCACAATCACAAAACAAAAGCGGCAATGGTAACGCAGTTCGCAGTACAGCAAGCAGCGTTTGTATGCTTTTTGTTGATATTAGCGCTAAATATTCTCACCTGTTTTCATTATATTGGCATGAAATTACTTAACGCACATTAATATCGGTTTTAATATATAATATATTTTGTTGTTAGACGCAACGCGAAAAGCCGCACGCTTCTGCCACTCTCAACGTTACCAACTTGAACTAGACTGGCATGCGTGCAGATATGCCCAACAATGAAGTCAGGATAGAAAGCAAGCCAGAACAAAAGAACGAAGCACTTAAGTACATTAAACTTATATTTTGCAAGTACAACTAAAATATGCTCATGTCTGTCTACGCATTGAATCTTTGCAGACATGCACGCATGCACCCGCGCATTCAGTCAACCCTGCTACGCAAAACTTAGCAAATTTTTTCTTGAGTGGCAAACCAGGAAAAGCAGCGCAATACAACAGAAAAATCAAAAAGGCATAACAAAAATATAAATATAAATAAAATAAAGATATAGGAGAAAGCAAGTGCGTTGCCAATTTTATTTTCAATTTTCTTTTGTCGAATTTATTGTATGACAAAGTGGCATCAAGTTGCACGCTCAGGGAGCAACAATGTCGACAGCGACATCACGAAAACGGCTTATGCCCCGGCACGGCCTTGTTGCTTTCGCTGTCACTGTCGCTGTCGTTGGCGACGTACAACTTGTGTCTAGCTGGTAAAATAGCGCCACAGTAAAAGAATGAACCAAGGAATGAATGAGCGAGTGAGTGAGTGAGTGAACGACTGAATGAACACGAGTATTCTCGTCGCCGCGTTATGAACTTCGCTGGAATCCTTTTTCGTTATCCTTGGCACAGCAGAAACTATAACCATCGATATGCGATGCCACTTGTCTATGTGCAATAAGTTCGTGCTTGTGTACTCGTATATGTTTGAGTGCCTGTGCCAGTGTCTGTGCATTTCAATGTATAGAACAAGTGCCGTTTGCATTCCATTGCTTCTAACGGTGTTTCTGTGTGTGCGCAGGGACTTGCGGTGTGTCAGTTTGTGTGCGCAACGCGCGTTGTTTACACTTCAAATAAATTATTGATGAAATTAAGGTCTGAAGTGTTAATTAAACACGAAACAAAATGGCGTCGAGTGGCGCCAATTCAAAAAGGTGAAACATAACTTTTATTTTTATTTGCTCTTGCGCGGTATAATCCTCTGGGCATGTGCGCCGCCAGTTATTCAGTTTGTAATTTTTTTTCAAGGCAACGGTATCTTCATTAACTAATTAAGCCATGTGCCGTTTTGGCCTTTTCACTTAACTTTTACTTAGTTATTAACCCATTTAGTGTAACACATTTCCAACCCTGTCGCGCCCCCTAACCTCACTCGGCAACCGTGTTTAATTACGCTCGAACCGCAGCAGGTAATAATTGCAATTATTTTCATCTCATTGCCTTTTGCGCGTCTCAGAAGCAATCAATGAAATGTGTCAGTATTTATTTTGTCTCAACAAAGTTTCTGCTTCCAGAGCAGCAGCGCCTTCTAGTTCAGAGGTCAGCATGTTTTCGAGTTGTTCAACTCGAGCAAGTCTCGTGTAAACAAAGTGGAACAAATATTTTCTTTGCTCATTTTGGCTGTTTCAAGCGTCGAAACTGATAACGATTGAGATAAAGTTGAAGAAGTGAACAGGTGGGCAAAGTTTATTTCAATCGTTCTTTCATTAAAAGAAGTTTCTCCCAATCAATGAGATATGTCATTACATATAGTTGAAGGCAAATTTCGTCTGCGAATGATGAATGTAAATGAGTGTGACTTTAACTCAGCAGAAGAATTTTTTATTTAATCTAACTGACTTCATATCGGAGCAAGAAGCTGCGCTTTCTTAAAGATATTTTAATGAAACCAACAAAGGAAAAAGGGAGATGCAATTCATTAGTAGTTCAATACACTCACGACTGATGATAAAATTGTTTTGCAATTACAACATTAATCACTGAAATAGAAAGCGCTTTTATATTCCATAACAATACAATACACTTGGTCCTCAGACAAGTAAATACTCAAGATTGTGAGTTGGTGGACGCGTCGCTAAACCAAAAGAAATTCAGAAGTTTCACTTGTACGACGATGTTAGGAAATGCATATATTTTTTAGATGTCACAAATTATAAATGATTAATATTAACAGTAGCGACTCTTCTACGGAAACCAAATGTCAACGGATCACTCCGCAGCTTATTAACTGATTGTCAAATTTAAATTTTTCTTTACAAATTAAAAAATTTCACTTGGCAAATTTAAATTGGAAAGGTTAAATACACTAAGTATATCATACAAAGGTACTTACTTTCAACTCTTATAGGAAGACTATTATATTATTAGGCCTACAAATATCTACTGCTTAGGTATTCATACATATTAAGCTCAAAACTTTTCGATACAATCACTATAAAGCAAGATACAATCACTATACATAAGATACAATAAGTACCAAAAATTCTAAACCACTCGAGATCATCGATTTAATATATAACACTTCCCACACGCGAGAATGGGCAACCAATATCGACAATAAGTTTTTGACTTTTGACTCACTGAATGCACCAGATTTAACCGCATCGATTGAGTGTATTAAAGAATCAAGTTGCGTGAAATGAGCATTACCTGAAGCAGTTTCCCAAAGCGTGCACTTATGCCGTGCGCTTTAAATAAATATTGTTACTATCAGATATATTGTTTCATTATACTTAACAAATGATATTCAGCCCTTTTGCATTGATATTTGAATGGGGTTCAATTAAACTGCATCAATTAGATTTGCTTAATATATTCAACATTAATTGCACATAATGTCTGATGGCCTCAGCCTGACAACTAACAGTGACAGATGTTCATTAGTGAAATATGCCGTGCCTATTTCTAGGGCACAACTGGTGACTACTTCCTATGTACTTCCCAACCAACACCCAATAGGCACTTCGACGGAATTAAGTTGTGATTTCATAATTTGCATAAACTCATTTGCATGCAAAGCTTCAATTTAAATTATTGTATAATGATTATTTTCGTTTGCTGCTTAACTCAATCACGAGGAGTAAAAAGTAAATGCTTAAAGAACGTCTGTAAAAACAACTGATAAGGTGAGAAAACGCTAACGAACAATAAAAATAAGAATAAGAGGAAATATATAAGCAGAAAAAATGCAAATCAAACTTTGCTTTTACCGTAACAAGCGCACAAAATCCTTCAACACACATAAAAGTTAAATTAAAATAACATTAAAAAAATAAAATAAATAAATACAAAAAATTCGGGCAGGCGAGGACCCCAAAGTGAAAAAAGAAGAAGAAAAATGGTACGCACAAAAAGCCGCAATTGAAATCTTGCAGGCGAAATGGCAAAAATCTCGACAAATTTTCATATCAAAATTGTTGTTTTTGTTGTTTTTTGATTTTATTTTATTTGATTTTATTTTATTTTGTCATTTTTGTGGGCGAATATTTGGTGTTGTACGAGTTGGGCGTTTGCGGAGTTAAATAACAAAAAGAAGTGAGCAAGCAAATCCGTTAAAAAGCAGCAGCAATAACGGAAAAAATCAAGTATGCCGTTGACTCGAATGGGCAGAGAAAAAAGTTTGAACAACAACAACAACAACAACAACAACTGGCAACAAAGGAGCCGTAAAAATGTGCGCACACAAACGTAGCGCAACGTGGCGAGTAGAGTGAAGCAGAGTGAAGCTAATGAAAAAAATTAAATAGCAAAAAGTTACGCACAAAAGTAGGCAACACAAAAGGCGCGGCTTCTTTGGTTCACACGTTTCGTTCATTCAGTTCACACCAACTGAACAAGTGTGCATATTTGTACTTCTGGGCGGGTATGTAACATGTACGACATATGCTCGTTGTGTGTGTGGTTGTGAGTTTGTTGCATTGTTTCATTAACTCAACTTGCACAATTTCGTTGTTGCTTTGTTCTGCTGTTTAAGCCACATTATTTTTTATGCTTTTGTCTGACTGACTGACTCAATGCGCGCAAAGTTTTGCTTATTTAAGTTAACTTCACACACCAAGGATACACACAAGAGCTGAACAACCAACTCTTCGTTTTGTATGCCGATGTGTATGTATGTTGTGCTAGATTATTTTACTATTTTTTTTTTGCACTTCCCCTCTTTACTAACACTATTCAGTTTATAATGATTCTTTCGCCCCATGCTAAATGCCATTATGTGCGCTCGCCTCTGTTCTTGTTAGCTTAAAATGGATAACAACAACAAAAATAGATGTAAAAAAAAAAAAAAACGAAAAGTGGATAAGGACGCTAAGTGGCGTATGAAAGCGATGCAATAGCAGCAACACATGCGTTTACACGCGCGCGCACACACACACACACACACAGTAAATAAGCCTATTTAAGCGCCGCCTAAGCGTCAAACCGCACAAAAGGCGATTAGCATTATAGGAATAACAACAAAAACAACAAAGGTATTGACGCTAACAAGAACAAAAACAACAACAAAGCACACGCCGCCTTAATACCAAAAAAGGTGTAACAATTAGACGATTTATTGCTTTTGACTCATGCTATTAAGCCACTTAACACTTACTTATCATTTTATGCCTGCTGGCGTTGTTTTAATCCTTCGACAAGGACCCCGCTGTGATACTTTAATTATGCTGCAAATAGGCTTCTTTCGTGTTTTGCACGACTCAATACGAAGAATTCGAAGTTTTCTTTAATTTAATTTAGCCTAATTCATGTGCCTTAAAATGTGATCAGTTTTTAGTTTGAGTTTTTTTTTTTTTTTTGTTTTGATATTTTCATTAACTGCTGCAACTGTCAACGACAACGTTGTCAATGTGGACGTTTAATCTGCGTTAATGCACAATGATTATTAAAAGCAGACTGGCAAACATGCAGGCAATCCGAATAGCAAGAGGTGCATGCAATCAACAGCTTCGCTTCGATACGCTTCGTTGTAAACTGTTGTGCAGTTGTCGATTATGGCTTCAGTGGCTGCTACACCTTACAGCTGCTGCACAAGCACAGTGAATTTAGTGACACTGAATTTCTTCCTACTTATATGTTTCTAATCACTTCAAGCCAAGTATGCCAAGCGACGTACGAACTTCAGTGCACGAACGCTTTCAACGAACTGTGCGTATTCAACTCCGGCAAAACGAGCAATGGGCAGCAGCGTCCTGAAGCTGTTGCTTTCACAACGACCGTTAAGACTGCTGCTGTCAGCGAAACTGTTATACGCAGCCGAAGTGTCGTACAGTGGCAAACATCGTGCGAGCACACACTACATTGGCACTGTACAGCACAACGTATGCGTGATTTTAACTACGCCACTGTCCCAGCAAACAACTGAGAGCGAGCGAAAGCTTCGTCGCAAATGTTTACGAAGTGCACGCTACTAAAAGCAGGAACGAAAATACAGAAATAAAATAAAAAACAATAAAATAAAACAAAAAAATTGTCACAGTAGCAGCAAAAAAGCAACAACTTGTTGTGAGAGCATTTTTGTTATACGCACGAAACATGGCAGAAGGCCGGAAGAAGTCCGGAATCAAAAAGTGAGCAGCGATAAGCAACAAAGAGAACGCTGTTGCTGATAAAAAATTATAATAATAAATAATAAGAATAAAAGCGATCACCCATATTCGAAACTGAGACATAAAAAACCATCAGAATCCCAGCCGAATACATTTTAAATAGAAGGAAAGAATAATTGCTAGGACGGTTCAATAACTTTAAGAATTTTCGACAATACAAATGCAAAACTGTGCTGGGTC